>JAODUO010000415.1:362500-414336 GCA_025642075.2 Ridgeia piscesae | reverse complement strand
CTTAAATAATAATTATCACATTGCAAGTGATGAAAACATCAAGTATTTAGAAGATTTTTGTGTGATCTGTGGGTATGATGTCAAGCATGATTTTAATGCAGCATGCTTTAAGATTATTATTTTGACTTATTGTGAACTTTACAGTAAAGACTAAAGGTTTAAAGGTAGGATAGGTATGGCAGCTGTCAGTAATTGTGAAATTTCAGAAGTACACAATATGCAATTAGAAATTACCATTGCCAATGGCATTGGCAACATGCCTCGTCATCATTCAAATTGTGCATGTAAAAAAGCATATTTACATTTTTAATGACAATAGTGTTTTTCTTTCCATTTAAAACCATACACTTTGAAATACGGTACAGTATTCCAACCAGTATGCCTTAATTTTGCTATCACATTTGTTCAACATTCATGCTCTTTAAACTCTAAAGAATAAAATAGTGATCGACATATCCAGATCTTACATATTAATTAACTGTGTCTTATCTGCACTAGAAATTGTAATGTGTAATTGGCATAAACCTGTCCAGACCAGCATAGTACACACATTTTTCTGTTATTTAACTAATGAAATCCCAAATTAAATTGTTAGTGTATAATCAAGGAATAGATGCATGAATAATAGTCGAGGACTGACTATAAGGGAAGTAGTTTTAGAAAGTACCTAGATCATGCCTTCAAGCTTAAACATGTTAGCAGTAGCTCGGTCATGTAAAACATCAAGATTATTACACCCATTATTGCACTGACGAAGGGTTGAAATTTGATGTGGTTAGCAGTAGTCAAATTGTCGATTCAAATACATCAGCAGTCAGTTTAATTCAGCTAGGTCAAGTAAGAGACATTGAGAATGCAACAATTGGCTTGTCTAAGAATTAAGGCTAAGTCTAAGACACCAAGATGATAATGGCTTCTTCCCTCTTATAGGCCTATGAGTCTATAATTAGTGACTGATGTGGCTAGTGCAAGATGTTCTAATGAAATATAGTAGTGTTGTTGTAAAAATTGGGTTGGACTCTGCCTTCCTTATAATTTAGTTATTGACTTAGCCTTAGCTATGGGCTTAGCAATTCTTGCAATTGTTCTCTTAAATTGTTTATCTTCTTATGTGGTTGATCATGCTTAAAAAATATTTGTTTGTCTTAAGAAGTATTTTGATTATGATATGTTTAGCCTTCTAGACAATCAAGGGCACAAAGATTACTGTCAGTGACTGTATATGTCACCTAAAGAGGGAGTCTACCAGGTAGGTGTTCATCATTATTATGTGTATGATATGTTTCAAGACGTTATTGAAGAACTGTGTTTGGACAGACAAAACAATGTTGGCTTCATGTCTGTTAGTGGCTACCTTTAACCTCTTGTGTTTACCTCGTGTTATATTCATTATTTTCAACCTACAATCAAAACATTGCAGAATGAACGAAATAAAAAGAATATAAGGTATATGTATAACATATAGCATATCAACAGCTGCAAGTATACCGTTTATGTGCTTGTTATAACAAGCATCTACAGTTGAAAATACCATGTATGGTTTTCATTAAAAATAATACTCTTGTCATGAGTAGCATGAATAGTGGCGTATTTAACACAAATGAATTTGCCCCAACCCTGGTTCCGTATTATCCAGTTGTGTCTCATTCCATCCCTCCCTTTCTCTCATCCTCTCCCTTTCCCTGTTCCTTTCAGTGTCCCTTTCTATGTCCCTTTCTTTCATTGTGTCCCTCCCTCCCTCTTACAACCCCTTCTGCCCTCAGTAAATAAAAGTGATGTCACACTGTCAGGGAAGCTGTTAACTGTGGCTGCTTTCAGCCAGTGCAGTGACAATGTGAGATGGTGTGACAAGTGTGACACGGTATGCTGTACTAAGTTGACTGATGAATCCCGTCTGTGTTTGTAGAACATGTGAGTACTGGAGGACAACCACCATGGCACCATGCACCGTGACTGGATTGACACCAACAGTGTGACCCTTATGAAGACACTACTTTATGCATTTCTACATTGATCCTATTTTAAAGTGGCCATTGTATTCAGGTACTTTTTGTATTATTCAATCAAGCAATGTCATAGTATTTCACATACATATACATGTACGTCTGCACACGCACGCACGCACGCACGCACGCACGCACGCACGCACACACACACACACACACACACACACACACCGTGAAGAGAAATTTGTGTTTCTGTCTATGCATGTGTTATGGTAATGCAATGTTTAAGATGCACTCAGGCAAGCTGGATAAAGATCTCACATACTGTAAGGGAGACATCAAACAACATTTCATATACACAGATGTAATTATTAACCACACATGAAGCATTGCTATACGTACTGATTTGATACATGTAACGTAATATCTGTGTAAACATTGTAAGAAAAACTTGATCATTTCATTATTAATTTCATGTTTGCAGAATCATTGATTTTATAGACAGAGAAAAAAAATTGTAAAGTACTTCATGACATACTTTGTTGTATACTGACCAAACATTCACAAAGTTGAAGGGTCAAGGTGTGTAAGTAAACTGATGAGATATTTTGTTGTTGTCCAGTCATTGTGTTTCCTCTTTATGTCCTAGTACTGCACTACTGGTCTGATGCCAGCATCTTTCAACTTGGAGACATCGAACCATTTCAACAGCCTAGTCGGTGTTACAGTTCTATTAAAGCTGCTCCCTCCACTCGTTTGCTAATCGCCAAACCGGTTCTTTTATGACCAGATGTGTAATGTGTTAATAGTTTAAATTGTATGCAGTCAGTTAAGTTTTTAAATGCGTACTTTTCATTTTTTTATCGTAAAAAAAGAATCGCCGTTACACCGGGTATAACTGGCGAAACAATCAGCAGCTGCCGACGTCCTTTGCTTTTTGGGTAACGTGCTTTATGCGAGATCGACCTACTGCGGCACAATAACAAATCGCATGTGCTTTTGCGCGTCATGACTAAGATTCCAAAGGCAAAGTGATTCTTCTATGAAGGTACGCATTAAGTGCATTATCGCAGTTAGCAACAAGAGCGAGTAGGTGGGGGCTAATCCACTCTTGTGAACGTCTACTCGACGCGGATTCTCTAACTTGTAAGATTATCAGTGTCGCTGACAAGGCAAGCCAGTTTGAGTTGACAGTCGCCATCAATATCGCTCGGCATCACTCAGCCAGACACAACCTGTGTTGATATATACCGGTATTGTATTTGATTACGCAGGATCTTGTTAATAAACTTAGTAATTGCGAAAGTACATATCCATAGAGAATAGATGACGGGAGGGACGGAATGATAAATAAAATTGACATGGGAGACTGGTAGTAGGCTCTTGTTGGTCGGGCAAGAAGCGTTGTATTTTTAGGCGGAGCATCCGTTATCTCGTTAACAGAACGTCAAACGGAGAATTGCATTAATCTCACAATTATTAAAACAGTGTTTTGCGACTCACATTTCAGTACTATATATTACTGAATGTTGTTATTTCCATGTACACTATCACAGCATTATATGAATGCATAATATATTCGAATTATAATATTGCTACAGGCCACACTACAATGCAAAAGTGAGACAAGGCAGAGGAGGGGCTAAGATTAAGGCAGTCACATGGGTATGGCAAATGCCGGTAGGATACGCAGTCTGTGGGAGTCTCACATCTGATCAATCCAGGTAACTTAAACATTTTAACAATCAACAACGTATAAATTCTAAAAATATTTTAATATGTCCATTTAAATACACATTGTTTTCATTCACATATTATCTTGAACATGGAAAACTAGAATGACCTTTGTTCTTGTTAGTCTTGTATAATGCATATTACACCCAGTGTGTCAACACAGACATTAATGCACATACACTATGTGTATGTATGTATGTAGATCGATAAAAAAATTACCTTCAAAATGGTGCATTCTGAAGGATGTTTTAACTTCCCTGGGAAATAGAGAGGAAACAAATGCACAGCTACAAGTGTAAACATGTTTATAGCAAGAAATACCTATGAGGCATATTTTGAGCAAATTGGCTTAGAAAAACACTGAGGTGGTCCACCTCACTTATCATATAGCAGGGAAAATACTGCAGCAATGACTAAAAAAATCAATAATAGTGTTGAAGAAGGTAGACATACATATTATGAATGCTGAATATTTTCTGAGGGAATTTCTGAGTAATAGTTATTACATGGCATCATTATTTACTCCCAACTCCACTATCATGATGCATGTTTTTTGTTTACTGAAATTGAATACATGCTTTTCTCTACAGGTCAACAAGAAACTGAACAATGCTTACTACCACTAGTTCAACAAGTTAATATGCTATACAGGACAGTTGTATTTGTGGATAAGATTATACAACAATGAGCCGTGTAATATGCTGCATATTAAATGTCACGTATTTGAATGTCGACCAAGTGAAGTGATCCGAGTTGTACTGTGTGTTGCATCATGACAGACTCCACAGTACTGGTGGTGTGTACACTGGCTTCCATGCCGGTCAGATACCCTGACTGACTAGAGACCAATGCAGAATGCAGAGTGCTTGACATGCAAATATGGTGAAGCCTGACTAGCTTTGCAGTTGGTGATGGAACGGTGGATGCCATGGTCTGTCAAACATGGCGTAACCCTTTGGTCAACCTGTCTCGACACTGTTAGACAGGTTCGACATTCTTTAGTGAACTACATCAGCTTGGATATCGATGACATTGTGTGAATTCACTCTCTTTGATGATACTGCATATCAGCTTCCTGGCATTTCACTGTACATCCGCATCTGCCTATACAAGAAACAAAGTGACAATTAACATGGCTCTGACATGTATGATATTTTATATGTGACGACACACTTAGCCAAAGTCAATACCATGGTAATATAATTGTTTTATTCATGTTATAAAATTTGCATGCCCACATGTTACATATACATTACTCAGACCTGTTATATTGAACATTTCTACTAATGTGGGAAACATTCTGCCACACTGAAATTAATATGTGAAAATACTAATTGTACAAAGGAAAAGTATTCACCACTATCTCTAGCCAGTACGCTTCATTGAATTGAGTAAACATATCGCAATTGCATATGTAAATCTCAGCCACGTGACAAGGACCCTGACTAGTTTAGCCACTTTTTAGGTGTAAAGATACATAGCATTAAATATATATATAAAAAATTATATCTACTGGTTTTTTAAAAATAAAGTATAATCTACCCCAGGTAGTTACTTTATGTAATATATTTATTATTTCTAAAGCACAATATCCAACATGGTCAAAGTGCTGTACATAATGTTATTATATGTATATGATATCTATTTATAGCTTGTTTCTGTAACAATCGTGTGTGTTATGGGTGAACTCTGCAAAAGTAAATTTCCAGAAATATGTTTTAGTACGACAATTCTTTCATAATATTGAACAATTTTCCCATGACATGTATGACATGTATCACTAAGCACATGTTTGCTAAAGCTAATGTATTCTCTGTGAAAGGCATAATTTGAAAGCCTGATGAATGGGATTCATGTTTTTGAACTAATTAGTATTTGATATACTATGTGCTGGATGCCAGAGATGGAGTGAGTACAATACAAATGTACTCGAGTACGAGTACGATTACTTTGAACATGCATGAGTACGAGTACTCAGAAAACAAATGTACTCGAGAACAAGTACGATTACATTAGAATGTAATCGTACTCGAGTACATTTGTTTTCTGAGTACTCGTACTCGTAATCATGATTACTTTAATGAATATCCTGTTTCTAACATAAAGGCGACTTTCATGGAATCCCTAGGTGTCATTCTTGTTCTGTTGTTGTGTCACTAATGTTCTAACTAATTACTGCTATCCACTATCCAGATGTTATTATTATTAATAATTAGACGACTTTCTCAGGTATTTGATGAATCATTTAATGCTGGATTAATAATTTAATTTATGGTTTCTGAATCAAATGCAAATAGGAGGCATTTAAGAATTTCAAATACACATGATCAAATACATTACAATAACAACACTTCAAAACCAGGGGTGCATATTCAAGATTATCCAATTCAAATATGTAGTATATCAGATGGGGGTCAAATAAATTTGTATTTGAAAGTATTTAAATACTTTTTAAGTATTTGTATTTGATGTTTAGGAATTAAAAGTATTTGTATTTAAATACTTTCCTAAAGTATTTGACATTTTATCTGTCTAATATATTTGCTTGCAACTGTTCATATGAAACAAATGTAATCATGAGAAGTAATCATGAGTACGATTACTTTGGTAATGTACTCGAGTACGAGAACGATTACTTTCCTTCGTACTCGAGTACTCGTACTGAAAAAGTACTCGTACTCGAGTATGAGTGCGAGTACACGAATACGATTACTCCATCTCTGGCTTAGTGATACATGTCATGCAGTAATACAGTAAATAGCACTGTTGGGTGAAGTTGCAGTGCATTAAGGTAATCAGTTTGGCAGGCATTACATGTGACAGTGAAAAAAATGTTGATACTGACAATGTATTTGAAAACATTTGAAAAAGTCAAATACTTTAGGAAAGTATTTAAATACAAATACTTTTAATTCCTAAACATAAAATACATTGATACATAATATAAATTTATACCAATGCCACCTTTGATTTAGTTTAATTTTTTCTTGTTCAGTTCCGTACAATAGCTATGCGTAGTCATATGTTTTACATGTATTTTTATTATATTTATTTCTTATTTGTTTTAACAACTATTTGCAACACAGCTGACCATATATTTTGTTTAGATTTTAGTGTCTAAATAAAGTTTATTATTATTGTTGTTATTATTATTATAACAACACACATAGCCACTATAGTAAACACTTTCGTACCGGCTCTGCGAATACTGCAAGTCTTTCCCTAATTCATAGAGCACTGACGTCACTGCTCTGCGAATACTGCAACTGTTTCCCTAATTTGCAGAGCAGTGACATCACACCTCTGCAAGTAGCGGCAGCTTCCCAGGTTGCCGAGCAATGACGCCTAGATATTATTATGACAGTAAATAGTATTTAGAAAAACTTCTTTGAACACGTGCCAACTATAGTTAGTAAGCAGCTAATAAAACCTGCCCACTGAGTTTTAATTATCTAATAAACACCCTTCCTACCTGCTCTGCAAATACTGGCAGTGTTTCCCTAATTTGCAGAGCTGTGATGTCTTTGGCCATTTGGTTTTTGATTCATGTAATTCATGAATTATAACATGAATTGAAGATACAACAGCATGTTAACAATGCTATTTGTAAGTAACACAAGCCTATACAAATTTAACCAAAGCCAGATTGTATGTCTATGGCACCATTTTTATCCAAGCATGAAATAATTCTACAGTGTAATAATTACCAGTATGCTTTCAGTGTGTAATAACCAGACACGATGGCAAGCCGAGCCAAAGAGACTGAAGACCCAGCAGTGGCTCCAGCAGTGACAAAGTCTGGCAGGGTAAGTTATTAACAACCCCTTGTATCATCCACAATATATGTATATTCAAACGTTTAAACATGTTATCGTCATCACTGTGCAGCCGTAGTGTCCTGTGGTTGGGTGAAGGCCTCAGCATGCTGTTTCAATGTCTGCCTAATAGTGCCTATCTTGCACTATCCTCTACCAGTAGTCATCTCGTTTGTCTCTTTATTGTCTCGCCGGTCTTCCTGAAGATCGTTTCCCCTCATAGGGTTTCCTGATGGTAATATGCCATGTCCATTGGTTATCTCATATTCTGCTGACGTGTCCTGCCCATGCCCACTTCCGTCTTCCGACTTGTTCAGTCGAGTCTGTGGCCTTTGTCTTTTCTCTTATCCAGATGTTTGTTTTCCTCTCCCGGTATGTGATGTTTAACATCCTTCTTTCCATCTTTGTTTGTGAAGCTGCTAGCTTGTTATAACTTGTTATAACATGGTTAAATGCACAAAATCATCCTGGTAGAAATGTATCTATCATGATCGTACGTAGGCTGCCGCATATAGGGTGCACTGGCTTGCAAGTCCTAATGTTATGTTTGAGCATATTTACACCAGAAAAGTATGGCAGTTAAAACAGTCTGTACAATTGGATCTACATGTACTAGTATATAAACAGCAGTACAAGCACGATTACTAAGAAATAAAAATATTGAATCAGCTAATGTAACATAAATTATACTCTAGCCCACAGAGTTATTTTACTAAGCTAAAATATAGTTTTTGTTATATATATATCATATCCAATGTCCATATTTTTTTTGATTTCCTGTACTAAATTTAGTTGAATCCCTTGTATTTTATTTAAAAGATTTTTATATGTACTTATTTAATTTTAAGCATTAATACATTTTGTTCAGTGGATTTATTGATCATGAATATTCTAATTAAAATAATCTTTAGTTGAAAACACAAATATGTATTAACAATCAAAGATATCAAATCATAGCATTACATAAGTAAACTAAGTATAATATGTTTTGCCTATATGCAGGTGAGGAAGAAGTCAGCAAAGGTGCTTGAGATGGAGGAAGCAGAGAAAATGGAGAAGTCGCTGTCGAAGAAGGTTCAGGACACAGTGAAGGGTTTACGCGAGACACTAGGTGGCATGAAGACGCCAACTAAAGTCAACATATCTATCCCGTCCCTGCAGAAGTCTGTGGCAGGCTGTGGCAGCGATGTGAATCTACTCACAGCCAGTGCAGTCAGCTTCATGGAAGGTGACACAGAGCCAGTAGATTCTGTTGTACAACCACCTGTGGGTGCAGTTAAAGCTGTCTTCACTGCCACCACCCCTGTCCAGCTAGGGTCGAAATGAAAAGCAGAAAAAAGTACTAAAAAAGGCAAAGCGAAAAAGGGAACCCCACCTCCGGTAATGCTTGGTCAACCCCCGTGCTTAGCAGAAAGTCCCCTGCAGGTCAATGTGTCCAACACTGTCTTACCTGCGGGCGGTGGCATCCCAGCAGAGACAACGCCGCCTTTGAAGCTGAAGCTAGTCTTGTCACCCAACAAGGAAGTGCCACTGTGTGAAACCATGGATGTCATATCTCCGTCGGCATACGTTATGGAATTGGATGATGGCGGTGGCGTACTGCAGATAGCTGAACCAGCATCAGCTCCAAAAAAGGTCAGTACACAATTACAGTAAACATTTTATTTAAATCGTTATTACTTAAATGTTTAAAACAGATTATAAGAGTCTTTTTATTATTAATTGATAAAAGAGGGTGTTTTAAAAGGCAGGCAAATTCAAGTTTTACCTTACAAAGAGAGGTCGATATATTGTAATCATAGTTGAATCATCTCGGTTTGAGTTAATTTGTTTGCACACTTGCATTCACCATCATCAGTATTTAACATTGGTGTTTCCAGGCTCTGCTCAGTTCCCATTTCTCCCAATTGCCTTTACCCATCTGGCATGGTCCCAAACATCCCATGGGCTGATACCGATCAGACTCAAGTCTGCAGCCACAGAGTCCTGTCAGGTCTTCCTTGACCTGCCAACGGGAGCTGTCCCCTCCCTCACTAATTGTATACAGCCCTTGCAACAAGCAGTTATTTATAGTAATACCCTGGTTTATATTACACATACACAAGCCAGTTGCTAAGGCAACAGTTAGAAATGTGTGACATTGTTGATGAGTTGGCGTGTGATTGATTTGACAGAGATTGAAGAAAAAGAAGACAAGGAAGCGGGAAAGTGAAGGTGCGAATGGACTCAAGACATTATTACTAGGAGAGACAGTGGCCAAGAAAAAGAAGAAACAGATGACAGTGTCTCAGTCAACAGATGAGGAAGAATTCATGGCCACCATGAATGCTTTTGGCCAATGTTTGTTTCTGTTATCGTCAAACAAATAGCAAAAACTGTACGATTATTTTGACTCTTGGTACTAATATTATACCTCATAATATAAATAGCTTATCAAACAATTGAAAAAAGTTTTACACATCACAGAAAACATGAAAATGTTCCCAACTGATCGATGCAGACAAAATATTTTTCCTAGGATAATTAACTGAACAATCAATTGATATCCATTCAACAAGACCAACATACAAACCGTAAAACCGCTAAGAAAACCTAGGCAGCAATGAATTTAGAAAAAAACATTAAGACATTCCTTTTCTTCCAGTATTTCCAGACTTCTTGCACATGTACAGTTTTGTACACACAAGCACGCATGCAAGCACGCAAGCACGCAGGCAGGCAGGCAGGCAGGCAGGCACCACGGGCAGGACGGGACAGGCAGACAGGCAGACAGACAGTAGCTGTTTATGGTTAATGTGGTTTGTAGAGCACACACAGGCTGTGGATGGGTTGGACACGAAGCTGCCTGTGTACGCCAAAGCAAGTGAGATGGCACTCAAACTGAAGACGTCTGCTGAGAGGAAGGCAAGCAAACAGCAGAAGTACAAGAAAGGAAAAACCAATGAAGATCCACTCAAGGTTTAGATATATAGTTGTTTTTTCTTTTGTTAATATTATAATACAGGTGTTTTATGTTTTAATATTACACATTATATACAAGCAATAATGCCAATAAAAAATTTTTTTTAAACATCTTTATACTGTATAATATTAACTAAAATAGAGACTGGTCTTTATAACAACATACCGTCATAAGGGTGTAAGGTATGTTACATTAGTTTTAATAACGACTTGAGGTTTTGCATTGTATTGTATCATTGTATTATTTTAGCAGAGACAATGGGCATTCTCTACACTGTGTCTGTCTACACTAGAAGTTCAAGCGATAATGTAACTATTTCAAGACACACAGCTAACTATTGACCTATTCATCACATGACCTAGTATTTTAAATAGCGCAAATATAGTGTGTACATGATTGTGATGTCTGCAGACATTGACAATCTGACATGTTGTTTCTTGTCTCCAGCCCCGTAAGAGATGAGCTCCAACAACCTACATGCTGTGGTGGGTCCTACAGACAGAAGGTTATCACAGAGACACCAGGCTTTGGCAAGTTCTCCTTAGTGAAACACTCTACTGTATCACAGCCCCCCAAAGCAGTGTAGTTGAGCAGCTGTCTTCTATACCAAGTTACCCAGTTCATTTCTTCTGTTTGTTAAATATGTGCTTCGGTTCTTATCTGTATTAATCAGTCTTTGTCACTAACTCAAGGTAGGCAATATTTATTTTGTTCTTTCACTTTATTAAACATTATTTAATCTTACATACAAATTATAATAAGGTAATTTGCATTCAACACACCAGTATGCAGAAGTAGTTAACAGTGTTCAAATAAATTCCACAGTGTCGGCCATATTAAAGTTAACAATTTGAATTTAATGATGTGTACAATTTATATTGATAGTTGCTTGTAGTTTTTTTGCAGATGAGCAAGAGACTGGGCGAGTTGTGGCAGGCTTGCCAGAGAAAAAGAAAATGGTAACGCACAAATTTATATTTTCTTATTTTATGAAAGCACACCAATAAAATAATAATGTGCTTTTTATCTACTAAATTGAATTGATAAATGCATCAATAAAAAGCACTATACTGAAAAATTATATAAAGCTTGAACACACTGGGGGTGCAAATTGGATGGTATGTTGTGTAGTAAAGAACTTCTTATGGTAAAGGTTGACATTTGAACTGTGAAAAAAAAAAAAAAAAAAAAACCCCCCCCCCCCCCCCGAAAATTTAAGGGGGGTATTTACTTTTCTAATGGACAACATAATTCCATGGCGTGTGTTGTCCTATGGGTACTGAGTAAACTGTTTTTTTTTTCAAAAATTTCAAAGGGTGCTGACGAATGTAAGACCTAATTGCTTTTGGCAGAGCGGAAACGTAAAGGGGAACAGTACGGGGTCACCATGATCACACCGGTAAGCCCGGACCAAAGTAGCCATGGTGATGGTCAACCTTTGCCTCAAAGTGCCAGGAAACAAGTACGTTTAATGTAATAATATTAAATTATTTATAAAAATTTTTAAAATAAAAAATAAGATAATATATATATATATATATATATATATTTTACACATACATACTAAATACAGCAATATATTTAAAAATTGAAATGTACAACCGAAGATATACATTTGGCCATATATACATTTTCAAAAGAAAAGAAACCAATTGTTTTGCGATGGAAGACTCCTACTAAGATCAATCTGATTGCTATCGTTGGAGCCACCCAGGAAATAAGATAATCCTACATTTTCTATAACAAAAATAGACAATGTCTAAACATTTAATTATAAGTTCAAAATGGTCTTTATATTTCATAGTGTGTATAATATCTAAGATATATCTACATTGGCACCAATTTTGGTGTTGCATCATTTTGTATAATTATATTGTGTACTTGCACCCCAGCAGTGTGTCAGTGTATCCCATGCAGGGGTCAAGGGTCAAGCTTAGTCATCTTTTAATTTCCTTGCTAAAATGTAACAGCACTACAGATGATAAAATTATACGGAAAATTACAGATATTTATCCTAAGGGATCAGGGATAAAAAAAACCTAAACACCCCACATTGTGTTACGCAAGGATTGTTCTTCTATATGTGTAGGGTAGCCTGTCTGTGTGTGTTAACACATACAGGGAAGTGTGTTGTTTCAGGTTGGGTTCAGCCCATTGATGCAGCAGCTCACTTGAAGCTCCTTGGTGAATCTCTCGGGGTCATCGGTGCCAGACTCAAGGAACATGTGGTATGATGTTTATTATAATCATTTCTTACCTCAGTTACAGACCATTTCACAAACACTCATATGTACATCCTATCATCATTCAACAAGTGTCATTGTCAGGATTTATTGCCAACTGGTTTATATATACTCTTTTACTACATTAGTTGTGGGGGGTGAAAAAAAATTATATACATAGTTGAAACAGGTTATTGGTTTTAGGGTCCATGCATCATCTTGTAGAGCTACTGATAGATGGTTGATTATTTTTAGGTTCAGGCATCATCCACTATAATGTTATATTATTTCATTTACATTATAATTTTGTTTCGTTTGAATTTCAATCTGCCATTTTATTTGTATGTACCTAATTTGCTAAGTAATAACCACCAGTATTTACACTTGCTGCTCAATGCCTCGACGCTTACATATGCTTCAACCCTGGCTGACAGACGTCTGAAGTGATTCCCCTGGCACCACGCCAAAGAACTGTTTGGTTTTTTTCCCGTCTTTGCAAACTGATGAAGGAACATTACCCGTGGTGCCACCTGTCCAGTTGGCAACTGACCAACTGCCGTACAAATACAAGATCGTCGCCATATGTGAGTGACATCACAGGATATCAGTGAACGATTTTGATCCACAGATTGTGTAGCAACGTAGCAAATTACTACTAAAACTAAGTCAGTTTTAATTCTTGCTTCTATAATGTTGCATCATGGTGTCTGGCTTAGAGCATCGACTGAAGCATGATGTGCGTTTCTGAGTTATATTTCTTCTCATAACAACAGTGTTTTGTCTTTCAGTGCCAGCAGCCTGTCTCTGCCTGGCAGTGCACCACGGTACCCACAGATCAACCATGCCCAAGCTGCCTTCTCTAATGAAGATTTACTCAGAGGAGGGTCAGCTGCTTCACATGTAAGTGGAGTCTTAACAATTGTATACATTTTTATAGAGAATGTACATAACTGTATCCTACATTTCCTAACTTATTGTAATAATGTTTTAGTGTAATACCTCTGGGAATGTAACTATTTATTTCCCTACAGTACTATTGTACTATTGCCATTGCGATATTTCCAGTCTTTTTATTTATACTCATTATGAATATGTTTTTGTCTTCAAATGTAACCACACATGTACCGGGTAATACATTTTCATGTACTTTTTTTTTATTTTGCATCTGATTTATAGCTGATGTTGCATGCTTTTAACTATCACATATGTCATGTTTTAGGCGATACTCTGGGTAAAGGACAGCTAATATTTTTAGGAAAGATTCAGGAAATGGAAGATTTATTGAAAGGTAGGAATACAAAGTGATGTCAAACTATCACAACATTTTAAAAAAAGGGGAATTCCAAGTGGGGTTTGCAAATATTTGTGTACATAATAATTATACCAGTATGTTTTTTTTTATTTATTCAACATTAAAGACAGACAAACTACAACTATCCATGAAAACAAACTACAACGATCCATGCCCATATGCATGGAATAGGCAAGACTTTATTGTGGGTAACTGCAACAGGGTTATCAACAAATATGTATCAGGGGTTTTTTGGGAACTTCTTGGTGGTACATCTGAATAGGGTGAGAAAATCTTGGGGATGTATCTGCTTTCGCACTCATAGATGATGACCCAGCTAAGTCTCTTCCCTGATGCACAACAAGAAAGGATAGAGTAAGCATGAGTTACATCTTGCAGCAAAGGGTGAGTGATGTTAACTAAGATGCTGCACATGTGGTATATTTGAATGTGCCACCTTTGGAGTGTTGTAAGTGTATCTCATCCAAGGTGCCAAGGTCCTCTTGCCCTTTTATGTGGTCACTTGCTTCCTCTGATCTACCTTTGTTTTTCCAGATTCGTTCTTCAATATGACATACTTGACTGCTGTCCTCCAGTAACTGATGCCCTTGAATTGTTAGATAATCAGTGAATATAAGGTAGCATTCAGTGATACAAACCCATGCATGCACATTGCACATGTGACTGCCTTATGGCGTGTTGTCTGCAGATGTTGGTTCTTGTGATGGTTGCTCCATTGTCATATAATATCAAGCCAAGATCAGTCACCTGCAAACCATGCTCAACTGCACAAAAGAAAGAGTGGAAGAAATTGAAAGGTAAAAGTTTAACATGAATTAAGGTGGCTGGATCGGCTATCATGTCAGTTGATTTTTTTACTTTGGTTGTCATGTAGCGTTGACAAATATCTATATTAACATGCGCACCACCAAAAAATAAACTTTAAAAATCGTTGAAGTTATGGAAATCCCCTTCCGAAATCTCCTTTCACCGGTCACATGGCATTGCATGGGGCGGAGTCACATGTGACCTAGATGCATGGCACCAAATTAAATCAACTTCCGGCATGGACGCCAGATTGAAAACTGTTTTTGGCGCGGAAAGGTAATTTACACATTTTCTAACAACTTAGAAGGATTTATGGTCGCTGAAACTATGTCTACTATTGCAATATATAGTAATGTTATAAATGATGTCACAGAATGTGTGTGTCAATGAAGTGTAGTAATGCGCTAATACAATTTTAATATGAAACACATGCGTTTCGTTCAAAAGCGCCGGTAAACGGCATAAGGGATCGTGTCAAAATGTTGACTAAATTACATTTGTGCATTACTTTTCTCATTCAACTAAATATGTGTTATCCTAGACCCTGGATTGTAGTGATGTTATAAAATTATTGCGTTTTTAGGACATTTGATGCCAAAGTAGCGCCCGGTTATTTGTTAACATTAACTCATGCGTTTTTGTCGATATTAACCTCGGTGACATGACAGTGCGAAAGTAACGCACGGCCACATCGGCCCAGACATACACGCTATTCTGGCGATGTAGTTGCAATGTTTTTAAACAGTATATGTGAAATGATTCAATTTACGCACCCAGATAAAATGTATGCAAAAGTATAATTCGATATTGAATTTTGCTTTGTTTTGTAAGGTGCGGTGTCCGAAAGGACTACTACATATAGTGTGTGCCACCACGGATTGATTAGACATGACGTCTACAGACGGATGTTTTGTGTGCTATGGGTACGTAGGCACTGTAATTATATTTTTTAACATAGTTTTTGTGTAAGCAATGATAACATTGTGCATTGAGTGCAGTACATATATTATATGTTACAATGTTGAGGAAGTAATGAAATTTATTCAACAATATGAGATGCAATTTCCAGTTATGTGGACCATAATAAACTGGGCAATCTTTCATAAAGCTGCATTTTCACAGTTGTAGTGTAAGGACAAATAATGTATGCAAATAAAGAAGAGACCAGCAATATCGAATATATAGCTTAAAATATACGACAATATGCAGCATGTTGACATAACATTTATTTGGCTGTGTATATATTACTAAGACCTCTTGCGATAGTCATTATGAAGTAAACACATGCAATAAAATGTAAACTTACAGTACAGGACAGATTATTTGCCCAAAATAATTACTTCAAATGGCTCATGTATGTAACGATAACGTCTCTGTTATTGTAGCATGGAAACAAGCTGGGGGAGGGAGCAACCCTGAAAAACCCACCAACGTACGTATACCCTCGCCCAATAAGGGACATCGTCAGAAGACGATTTCGTGAGGCTGGCGGGGGCAGAGTGACGCCCACTTCGACAGCCGGGATGATGTAAGTCTAATTACTAATTCACATGAAACCTTTACATTTTAGAATAGCAAAATGTTAACAGCAGTACCATAACATCAATAATATAATTTATACTGTTATACAATTGATAGAGTAAAATACAAAAAATTCTTTACATTGTAACATTATGATTGTTAGATGGTAATATGAAAAAGATTAATATTTACTAATACTAGCAATAATCCCAAAATGTTTTGTAAATACTATTAATGTAATCAATCATGTGTGCCTGTTCTACAATTGAATAGTTGCTTTTTGACATTACAGATGTATGCTGTCACACTTGATGAGATGGCTGTGTCTAGGTGGCCGAACCCTCCTAGGCACTGCAACATTTGCAACTGAGTGTATTCCCTGTTTTTGTTTTTTTAATAAACCTTGACTTGATATTTGCTTGTTCTGTTATTTCTACAAACCACATCAATTGAATACAAATAGTTGGCAAAAATGTACTGGCAGATATACACATCCATCTACACATATTAGGCTAGCGATGCATGTTTTCACAGTCCTGTTTCACAACAATTTGATTCGTATTTAGTACTAATTACCCAGTAAATTTTCATTCAATAGTTACCTCATTATTTACTGTACTGACTACTACAGAAATATAATATACAAATGTTCTAGACATACACACTATAAGGGTGTTTGGCAATCTGCACACATGTATAGCAAGTTGTGTTGTGCTTTCACATTACAAGTGTTCATTGATGTTCAGATGTTTTTTTTTCAAAGGACAATCTTTGTGTGACGTACGTTTATGCTTCGTTGACCCACATTTGCAGCATTTTGTTGCACCTGCCACAGTTCCCACAACCACAACTTCTGCCGAGGTCCCCTGGTTTCCCTTCACCATAATGCCTGCTGCTGCCGCTTCATCATCGTCTGCCTGATCTCCGTATTCCTCGGCATCACCATACGTGTGCTGCACCAGCTGCCGCCGCACCCACCGTTTTCACTCTTCATTTTCTTCCACTCGTGCCTGTTTTCGACGAATGCGAAGTTGTTTTGTTTCATCTCGTCTTGTATAGACGGTTTTTGCCTGCATCACACACAGCTCTTTTGCATGCATCAACAATGTCATCAACCACTGGAAGTCCCACTCTAGTGTACAGATCTGGGATCCAGTGGTAGGATGGTCCATGCACTTCAGACAGCCACGCCATGTTCGACTGAATCAGAGCCAAGTTGGTGCTCACAACATAGTGTAGTCGCTCAATGTTGAGGTCCTTTGCTCTAAATCGAACAAACACAGAATGGTCTGATTCCGGAAGGATTTAATGGCCTCTCCCAAAATCTGGATGTATCACATTTGACGCATTCTTTGCAAAGTTTTGCTGTTTCAACTTGGTACAGCAGCTGGTGCATTGGGCAGGAAAGCACATACTTCGATGTGTAAGGCTTGCCTGAACATGTGGGACTATCTGGATCACATTTCCCACATGTACATGACTTTGTTGCATGGAAACTGCACTGGCCGCCTTCCCAGCTGTGTGTGTCTCTGCAGTGATGTTGGCCGAGCTGTACCATGATCTCTGCACAT
This sequence comes from Ridgeia piscesae, assembly GCA_025642075.2. Classification (NCBI taxonomy): domain Eukaryota; kingdom Metazoa; phylum Annelida; class Polychaeta; order Sabellida; family Siboglinidae; genus Ridgeia; species Ridgeia piscesae. The sequence continues at coordinate 396,446 of JAODUO010000415.1, read as the reverse complement.
GTCTTTGGGTCTTTTGTTGCATCTGCCTCAAGAAGAGCCAAAGCGTGGTTGATCCTGGCAGTTCTTTGGAAATTTTCGCTCCTGCATCCACATCCTTTAGAATGCTTCTTTCCTACACAACAGCACTTCACTGTTGTCAGTGTGGGAAATTCACTTTTATGTTTCGTGACATATTCTTGGGCAACCTGCTTCATGGCAGCCAGTTTCTCAAGTTGTTTGCCATGTGCCCTTGTCACATGTCCCCCACAAAGCATCACTTTGCACTTTTCTTTATCGGGAAATGCTGCACAAAAGCCAGCCTCGCTTGATGAATCACCATCCTGCCAATTTACCTCGATGTTCATACCTTCATTGGCTGCCTGCTGGAAGATGCGTGATGCAGCATACCCCTCGCAGCTCTTCGATATCCCAGGGTAAAGTTCATCTTCGCAGATGTCATCACGACCTCTCTGACACAGATGGACGTAGTAGAGCAAGGCCTGCGTCAGGAAGTCCTTCACATGTAATGTGAAGTTCTTACTAAAATGCCCTCTGGTCAGCCAGCACCCATCTGCAGTGGTGATGGCTCTTTGGAAGCTGCCCTGTTTGTTGTCTGGCTTACGTCGCATTGTGCCCTTTGTTTGGTTGCACATTTCCTCCAGCATTACCTTTGTGACAGGGTAGAGCAACTTGATAATACTGAAGAAGTTTTTTCTGCTCAGGACGTGTAGACCAAGGCCTTGCCCAAGTGTGCGCACAATCTGGGAGTGGTGAACACCACCAACAAACATCGCAACATGCAATGCCAAGCTAACAACACTTCGACGACTGCTCTCAACATAAGTGGTGCTGTCAAAACTGACTTGTCGTAGCTGACATCCACTGCATGCAAATGCAATTGACAAAGCACCACCTAGTCCAGTAGTCTTTACCCTGACAGGTACAAAGATTCCTGTAACAAAAACGTAAAAAAATATTAATAACACTTTATTTTCACTTTTTAAATGGTGGATTCATGGTACATTTAGTTACACAACGAATAGGTGTGATTTTTTTAATGACACTTAATTAGTTATTGAAACAAAAGTATTCACTATATTTTTTACTTCAACGCAAAATTTGGCATCTATCAGTTCCCACTATTGCAGTATTTAGGAAAGTTGGCAGTGGTTGCAGAAAATTGGTGAGCTGCAATCATGCATGTAGCACAGTTAAAGGCTGAAAGTACATGCACATTTTCTGTTCTAATCCCCCCCCCATCACCCTCCCTAGAATGGAAGAAGACATGAATTATGATAAAACATTGTTCACAAGGTATATGTGTGTGAGTGTGTGTGTGCAAACATGGATATATGTTACATATATATGCATACATTCTTACATAAAAAGCACCACTATACTATAATAGCTTCAACATGTACAGTAAAACATAATCCTTATTCACTTGTAGTATTGGCTAAATATGCTGTAACCTATTCAAGTTATTGTAATATTAGTCATTAGATGATATATTCATGGCATTGTAAGGTTTCCCACTACAGTGTTCCCCCCAACAGTACTTGAAGTCAGCTACAGCCGCACACAGAGGCATTCATAAGAACCATCAATCAGGGTTGGGAGATAAGCTCCACGAATTCTCAGTAAGCCCTCTGCAGATCTGAGGCTACAATATACATAGTGGACACCAAGCTAGTCCTTTCAGCTATCTCAATTTGTCATGGATTTACCACCAATAAAGTCTGGGAATGGCAGACATAACCCCTTCCCAAAAAACCCTGCCAGACATGTATCATAATATGTGACTGGACCGGTGTTACATCCAGGTTAGGTTTCGTTTGTTTCCCAATACAACAGCTAGTGTCCTACTTACCATTGCACTTTCGTGTGGCACATGAACAGACTTTGTTTATTTGGTCAACAAATTTCAGGACACTGCTGCTCTCACCAACAAAGAATCTGTTTGGAAAATCATGTTTCTTCAATTCCTAAAAAAGAAAATGTAAAGGTAGTTGTTAGTTTTTTATTTCGCAAAATCAATTGAACATGAATGGAGTGAGATAACAATTAAAAAGGAAACAAACTTGGACAAGATACTGACCAGTCATAATAATTTTTATGTTAATCATTAAACTCATGGTGCAAAGTAATTGCCCACATGACAACAAACATTTTCCATTTCTTGTCATACGTGGATCCTTGCCAAAATATATTACACTTGCTTGTGAAAATGTTTCTTTTGAATAAGCACCTACAAGTATGTCATTAAAATCAGATAATTTATATTGTATGATCATTACAAGGAATGAAAACATTTTCAATTAAAATACAAAACAATATAACATTTTAATATATATTTATGTAAGTTATGTGACGTCAAATATGATATAACTACATATTAATATTTGTCATTGTGATGACGTTGACACTACAAAGGTTTGTTATTAGACAGTCAGTCAGCCAGCTAGATATTTTCTATTTACTGTATCAAGTAATTAGAAAATCAGGAAATCCATAATAAAATGGCCTTGTTGCACTGGCAGCAGTGCTAAATGATTGTGTTAGATTGTAGACCAGTTAATTTGATCCTACTGTCAGCAGCACCTATTTACAGCCAGGCTAAAGAACAAGGTCTGGGATGTTGAACCTTGGCCTTGGATAGGGCGAGAGGGTAATCCACCCTTTCAACAAACAGTTGACTTGGCAGCTGCCAGGAGCACCTATGACTTCTTCGTTCATTAACACAATGTTAGGTAAACAATGCATTGTCACCACAACTTAGGAAGATCTTGGAATTTTGTGACACTGATTGATCGGAGATAAACATGCAACGTGTAGGCGGTCCTGCTGTGGAAACGACAGCCATCCGGCCAAACTGGATTGCCTGACTACCGTCACAATAACAACGGCTTCAGCTTTGCTTCGTTGTCGTTATAATAATGTAAATCAGTGACAGTGAATGTACAAACTGGTAAGTCATAAAATAACAGACTACTTAAATATATAAATAAATTGATATACGCTAACGCCTACTTTTTCTTTTCTATCAATCATACATTCAGTAAGTCGTCGCTTCTGACAACGTCCCTTATTTTCAATTCGCCATCTTGAATTTAGCGGTGCATAATTTATGCAAAGTGTAAATCACTTCAAACAGTAACAATTTTAAAAGAACTCAGAAATGCATACCTCTGTCTGTTGCTTGGGATTCCCACTTTACTAAGTGTTTCTTCCTCGGGGTTGGTAGGTATTCTGGATCGTCTGAATCCGTTGTTGGTGATGGCGTCCCTTGCCTAATTTCAAGGATATCCACACCCGTGAACTCGATGCTTGCTGGGCGCTGTTGCCGCCGCCGGACATTTCCTCGGCCACAAACATATCTGACGGTTCATTTCCGCCAGTTTCTAATTGGGAATATCTGGCTACATTCCCACGCCTGCTCAATAGCTCATAACGCAACTTTCTTCTCCTTTTTCGTGCCTTTTTCTCCAAACCAAGATCTTGTTGACGCACGTGCTCTGTATCTGGATTATGAGCGAAGTATCACATGATCAACAATATGACAACAACAACGTAACCACGTGGAAGTTGTTCAGACAGTAGAGTGGCTAAGTTTGTCATAATAAATGCAAATGCGGGCACAGTAACGGGTCAAAGGGTCAGGGAAACTCAAAATAGCTGCATTTTAAAATATCGCTTTGAAAATACCTTAATGACGCAAACATTCGTAAGTTTTCATAAAAAAGTAGCATTCTTCCCCATTGTATTACATTGAACAACAAGGAAGTGATGATTTAATTCGGTTTTTCTTAGAAACTAGAAATCCTAGGAAGCTGAAATTTGGGATATGGATTCTTACGATACGTTTGCCAAATTGCACGGGAGGATTCTATAATCCACCAAGGGGTCGTGTCATAAGCATACTTCACGTTTTGGTCACATTTTAGCATTCTACAAATATGTTCACGAAGCAGTAGCTTCCTTAATATGCACTTGTTAACAAAATCCTCCCGTGGGAATGTCAATAATATATATATATATATATATATATATATATTAAAAGTTTCTATGTTGTTTAATCGCATTTTTGAACATTTAAAAACGAAAACAAATATGTCAAGAATCACCTCAAAATGACATTTTATTTTATTTTGAGAAACCCCCTGACAAGAACCTTTTATGTATGTAAAGATATATATATATATATATATATATATATATATATATATATACTTCTAGGTTTAAAAATGTCATTTTTTCTAAATTTCAAAGAGTTCAAAAATTAAAAAGGGCTAATAGTCTGACACATAATTAATTTTTGTATAGTCATTGTATTAAGTTCTTTACTTTTTTGGTTTAAAAAACAAAAAAATTTTAACCCAAAAAAAAAAACAACTGTTTAAGGGAAATTTTTTGGAATTGATCAGATTAATAATGTTTTCCTGTAGTGATTAAAATGGAAGTAGGTCGCAGTCACAGGTAATCGTGATGACCTGCCCTGATGCCGTAAATTTAACTGTTTTGATTTTTTTTCTTAAAACACTGATTTGCACACCACATAAATAATTATGTTGTGTGTAATTTCTTATCAGAAATGAGTTTTTTATGTAGCCTAAATAAATACCTAGTAAACTGTGTGGGTATATTCATCCATAACATACTTCCAGTTCGCCGCACACCCACTCTACCACTCACAAATATACAACACACATACACAGACACACGCTTACACACACACATACATACACATATACAATTATCATAAATGCAGAAAATAAACACATTTGGTACTCACCCAACACTATATGGTCACTCGGTAATGCTGAAGAACTTCTCATGTCTTCTAGTGAGTGCAACGTACCAAATCCAAAGGCCATTTTCAAAAATGGTGGTATATGGTAAACTTGGAGTAAATAGAAGAATGTCAAGGTCAAGGAATACCATAAATATTGTCAATACAATGTTGTGAATCAATGCATATTTCTTGCTTAGTTGGTTTATGGGTTATTCATATTTTCTATTGTTTCAGTACTAATAATGCACCATAAACATAACTTCCAATACTAGCCAATAAGAGCCGTACTATTTGTGAATCACATAGACATAGTGTCAAATATCACTATCCCAGGCAGGAAACTTCCCGCTGAATGATGTTGATTCACCACCCACAAAGCACTGGAAACTTGATGGATTTTGATGTTAAATCACAATAATATATGATACAATTAATTTAAAAAAACAGTTATAACAGTGACGGTTCAGCTGTGCTGGCACTATTATAAGTGATAGGTGTGTTTAACGATAACATTATATTATTTGTTATTGTATGTTATGTTTCAGTTGTACTTGTTGATAGTAACTTTAGGAGACATGCTGACTTGAAATTAAGCTGTATTTAGTGTATTTGCAAACAGCTGGGGTGAAGTACTGTTATTAATTTAAAAGAATTCAGTGCAATTAATTTATTTATTTGTCACTAGGTATTTTATTGCAGTTGTATTTATTGTTTTAATATTATATTACAATTACTTTTAAATTTTACAACAGTAATCAATTATATTAAATCAGTTACAACAAATTATCACATACCCACAGTGTTTCCCTACAAGTGAAAATTTGTGTGTGTTTCTGTGGAATTAGTCTAAGTGGATAGTGTGTTTCTTTGGAGATCTCTACTATACTGAATTAGAATTACAACGTAAATTTTGAGTATCAAATAAAAATCTGGTTTCAATTGATACCGAAGAATTCTGGTATCGAACCAACAATATATCGATCGATATCGTAGAATTCTGGTATCAAGCCAGCACTACTTCTGTTGCATATTGTGCTTCTACTGGGAACTGTGTTCTATATTAACATTAACACGCCTATGTATTGCGCCAGCACTTGCCCAATGCTGGACCAGCATTGGCCCAACACTGGGGCAGTACCACATGCCAGCATTGGCCCGATTCACAGCCGCTGTGCAGCGTATGTATTGGGCCAATGCCGTTTATACCGGCCTGCCAGTGTTGGCCCAGTACTATCATGTTTGCTGGGAATGAAAACGACCTCCACCACCCGCCAAACTGCTTCTCACCTATCTTACATACATATACATACACTACGTTATAAAATAAAATCACTTCCATTCCTCTAACGAAGAAAATTCACGAAACAAACGCGCAGATCTCGACGGCAACTTCGTCGGTACCGTAAAATCGCTATTATAAGTTAGGTTTATACAAAATGCCGTTAGACGGCACGCATGTGCACGCGAATATATATAAATAATATAAGAATACTTAATTATTATCATCACTGTTATGTCTTATAACAAAAATTAATATAATACAGAGACAACTCACACTGTGCCAAAACCAGTTCACTCGACAACCGACTTTCATAACTGTATCGTATAATACAGCCGCTGTGATTGGTCAAGTCCCATGAAGTCCATTTAAAATACCGGCAAGTGCCGCACGGTACCTAACACTTCCCCCCTTTTTTTCTTTGTGTCCGAGTGTCTCTAGTACACATAGTCCTTTAACGTAACGGGAACTCGGGACACCCGACCCGAACGAGTTGTCTTTACGCCGGAAGTTACAACACGATCATCCGCTACTGGTGACACGTCTCGCCCGTGCTCTTCCGTCAGTTCCGCTGGTTCACTTGTCACGGGTGGAACCGCGGCCTCGCTCGGCTCGGACGACGGCCCTGCCGTTTCGCTCGGTGCTTGCGTTGACGAGTAGTCATAGTTCCTGTACTCTACACCCTCGGATCCTCGCATATGATCCACGTGGTGTCTCCACGTAGCCCCGTCTACGAGAACCTTGAACAATACTGGACCAATTCGCTCCAGCACTTCTCCTTTTAGCCATTTCGGTCCTCTGTGATAGTGTCGAACCATGACCTTCTCTCCATTCTGAAAAGAAACCAGAGTTCCTTTCTCATTTTTCAGAAGTCTCCCATCCACTACTCGTTTGATGTTCGGCTTCAGAAGATCCAACCTCGACTTCAGATTTCTACCAAACAACAGTTGAGCTGGACTGTGTCCTGTTGTAGCATGTGGTGCTGTGCGATACGCAAACAGAAATCTGTCGAGCTTGTGTTGGATAGATCGATCCGATCTGTCAGCTTTGACAGCGTTCTTGAAACTTTGAACCATGCGTTCCGCTAAGCCGTTGGTGGATGGATGATACGGAGCGCCAGTCACGTGTCGGATACCATTCCTTTCTGTGAAATGTTTGAATTCTCCAGACACGAACTGAGGTCCACTGTCTGACACAACTTGCTCTGGCAGACCCATTCTTGCAAATAAGGATCGCAGAGTAGCTACAGTTTCTGCTGCAGTTGTGTTCCGCATCTCAAAAATGTCAGGCCATTTGGTGTGTGCGTCCACTACGACCAAGAACATTTTCCCTTGAGATGGTCCTGCAAAATCGATATGCAGTCGTTGCCATGGGTACGCTGGGTATTCCCATCTGTGCAGCGGAGCTTGTTTCGGGTTGTTTCTGACACCTTGACATCCTTCACATCTCTTTGTCACGCCTTCGATGTCTTCATCCATTCGGGGCCACCAGACATACCCTCTTGCAAGTCCCTTCATTTTTACAGTCCCCATGTGTCCCTCATGCAGTGTCTCCATCACTCTGCCTCGCAGTTTTGTGGGAACAATCACTCTGTTAGCCCACATCAGAATACCATGATGCATTGTCAGTTCGTCTTTGCGATTGAGGTAAGGTGCGAAGTTTGGTTGCGATACGACACCTTCCCAACCTGACTCCACCAGTCGTACCACACGAGAAAGCAGTGCGTCTCTGTGTGTTTCTCTTCTGAGCTCTCTTTCCGTGACTGGTAACGTCTCAACAACGGTCATGTGAAACATTTCGACCTCATCAGGCTTGTCTTCTGGCACCTGACGAAGCGGTAGACGAGACAATCCATCACAGTTTGCATGCTGTTTGGAACCTCGATACTCAATTTGATACGCAAATGCACCAAGGAAGAGACACCAGCGTTGCAATCGTGCTGCTGTTGTGACTGGTACTGCCTTTCCAGGGTCCATGATATACTTCAGGGGTTTGTGATCTGTGATCAATATGAACCGACGACCCTCCAAGTACGGCTGAAACTTTCTGACACCCCAGTAGAGTCCGAGAGCTTCCTTCTCGATTTGAGCAAACTTCTTTTCCGTTTGTGTTAGTGAGCGCGATGCATACGCTACCGGTCGTTCACTTCCGTCCGGCATCCGATGTGATAAGACGGCGCCCAGGCCATACGACGAACTGTCGCATGCCACAACCACGGGCAAGTCCGGGTTGAAGTGAGTAAGGACTCGATCCTGAAACAGCATTTCTCTCACGGTTCTGAACGCACACTCCTGCTCTTTGTCCCAGATCCAGTGTTCGTCTTTCTGCAAAAGTCTATGCAGTGGTGCAAGATGTGTAGCCAGGTCTGGTAAGAAACGTGCATAGTACTGCACCATTCCCAAGAACTATCTCAACTGTCCAACGTTCTGAGGACTAGGCAAGCCTGCCATAGCTTGCACTTTCTTTGGTGACTGGTGTAGTCCCTCGGCAGTGATGACATGGCCCAAGTACTCAACTGAGTTCTGCAGAAATTTGCATTTCTCTCTGTTGGCCTTTAGTCCATGTTCCTCTAGTCGTCCCAGTACCTTGTCAAGGGCTTTCAGATGTTCTTCTCGAGTTCTGCGTGTGACAATGATGTCGTCAAGATAGCACTGGACACCCGGAATACCTTGTAGAACTTGGTCTACTGCTCTTTGCCATACCGCTGGTGCTGATGCCACTCCATACGGTAATCGTTGATACTGGTACAGTCCGCGATGTGTGTTAACAGTCAGGTAAGTCTTCGATTCTTCCTCAACCTCCATCTGAAGGTACGCCTGTCGTAGATCAATTACGCTGCACTGTTGACCACCACTCAGATTTGCGTAGATCTCTTCAATTCGTGGCAGGGGGTACTCATCCAGGTCGAGCTGTGGATTTATTGTCACTTTGAAATCACCGCAAATTCGTACTTCACCGTCCTTCTTGATTGGTGTGACTATCGGTGCTGCCCACTCGCTGTGAGTCACACGCTTCACGATCCCTTCTGCTTCCAATTGGTCCAACCCTCGCTCAACAGCTGGCTGTCGTGCAAATGCGACAGGTCTGGCTTTCCAGAATCGTGTTTTCGGCTCTTCTTTCAGTTGGATCCGTGCTTTGATGTTCAATAACCGTCCGAGTTCGTCAGAGAACACCGCTGCATGTCTGTCGAGCACATCTCGGAAACCAGACTGAGTGTCTAGATGCATTACAGGCCAGTTCAAACGGATGGAGTGCAACCACTCCCGACCAAGCAGTGTAGGTCCAATTCCTTTCATCACATACAACTGAAGATACTTGGTTTGTTCTCCATAACGATCTTTAACTGACAACACGCCCAACGGTTTCACAGTTTCTCCCGTATATGTGTGTAGCTGTAGAGTGGTGCTTTCTAACGGTAGATGCCGCAGCTGTTCATGATATTTCTCCTCCCCGATGACGGAGACAGCTGAGCCCGTATCTAACTCCATCACAAGTTCTCTGTTTTCAACTTCCATCGTCACGGAAATTGGCTTCCGGTCATTTCCTTTGGACACTCGGTACAGTCCTGTCCAGTCATGTCGCTCGGCGTCTTCGTTGCCTTGCATGACGTGCAATGACGTTGCCGGTGGCTGTTTGTTAGCCTTCTGTCGGCATGCCTTTCGAATATGACCGACTTTACCACACTGGTAACATTTCTCCTTGATAAATGGACCTACTTTTGGATTGTGTTGTCCGTTGCACCTGTAACACTTTGACACGGTGTCTGCACGCTGAGACGGTCGCTGGTTAGTGTTTCTGGGCATCGCTTTACTGTTCTGTTGTCTAGGCTGTCTACTGCAGCTGTCTAATTTGTGCACTCTTGTCTCCTTACCAGTCTCTCCTTGAAAGACCTGAACGTCTCGGTTGGCTTGTTCTATTGCCAGATATCGTCTCACGGCAATTTCGAATGTTAAATCATCGAGTTTCTCTCTCAACAGATCTCTGAGCATCTTGTCATCTCGTATGCCAGATACCAAACGGTCTCGCAAACGTTCGGCTCGCGTTACGTCACTGAATTTGCATTCACTTGCCAAATGCTTCAGCGTTGCGACGTAATCGCAGACAGATTCACTAACCTGTCTCGATCGATTGTCAAACTCGTATCGAGCAACCAATGCTGATTTATCTGGCTTTGTGTGTTTTTGCAACCGGTGCACTATCACTGAATACGTTACCTCAGCGTCTTTCGGTGTGGCTGGTACCAACAAGTCTTTGAATTGAGCAGCTGATATGTCTCCGTGGACACATTCGACAATAAAATTGCCTTTTTGGTTTGATCGTCAGTTACTCCGTTCGCAAGGAAGTAAAAGTCCAACTGTTCCGTATAAGCTTCCCAGTCGGCACCATGGTTATACTTCATTACTTTGCCGAAGCTGAACGACGTTCTGCCCTCTTCGCCCATTTTCAACTTATCTTTCGAAGCAGAAAACCACGCCGCATCAAAGTCACTTTGTTTTCCAACATTCGTTGTCTAACCGCACTCACAGTAGTCTTGCATGATCCGTGACCAACCAGGATCCCATCCTCGTCGCCAATTTGTTATGTCTTATAACAAAAACTAATATAATACAGAGACAACTCACATTGTGCCAAAACCAGTTTAATCACTCGACAACCGACTTTCATAACTGTATCGTATAATACAGCCGCTGTGATTGGTCAAGTCCCATGAAGTCCATTTAAAATACCGGCAAGTGCCGCACGGTACCTAACAATCACTATGATTTGCAGTAAATAAAATATGCGGTGCACAATTAATTATTGATATGCCAAACCAGTCCGCCGATGTAACTGTATTGATATATCACATGGTAGGATCATTAGTTCAGTTGTACTCTGGCGACGGAAAGTGACGATGGCCTCGAGCAGTGCAATCTTCCCGCCACGTTTGCTCTGTGTCGTGTTTCATATGCTGGCCTGTCTATGGACTGTAGGAAATGGAATTACAGGTAGGACGACGTTCATATTTTTAAATGCATTTTGTAACATTTAACGTCGACAATGCGCTCATGTTCTTAGTATTAACCGAGGACATCCTCGGTTGAACCGAGGACTTCCTCGATTAGGACATGTCCACGGTTAGAAGGTTTGTATTCATGTGTCAGTCCTTGATGTCATCATGTACACGAGCACACACGCACACGCACACGCACACGCACACGCACACACACGCGCGCGCACGCACACACACACACACACAAACACACACAAACACACACACAGACAGATATATACACACACACACACACACACACACACACACACACACACACACACACACACACACACACACACACACACACACACACACACAACAACACAACACATACACACACACACACAGACAGACAGACAGACATATAACAACACACACAACACACACAACACACACACACACACACACACACACACACACGACACAGCACGCACGCACAACACGCACACACGCACAGCAACACGCACACGCACACACACACACAGTCGTAGACTGATGATTGAAGATGGTGATATGTCGTTGCAGATGGAGGCGCCATGTGTCCTGTGGTCGTGACGACAAGAGTTCACGTCGAAAGTGCACGCTTGGACAAAGCAGTGACACCGGCACAGTATGCAAACTCGACAGTACTACTGGCGGATACAAGTTCGTAAACAAACAAATTGAATTAATAAGATTTTTTTCCATATACACTGCGCGTTTGCTCTCAACATATTCAATCATTCTTCACCATTCGTATGTTTCGTCAATACATTCAAGGCGTATGTATTGACACACGACACGCACGCACGCACGCACGCACGCACGCACCACACACACACACACACAAATTGCACATTTAAAACGTACGAACTGTTTCTATTACGGTATATATCAAACTAGATGAGGCCATTAAGATGTACCTACAGGATATGTATTAATTACAGTTATTATAACAACAATATAGACATATACATACAGAGTGTTCTTCGTGCGAATTGTTAATCATTAGTGAAATTTCCCAAAAAGCCTGACTGTTTTGTTCTTCTCTGGGCTCACATTGTACCTTCTACGCTGGTTGTTTTGAGTTCACCCCAAATTTCGCACACAAGTATTCGTTTTGTTGCATATAAACATTCACACTATCACACTAACACACGACTCACGATACCTCTCCTGTACGTTTACAGATACGAATTTCATGGACGTTACCATTGACAGCATCCATGAATACCTGTACGTCGCTTACTACACAAAGGACTTCAGTCGCGTACACTTCGACGGGTCTTCGAAAGAAGCTATATTCAGAAATGGTAAGTTTTCGTTATGTGACATTGGTAGTAATAATCATTATACTGTGACGGAGGAATCACGTGACCTGCCACTGCGAGCCGCGAGTTAAGTCGTCATGGTCCATTTTGTACGCGAGACAAAACAGCTTTCTAGGTCGGGTACCATCAATATTGTGGTCATGGTTTTAGAAATGCGTACTTTATTATCTAATCTAGCGGAATGACCATGAAGGGACAATCAGCATTGGTGGCAGGAATATTACAAACTTGCGTTTTGCCGACGACATAGACGGCCTGGCATGAAGGGAAGAGGAGCTAGCTGACTTGGTGGAGCGCCTTGACAAGACGTCTATAGCCTTCGGCATGCAGATCAATGCAGAGAAGACCAAACTGATGACGAACTACACCAGTGGCTTCAGCACTGACATCAGGGTCAACGGCGAGAAACTAGATTGCGTCAACAGGTTCAAATATATGGGAGCAATCAACGCAGATGAAGGATCTAAACCTGAAATTCTCGTCAGGATCGCCCAGGCCACAGCAGCACTCGCCAAACTCAAGACCATGGAATGACAGGAATACAGCGCTCAGCTCAAAGATCAGACTAATGCGCTCCCTAGTCATGTCCATATTCCTGTACGCCTGTGAGTCTTGGACACTAACAGCAGCACAGAGAGAAGAATACAGGCCATGGAGATAAGAGCCTCAGAAAGCTCCTCGGCATCACCTACAGAGACCACATCTCCAATGAAGAGGTGCGAAACATAACTCGGCAAGCCATTGGGCCCCACGAAGACCTCTTGACCAGAGTAAAACAACGCAAACTGAAATGGTACGGGCACGTAACAAGATCTTCAGGGCTTGCCAAGACAATCCTGCAGGGCAGAGTGCAAGGAGGGAGAAGACGAGGCAGACAGAAAAAGAGATGGGAGGACATCATCCCGGAATGGACGGGCATGGCACTGGGCGCCGCCACGAGGAAGGCTGAGAGGCAAGTGGAATGGGGGGAGCTGGTTGCCAGGTCATATGTGGCGCCCCAACGGTCCACTAAGACTACGGGATAGGTGAAGGTGAAGTTTCTTCTTCGCCAAGTACGGCACGAAGCGCAAACCACCGGAATGCGTCACTCTTCGAGAATATAGTCGTAAATGCCATCGTTGTCATCCGATGAAATGAAGTGTTTTGATGCACACAAATCAGTCTTGCTTCTATACGTGCAATTTTGTCAGACAGTTTATTTGTGGAAATGGATCATATGATTCAAACACTTCGATGTTGTAAATGACGCCATTGACAGGTTGGGTGGTTAATGGGTGGTTGGGTGGTTGGGTGGTTGGGTAGGTGGGTGGATGGGTGGATGGATTGGTGGGTGGATGGACGGAAGAAGGAAGGGAGGGAAGGGGAGGAGCGTGCATGAATGTGTAGAGTGAGGGGAGGAATGTGGGAGTGAAGAAGATGGGAACGTGAATATAGTGGAAGGTAGAGTGTGAGAGAATCCAAGGTATGGTAAATAAAAATGAGTGGGAGAGAACAGTTGTTAATGTTGATGTTATCGTTGCTACTGTCCTTAGACAGACGTACACGGTACAGTAGGTCTGCGTACATGACCCGTCCTCTCATGTATAATGCAATGAGCGATGGTCGCCAAGCATTTTCAAGTTATAAGTATCATGCCTAGACGTACGGGTACACGTGATTTCGATTATATGTATGCAGTGGTCATTAGATATAGGAAGGAAATGTTGTGGCATTGGTCTATTACCCATGGTCCTGACGTCTGCATTACAGAAAAGACACATAGCCTAAAACGTTTTTGAGTTCGTTATGACACAATCGTATGTTTTAGTACTGCAATCACGTATACATTTGCATTGTTATGTGTACGGGAAATAGATGCAACGCGTCATTTCAAAACAAACGTACGACTCCCAATATGTCATGATAACAATTATATTGGATACAACCACGGGTGTATTTTTTAAACATTCACTTCAGATACCTCCAGAAATGTGCTAAAATTGTATGTAATATTAGAAATTCAAAATGTTAGGTATCTATGCCGAGGTAAACTACTTCATCGACATAATGCACGGCAATAAATTCCCATAGAAAGCATAACTCTCTCTTTTTTCTATTCTATGTATAACTGCTAAGTCCTCCGCCAGGTTTCTGTCGACAGCGCGTTCGATGATGTAGCAGTTCAGAAAGTACTCTAATCACGGACTTATATGCACTGGACTGCTGTCTCCGGGTTCAAGGCCGCTAGAGTAGCGCAGCAAGGTCAACCTAGCACAAGATGTATAAGTTACTTCCGGTTGTGTGCTGGTTGCCGGCAATTTCGCAGTTGACCGCAGGAAAACATCGTTTTAATAAGACATTTGGATAAACTCTTACATGACACGTATGTTTAATAAAATCCTAGCAAATACATTGTTTGGAAAGTTGTTTTGAGTGAAGTATTGACGATTTTAAACGGCTAAAATGCGTTGCCGCGAAAAAATCATCGACCCAACTTGGCAACTACGAAGTACTAGTCAGTGTTGCAATTTATCAGTAAATGAAACCGTGGCTGCTTCGGTGGTTGGAGCAAACCCAGACTAGGGAAGGAAACAATTCATCAGTTTTAATCCAAATGAATGACTTGGGATTTAGTTACAGCCACGAGATGGACTTTAGGACCAGGGCCAACAGTATACAGATGGTCCCGAGACAACCCTCCACACCCCATAATCGTTATGGAAAATATAGTAGGTAGCCCTGCTGTAGGCACTTCAAAAAAATTACCACAGGATTTAGGCTTAAATGAAAGGTAATAAGTTACAGATCACGTAACTGTTAATTTTATTACGATACCTTTATTAGATCCAAAATTATTGCAATTTAAAAACGAAAAAATTGCGCAAAATTTGTGTATCTCTTATAATGGTAAAATAAGCTCATTTTTGTTTCTGTTGATAAATATTCGAATAAGTGACTTTAAAATGGCATAACGTTGTAATTTATAGAACTATTAAAATATTGTTTGCAACATTTTAAAATACATTGAATGGAGTGATAAATTTTCAATACTAATACAATACTTTCATACTAATTAATCTAGTTAATTAGCTAATATTAGTTAAGTAGTGCACCAAGTTAACAGGCCGAAACATTCTAATTAAGACCAGCCGAGTCCATAAATATGAAGATATTTATACATAATATTATTATGCAGTGTGCATAACCACATTTATTACGAGAATAAATATATATATTAACTAGTCATGTAATAATAAATTAGTTAATAGGTGATAATTGGCATATAATATATATTAACTAGTCATGTAATAATAAATTAGTTAATAGGTGATAATTAGCAGGCAACCTCAACAGACAGAAACTTTTTTTTGTAAAATGCCACAATATCCATGAATATGTTTATATTATATAAACATGAAATTTGTAAAACCACCTTACTTATGGTAAGAGATATAAATTAAATAATTATGTAATAAAAAATCATTAATAATAAATTAATGAATAAATCAATATATAATTAGCAGCCGTACTTTGTATATACACATGAATAAACGGCCATAATGTCCATAATTATTAAGACATGTCCACATTAATTACGGTAGTAAATATACATTAGCCAGAAATTTCATATTAACACCAACTTAATTAATAAGTTAAAATTGGCTAATGTTAGCATGCTAACTCGGCAAAGGGTTATGTTTTGATGAAAACCAGCAGTAAATAATTATGAAGTAAATATAATTTATGCAATGTTTAGAACCATATGAAACATTATGATCAACCATCAATAAATACATGTCATTAAATAATAACTTTATTAATAAATATTATCTAAATAACAAACTCAACAGATTAATGCATGACAATGAAGCACAGTTGTCATACTTCACTTGTTTATGGGTGACCGTGTGTTTACAGGTTGGACAAATACTGCAGGCTCAGTAGAGACCAGTAATAAATGTTTACCATTTCATAATATTCTGCATTTCAACATGAACTTGATGAAGTAATGTTTATAAATGTTAACAGTGTTTCGTCACCGACTCCAACATCTCGTGTGCCAAATGCTGCTTTCTGGGTTACCCTCCATAGGGATAAAGTGCACGGTGAAGAAGCTGCTCACATTACTCCACCTCACAAATCTTTTTGCAATATTCACAATATTCTGCAAGATCTACGCAGGAATGTTCATAATCCAGTGTGTCCTGTGTCGTACAGAAACCATCTAATTACAGTGCTTTGTAATTAAGTTGTAAAGTGATGTCTGTATTATTCAATGTGTATTATGTGTCACATTCAGCGAGATAAATTGTGTAAAATTATTTATTGTATGCAGATGATGCCTATGATATATTGAGGACTTTGTAGGCTTCACAGATAACTGACAGATAGTTTTGTTCAGGCAATGCAATAATGCTGTGTTCTTGTCTATTAAAACTGCAGTGTATATGTCATGTTCACAGGGACTGTATCTTTAGACAGCGTAGATATGTTGCTGTGTCATCTTCAGCCAGATGAAGCTTGTAATCATGCATACACGTAATGTGTGTAACTTTCAGGTGCGAGATTTCTGAAATAAAACAATTCAAAGTGCATGTAATAACTACAATAATTAATAAAATACATAGAATTATTGTATATCCATGCCAAGCATTTAAATACATATACTAGAAATAACAAATACACAATTCTTAGTAATGCTTAAATTTCTAGAAGTAAAATGCATTATTATTAATTATAATTAGGAATAGTTGTAGTGATATTTTATTCACAATAATAAAACAGGATCAGAATAAATAAATTGCACATGAACAATCATCAAAATATAAATAACACAAATCAATAATAAATACAAGCGAATGGCAGTAAATATTGAAAACAGTTATCAATGGCAATGCCTAACTGGGCTTGGGCCTAGGCCAAGCAAGGGCTGGTATAAACTGACAGCACAGAATGACAGATCGGTTAAATGATCGGCTGTTGTTAAACTGGCTTGAGATTAACACATTATTATGAATATTTAAACATTACATATAATTCCAATCTATGAACTTACACCCATAGCAAGACTAGTTAAAACTTGCGTCACTTGCCCAAGAAAAAAAAAGTTAGCCTTGCCTTCGGTATTGTTTACGCCATTACGCCGACACCCCGATGCATATTATACGTCATGTACGACGAAAATAGAATTAAATAAACCATTTAGAACTACACTGGAGATAGCCATAACATTTACCAAACTAGGTACAGTCATCGTTTAGGAAAATTATCACTATTATTGAATTAAACAGTTATATTCACCGCAAGAATCCTGTCGATGTTTGGCATCTCCATCGCAGTGGCTAGTAGACCGGAAGTGGGGAGTACATCTTGTGCGCTCGTGACCTTTGCAGCCAACTCCGCCGCTCGCGAAGCGCCGCGAGCGGCGGAGACAGCAGTCCAGTGCATATAAGTCCGTGCTCTAATGAATTATCCAACAGGTCGGCCCGACTATTGGTCACGGACCAGTGCCAACGTTTGTGCAAGAGCCGACACACCGACCTCTTGCACAGGCGTTGGCACTGGTGCTTAACCAACGGACCAGTTGGATAATTCATTAGTGTTTTGTATGAAATGTAACGAAAACTGCTACACCATTGAACACTCAAGTGTTACATACATTCAAGTGGCAATATAAATTAGGCATTATGTTTAAATAATTAATTTTGCATCTAATCTAATAAAACGTTATAATAATAATAATTATTATTATACACACATAAATGGCTCTATAAAATAGCACATTTGGTTTATAAATATAAAACAATGTCTGCTAATTTCCATTTCAAGAAAGACCTATATAATTACCAAGGCATTTAACGGATTAGCTAGATACTTCAAAGCAAAACACAACAGGTTAAGTTAATATAATTGTACATATAATTTTAAACAACAATATACCATCCTTTATAATTTGAAATGCATAACAATAATTAATAATTAACATAAATTTTAATTATTTTTCTACCTATGATAAAAACTAGGAGTAACAGTTCTACATAAGTAATAACGTACTTGCAACTATATGAAGGAAAAAATACAATTTAACATTTGTGCCGTAAAACAAATAATAATTGAAAAACAAAACTACTGTTGATAATAACTAACCTACAGTTGTATTATCAGAGTGTCAGTAGTAAATAAACGTTCATATGACGGACAATGTTCCCGGTCGAATATATCAGGGCCGGGTTTCTGGTTTCAGGCCACGTGTTCACTGGAATGTGTTTAATTCCGCCTGCGTGCTGATGATCTTTATCGCGTTAGCCAAAGTCTTTATTACAATCTTCCCTTTGTAGGTCCAGCAATCAGCAATTTTCTTGTTTCTTTTCAACTGCCTTGTATAGCGGCGGCAAGTGCAGCGCGGCGTTGTGTCAAATCTTCGTTTACGAAGACTTGGTGTTGGTGTGTGGTGTTGCGTAATCGACGTCTAGCTCTAATCACGTCGTTCCGCACTGTGATTTTACTGAATACGACGATGACTGCGCGGGGCCGATCCCCAGTGTCTCTTTGCTTGCCCAGCCTGTGGCTAACTACAATGTCCTCTTTAGCGACTGGGGGGTTACGGCCATTTTGGCGTTTACTAGTTCCAATATTGTTAAAGTAGTATCCTCCCCCTCTCCAGTTTCTGGGATTCTTTGGATCCTCAGTTTTCGTACCACCTGGTTATCGCTAAGTAGCTCCAGAAACCTCAGCAGCATCACATCAGTGTCACAGACATCACTGTCAGTGACACTGGACATCTTTCTTGCTTTAGGCATGCTTTTTCATCAACTCTGCTCCCCATGAAAAGTGCGGTCTTATGCGACGGCAGCCATGTTACAATTCCAGTGAAGGAGACAGCATAAGAGCAGGAAAGGTTGACATTTACTCTCAAGTGCAGTAGTAAAACATGTACCCGGTTTCATCTTGAAATTACAATTACTACTAGTTTATTCCACTGCAACAGAATATGTGTTATGTATTACACAACGTCAAAAAAAATTGAAATCATCCGCTCCTTTCCGATGTCCACACTCTTTACTTTGTCTCTCAGTGTTACTCCTTTAATTCTTCGCAACATCCTCATCTCTGTTTTCTCGGGAATCTGTTTCTCCTTCTTTCTAACTGTCCAACATTCTGCTCCATACAGAAGTACTGGTCTAATGACAGTCACGAAGAGCTTGATCTTTAGTTTCCTTGGCATTTTCTTGTCACTGATGACTCCGGATAGGTCTCTCCACTTGCCCCACGCTGCACTGACTCTTGCTCTTACTGCTTCCTCTGAACCTCCTTCTTCACTGATGGTAACACCTAAATATTTGAATTTATTCACCTGTCTGAGGCTTGAGCCTAGGCTGTCTGTGATGTTTGCTTTTGTTCCTCTCCTGCTGCTGACCATCATTTCCGTTTTCCCGATGTTGACTTTTAGTCCCTATCTCTCCATCCCAATCTGCCAATCAAGCCATCTTCTCTGCATCTCCTCCTCTGTGTCTGTTACTACTGCCAGATCGTCAGCAACAGCAGCTCACGTGGCAAACCGCGTCTGAACTCTTCGCTGATGACATCTAGTACTAAGATAAACAGGAATGGGCTTAGCCCTGATCCCTTGTGTAGTCCAACTTTGATGGGAAACTCATCAGTTCTGCCATGAATGGTTCTCACTACTGTTGATGCTTCATGGTATGTTGCTTCTACTAGCCTCACTAGCTTCTCTGGGACCCCTCTCCTTTGCAGACACCAATACATTAGATCCCTGGGCACCCTGTCATACGCTTTTTTTCCAAATCTACGAAGGTGAGGAATAAATCCTTGTGCACTTCTATGTGTTTTTCTTGCAGTTGTTGTATGATAAATACTGCATCTGTTGTACCTTTCCCTGGACTAAATCCAAATTGCATGTTGTTGACTGTGATCAGTTTTCTGAGTCTGCGCTCTACAATCTTCTCAAACATCTTCATCCCATGTTCCAACAATTTAATGCCTCTAAAGTTCCCACATTCTAGTGGGTCCCCCTTTTGCTTGTATATGGGGACAATCACACTTTTCTTCCACTCTGCTGGCATCTGTTCCTCTTCCAAAACTCTCTTCAGTATTTCATGCATCATGTCCACTCCACTCTCCCCTAGGTGTTTGATAAGGTCTATCACGAGGACTGAGCATCCTGCAGCTTATCCCTTCTTCATACTCTCTATGGCTTTCTTCACCTCTTCCCTTGATATTTCCAGGACTGGTCCTTCTACTGCTGGTACTTCTCCGAGCTGTTCCCTGGCGTTTTCAACATTTAGTAGGCTCGCTTTGATCTTTACCTCATCTGTTAGCATCTCCCCTATTTGGTTTTTAATCACATTAACTTCCTCAATGTCTCTTCTTGATCTTGCCCTTTGCTTTGCCACCTTGTAGATCATCCGCTCACCTTCCTCTGTTCCCATCTTGTCATACCACCCTTTGTATGCCTCGTTTTTAGCTTTGGCAACTGCAGTTTATGCCTCTCTCTTCGTGTTCTTATACGCCTCCTTCAGTTCGTTTCCACCCTGCATATGCCATTTCTTGAATGCATCCTTTTTCCTTCTCATGCTCTCCTGCACCTCTTCAGTCCACCACCAGGTCTCCCTCTCCAGGTGTTTCCCTCCTTTGGTGGTTCCACATACCTCTTCTGCTGCCCTCATGACGACTTTCTTAAATAATTTCCAACTTTCTTCTGCATTAGTGTCTGCCTCCGGCTGGTATTCCTCTTCCACTTTGTCTCTGTATTCCGTCACTTTTTATCCCTTCAGAGGCCAGATCTTAATCCTCTTTTCTCTGATCCTTCTCCTATGTTTTGCACATAGCAGCCGATGCTGAGATACAACCTCCTCTTCGTGTATTACCTTGCAGTCTCGCATTTCCTTCAGATCAGCTCTTCGTGTCATGATGAAATCAATTTGTGAGCTGTTCCCTCCACTCTTATAAGTGATTAGATGCTCTTTGTTTTTGTTGACGAAAGTGTTCACTAGTGCCAAGTCTAGGCTCTCCATGCTTTCCAAGATTGTCTCCCCTTCTCTCTTCCTTTTCCTCCATGCACTCTTTGAAAACCACCTGGATTTTTCCCCACATGTCCATTTAGATCAGCTCCTACTACAATCTTCTCTGTTCTCGGCACTCTCGACATCACATCTTCCCAGTCTTTCAAAAACTCCTCCTTTATCTTCTCTGTTTCTCCACTCTGTGGGGCATATGCTGACACCATCACCAGTTTAAGCTTAATTAGTCTGTCTGATGGTTTGACACTTCAATTACTTTCTCTTTAAACTCTGGGCTCAGAATGACCCTTGTATATATATATATATATATATATATATATATATATATATATATATATATATATATATATATATATATATCATTATAGTGATTTACGAGATATCATGCGTCGATGCTGTCTTTGTCTGCTTAATTTGCCGTGTTGGTGGCATATAAAAATCATGTTTGTGCCTAAACTCGCTGTTCCTAAACGTAAACAACTCGACAGGATGAAGGTCAATCTCGCCCCCAAGTCTCGTTCGCGTGAAGACTAAAGCGTATTCCGCTCAAATCTCCATTTCCATAGTTAGGTTTCGTACAGAGTTTCGATCGGCTTCTATCGAAACGAAAATCGAAATAGTTCCTATTTATTTTATTAATTTCAGAAAAAAGAAGTAACATGTATGCATAAACCAACTAAGAAATCATTAGGGAGTATTTGATACGTCCGCTGTTTGTGAAATTACTAAAAATCGCTAGGAGCAAACGATTTTTACGCGAATGAGTGGAGGGAGCAGCTTTAGTCTTCTCTACATTATCTTCAGGTGTTATACTATCCACGCAAACAGCCCTCATCCCGGAAGAAGATTGCTTGTACTTCTTAGACGTCAGTAGAAAAGCAGTTGGAGTAGCTAAGCTGGATGGGACGCAGAGGAAGAGGCTGATCGTGCATGATGATGTGAGCTTGCGTGGGATAGCCGTTGATCCCGTAGCAAGGTAATGACATGTCTAATGGCTGATGCGGTGTTTAGGTGGACAACGTCACATTTACAGTCAAATAAAACTGAATTCGATGAAACTCACTGCAATCAACGTTCATTAAGAAGAATCGTATATATTCGTGAAAATGTTCATCAAGTTGGAAGTATAATTTGTATTATTCAAGTAAGATTTTTTTATTACACAACTGATAATTTCTATACTCACATCAACGTTTCAGCCACTATCGGTGGCCTTCTTCAGGAACTGAATTGTCACTGCTCACTACATGGCGTGGCGAGCAGACTGTCCGACAGTTGACGTATAGTGCAAATAAATTAGATGCACCCCTACTTGTATAACAAGCTGGGACCGGTCTCATTTTGACCGTCTGTATCACTAGTTTTTGAAAAACGATGTTGTAGTTGCAGCAAACCTGTACAACATGCTGAATTAACCCCTTGTGTGCGGCAACCTCTGAAAAAAAATGACGTTGTTAGTTACTTGCTTGTTTTATTCAATCAGCCCTGTTATTTTTTTAGAATTGGTAGTTATCTAATGCATTTCATTGAAATGGACACGTAGCAATATATTTTAGGCAGTTTTATTCCAATAAGGGGGTTAAGGGTCCAAAAATAGACCCAAAATATGGCGATTGTTTGTGATTTTGACCAGACTGAAGATATTTTCTTGCACCCTACTACCAATACATTTTACAACAGTATCAGACCTGACTTTTTCATCATCCAGGATGTCTCATTGATGGAAAAATCAGTTTGAGTATGGTGAAGTGGGTATAACATGGTCCATTAACCCTCTGTTTGCGACAACGCACAAACTACGTTTTTGAATTTTTGCTTTTGTTTTATCTTAATAAATACGTCATGCAGAGCAATAATAGTGGTGCATGACTATATGTTTTAGGGTATTCTAATTTCAAATATATAATTTTTTTGTGCTCATCCGGCATTTATTTCCGCCATTTTTAAAGATGGCAGTCGTCATTACAAATGTTACAATATATCTCAAACACTACGTCACCTAGAGCAATATTGTTGACGTTGTTGGATAGCTTAGTGCATAGCGATACCAACCATTTTATTTGTCACCTTCAACAACATAACAATTCGCGCCATTTTTAAAGATGGCGTCTGTCAAAGCCTATTGTTTCCGTATTTAAGAAATACGGTATTTAGATCCATCTTTCACCACATTGTAAGTGCTTCACATCATCGAAGGGTGTAGCTGATGTACAGTGGAGACCTGTTTGACCCACTGTTGACATTAGTTATTAGTTTGAGATGAGTTAAACATCGTATATAATATGTTCCCTATTATCGCTCAATATACATGAGATCATAATGACAAGACCATTAATCGATGTCATCTGTATTTAGCCAAATGCCAATATAAGTCTGATTTAATTCATGAATTTCATGTATGTTTAAAAAGTGTCATCACCAGAACACATTACAGATGGAAAGATGCATTTGAAAAACATAGACCATATTTTGTTTCTGACTGTTTTGACAAATGAATATATTGCATGAAACAAGTACTATGACAATATATATGTCAGGCGTATTCAAGTATGTGCATCTAACAAATGCGTCACCTGTTTTTAAATCTCATTGCATCTAGAAACTTCACTGCGCTTTCGTAATTACGCATTCTGAACTTTCCCTCACTACTGAAACCTATCACTCACATATACGGTACAATCAATGTAGTCCGGATAAACACGGATCCAGATAGAGGAGAGCTTGCGCTACGTGTGGAAAGATTGTTGGTTGCTTCTGATAGTTACCCTGGGTTCCTCCAAAATGGGCCGGAGAATGCGTTTACCTGTTTATCGTTTATAACATGCATGCGTATTTTGATACATTGATATAACTACCGATAATCCTGATTATTTTGTTAACAATTTAATTTTTGAGCTCAGCTATGTCACTGACACATTGCCTGCTAGTCTCCCCGCTATAAAGTGGCTCGACGGTCTTGCCCAATATGCAAATAATACATCAAGTTCAGGAGAGACAGGAACAGACTTGAAAATCCGAAGTTATTATGTATTTTTGTTGTCCATAGCCATGTTTATCATCAATCATTTGAAATATGGCAAGACAAGAAAGAAACAAGTTTGAAATAATAGTAGGGTAATGTACTTGTGTGTTGGTATATAATATAAATGTTTTCATTCAATGAGGCAACATTGGCCAATTGTAAACAAACACCTCATTAATACTTCTCGTTTGGGATAGTGATGTCAGTGGGGATATATTTCGTAGGCAATTACCACCTGTTTTAAAACATCATTTGACTGCTCGGTAACTGATAATCTAAATAGATCGATGATAGTCCTGGCCTGAGTGACGTAGGTTTTAACCTGTAAACATGCATCTTTCAATCTGTAATATGTTCTGGTGATGATACCTTTCAAACATACATGAAATTCATGAATTAAATCAGACTTATATTGACATTTGGTTAAATACAGATGACACATCTTGTCATATGATCTCATTATACTGACGAAAATGGGGAACTTTCATATAAGGGGGAATTCGTCTCAAACTTATAACTAATGTCAACAGTGGGTAAAACGGTCTCCACTTACATCAGCTAAAACCTTCGACGATATGAAGCACTTAAAATGTGGTAAAAGATGGTCTAAAACCGTTTTTCTTAAATAGGGAAAAAAAGGTTTGACAGACGCCATCTTTAAAATGGCGCGAATTGTTATGTTGTTGAAGGTGACAAAAAAAATGGTTGGTATCGCTATACTAAGTTACCCAAACAACGTCAACAAAATTGCTCTAGGTGACGTAGTGTTTGAGATATTGTAACATTTGTATTGACGACCCCATTTTAAAATGGCGGAAATAAATGCCGGAGAAGAAAAAAAAATTATATATTGAAATCAGAATCCCCTAAAACATATATATTCCATACCACAATTATTGCCTGCATGCCTATTTATTAAGATAAAGCAAAAGCAAAAATTCAAAAACGTAGTTTGTGCGTTGTCGCAAACAGAGGGTTAATGGACCATGTTATACCCACTTCATCATACTCAAACTGATTGTTCCATCAATGACATATCCTGGATGATGAAAAAGTCAGGTTTGATACTGTTGTAACATGTATTGGTAGTGGGGTGCAAGAAAATGTGCTTCAGTTTGGTCAAAATCACAAACAATCCCCATATTTTGGGGTCTATTTTTGGCCCCTTAACCCCCTTACCCGCAAAAAACCCTAAATATATTGCTACATGTCCATTTCAATGAAATACATTGCTATAACTACCAATTCTTAAAAATAACAGGGCTGATTTAATAAAATAAGCAAGTAACTGAAAACGTCATGTTTTTCAGAGGTTGCCGCGCACAAGGGGTTAATTCAGCATGTACAAGTTTGCTACAACTACAACATCGTTTTTCAGAAACAAGACATCCAGACGGTCAAAATGAGAGCGGTCCCAGCTTGTTATACCTCCGGTAGGGGTATCTCCTTAAATAGAGCCCTTTGTTCAGCTTCGGCCGCTGCACTAGTAGTCTATAGCCCACCTCGTCTTTGTTCATAGATACCGTCTTCCTAATCCAGATGGCTTCTTGTATCAAACGCGCGCATATGTTCGTCACTCTATCCACCACTTTCGCTCCATCCCAGTATAGAAATTATTAGTTATGTAATCGGACATTTTACTTGAAGAATCGTTTAATATAGTTTAAATGTGCTTTTATTAAATAGTGCAACAACAACCGTGAATCAACGTGAACGCAGAATCAGAAATAACGATGTGTATTTAAATTAACAGTGATACAGAATACATCAGCAAAAACCCTCAGATTCCCCGCATAACAGTGAGCTAATGCATCTAGATCAGTATAATATTTAGTTATCGCATTTTCAAAATGTTAAAAACCCATCACAATTCTTTGATCCTTTCCCAAAAGTGCTGAAATCCATTTTGATAACATTTAATTTATTTTGTTGGGGCCTACATAAGATTTTATTGCGGTTGTAAAAATCGCTCGAATTGTTGGTATATTATGTTGGTATTATAAAATCGCTAAAGTTACTGGTGTTTTACACTCAAACTGAAAAGTGATATCAGATGGATGTAAATTTAAAATTTTTTTTTTAAAGGGGAAACCCAAAAGGGGAAATATTAAGTGCTATGCACGTAAAAGACTAATACAAAGAAACCATTCTGAACGGTAATCAATTTTTAACGTCAGTGTTTATTAGTAAAAAAATTTTCAAAGTGGATAATTTTACAAAATCATCGGCTTCAAGAGGCGTCCATGATGCGCCTCTTCCTGTTGTCTGACCGTGGTCTGACCACCGCACGCAGAACCGGCCTTAAAGTCACGTGTCCGATTGCGTGCGTCAATGTATCGCCGTTGTAAACACAATGTTGTAAGATACGCGAACTTGGAAAAAACATCCGTTCGAAGAACGTTGCTTCGAATAGGATGTTTCTCACCGATATACTGGGTCAAGATCCGCAGAAACGTCGGCGACGTCGAGTTTTCAAGTATGGAGCTGTCAAACGATATTAGCGCGATATTTAATCACCAACGATAGTCGTCGAAACGGGTTACCGGTCGAATCCTTCCGTCGCCTAGCCAAGTCATCAAAGCGCGAAAGAAGGTTAGTAAATATTATTAAGTCTTCTGTATCTAAATTATTTGAATCTTGTACCATTAGACACATTGCGATGTCTGTCGAGATGACTTATGTACATACTGATATTGTTTAAACGTCCACCACAGTTAACGTTCTAGAAGGTATGTACACGGGGGAGCCGCTAACTAGGTCCAAAGTTGGGCCCGTCCGATATTGTTATTCATTATTATTTGTTTATTTTATCCTACTTTGAATGGTATATATCACGTTTGCATGAACAGAGGCAAAAAAATTAGGTAAAGCTACATGTCAATACACACAAAAAACAGCTGAATCCCAAGCCAGATAGTAGACGTCATAGTCAATCCGCATGAACGATAATATAGGCACTTTGATATCACTCGCTAAAAACCCAAAAGTATGCCTTTCGATTTTTAGCTACGCGGTTCCATTTTCAGGTTGACCGCTCTGAAAGTGCCAACATGACTGCTATATTTTTCATAAACATATTATTCAAACAAAAAAAATAGCATTGCGAATGTTGTTTTAATCATTCATGTTATTTGTTCAGTGAGAGAACAAATTACAAATTCTGTGTGCTGTATCAGTTCAGATACTCAACAACATTGATACTAGGACATGTTACAGGCTTACAGTAAATGATGAATAATTAGCTATGATGAGACATAACTTATGTACTGAAAAAAATCACTTTGCAAATTTGCAATATTATTGCCTTTATTGGTAGTTTCTTGAAATATTGGGGACACACTGAGCAAACAAGAAGAAATATTAACAGACTAGCATAAATACTAGATGGAACTTTGACTTGTAGATATCCCAAAGATCATCTATCCAATACAACACTAGATCTTCGGGTAAACACTCGGTAAACTTTTGGGAAACCCAGTTTCTTCTCCACCACAATGAGTGGAATTCTCTACCCTCAACCATTGTGTCGTGCAAATCACTAATGTAATTAAAAAAAAATTAATCCAATGGTTTAGCAAGTAAGTCAGATGATCCACCATGCACATTAGCGTGATGTCTCAATATGACATTTTGCCAGTTAACAATATACCAGAGATGGGTGAGTAAATACAAATGTACTCGATACGAGTACGATTACTTTGAACATGCATGGTACAGTACTCAGAAAACAAATGTACTCGGTGAGTAGATTACTTTACAATATACTCGATGAGTACGATTACTTTACAATGTAATCATGATTACTTTAATGATTACTTTAATGAATATCCTGTTTCTAACATAAAGGCGACTTTCGTGGAATCCCTAGGTGTCATTCTTTTTGTTGTTGTGTCACTAATGTTCTAACTGATTACTGCTATCCACTATCCAGGTGTTATTATTATTAAAAAAACCTTTCCAGGTTTTGGGGAAATATTTAACCTGGATTAATAACTTAATTTATGGTTTCTGAATCAAATACAAATATGAGGCATTTACAAATTTCAAATACACATCATCAAATACATTACAATAACAACACTTCAAAACCAGGGGGCATATTCAAAAGAGTATCCAATTCAAATATGTAGTATATCAGATGGGTCCAGACATGGGGTCAAATACATTTGTATTTAAATATTTAAATACTGTTTTAAGTATTTGTATTTGATGTTTAGGAATTAAAAGTATTTGTATTTAAATATTTTCCCTAAAATTTGACTTTTTCAAATTTTTTTTCAAATACATTGTCAGTATCAACATTTCTTTTTCACTGTCACATGTAATGCCTGCAAACTGATTACCTTAATGCACTGCAACTTCACCCAACATTGCTAATTACTGATGAAGACATTAACAGCAGGCTTCCCCCATGGCCCTGCAGTGACCACAACTTGTGATTGCTCAGAGCCAGAGGATGGATTAATACCTAACAGTGACCATAGGTCAATACCCCCTTTTTGTTCTTTAGTCAGGCTTCAAATTGGCACCAGTTTATTCTGGTTTCTGGCTGACTTTGAAGTTGACCCTTCCTCACAACATTAGCAATGTTTAAACAGTGTCTCTTCTGAGGGCAACATAGGCATTATATTATTATGGACCTCCTGGCTTAACATAAAACAATATATTTTCCTTTCAGTCAGTGTACTGTGATGCAGTTAGCAAAACAATACTCCCTCACTGGTCTGCCTGTCATCATATGAGCAAAACATAATTATGCCTATAAACTAGATGTCTCAATATATGTGTTGCTTTTCTTATATTTACATAGTAATACAAAATGAAAAGTTTTTAAAAAATATATGAAAAAGTATTTGAGATACTTTTCAATGTATTCTATTTAAATACAAAGTATTTGTAATCCCTCAAGAATATTTGATTTAAATATAAATTTCAATGTATTTGACCCCATGTCTGGATGGGACAAACACAAATAGTTGTGGATTTAGACAGGTTTACAGTTTGCACTTAATTAAACATAATACTAGACAGGGATTTAGCAGCAAACCCGCCCAGACCCAGTCAGGATTCTGGATGTTGGAAATATGACCAGTCATTCACACCATACTGACAGAGCAAACAGTACGGGTGGGGCTGTGCCTGGCTTCAAAAATTTACAAAGCAAGATGTTGGGGATGCTTATCTCCTGCAGTGCTTCCAGGGATGTCACAATATAACTTGTACTTTGTACTAAGAGGAGGGTGAGGAGATGTTGTTCTCTGGGAAGAGAAGGTATTAATTAGAGAAATCTGACTGAATATTTATTTAACTGAAATGCCAACAGTAATAGAAAATGAATACCTTGATTATTATTACATTTATTAGATTACTTCTAATATTGCCTTTTTTTATCTGTCTAATATAATATATTAGACAAGCAAATATTATTTGCTTGCAACTGTTCATATGAAAAAAAAGTAATCGTGAAAAGTAATCGTGAGTACGATTACTTTGGTAATGTACTCAGTACAGTACGATTACTTTCCTTCCTTGGGAGAGTACAGTACTCAAAAAGTACTCGTATCGAGTACAAATACAGAGTACGATTACTCCATCTCTGGGCTGGAGTGAAAGGTTTGTAAGACGCAGTATTATTTTACCAATTATGTATTCAATACCACATTTACCAACATTAGGAAATTGCATGATGAGCACTGTCAACTCTAGTGCATAAACACTAAGTGATCATGTAATCAGTTATCAAACCTTAGTTTATGTAATATGTATCACCACACAAACATAAAACATCTCTATTCAATGAAGACAGCAGCTGGGGGGCAGCATCACCATCTATCTATCTGTGCAATAATAAGGCAACTCAGTATCTGTCAGCTGTCAAATTAAGATCTTAGTGAGTGTTTCATCTGCCAGAAAAATTTTGACTCATCCATGACCCGTTTATCCTTCACCCCTTTTTTCTTGATAAAAGTATCTAGTAAACCTGTCCTGGTTTTTGATATTCCATTTCCAACACACCACCAAATAAAGGGCACCCCAACACGTAACATATAGTTTATTTGGGGCCCGATTGAATATCTTTTTTTTAAAAAAACATGAAATTCAAAAAAACAAAATTTAGACTCGGGTGTCCTGTTTTTTTAGGGGTAACCATGGCTTAGAAAACGTCCGGGCCCAAAATCCTGGCCCTGACAAATGGCTGTTTTCTGTTCAGGACGCAAGCAATTGGGGGGAAGACACTACAGTGTATGTTTACCTGCAGATCCACCAGCCCCTGGCAGACAGAAAGAGAGAATGGTGAATTACATCTTTGTCAGAATCTCCTGGCCGCTGCCCACAATGACGTCCATGTCGGGAAATTTCAGTCCTTGGGACAGATATGCCCAAGCAATGAAACAAGATCTGCTTGTGTCAAGAGTCAGTTGATTTGTTCATAATCAATCCAACTGCTTATTTACAAATCAACTGATAATTTGTAAGGGCAGCAGTCAACAAGTGCTGAGTGTTATCCCATATCTTGTTCTCCCCTGAGAGCACGGAAGTTCCATCTTATGGCTGGTATACACTGGTATGACCCCTGTACCCTTCGACCAAGCCTGCCATGGATCCACCAGGTAAAAATCTCTGTATATGGCCGACTTGGACACCTGAAATAAAATAAGGCCTAAATAAATATATCAACTATGTACAGTGGCGCAGTGGTTTAAAGCTTTGGACCGGCTTCAGACTCTCAACTACGAGAACGAAACAAAGTGGTGCTGTGTCGAACCTTGGGGAAGTCTGTTCACCCGTCATTGCTCCAATTCACTCAGCTGTGTAAACAAGTAACTGGCTATAGACGATGGTGGATATTTGTACACAAACCGTCTTGATTAATTAATTACAGCTTGGCTGGATGCTCCCAAGTATAAAAAATTTGCCAGGAAAAAGTAAAACCCCTTTTGGGTCAAAACATTGGGAAAAAATTAAATTTTTTTAAAAAAAAAATACTCTTGAGGGATCCAAATACTTTTTATTCCTAAACATCAATTTAAAATACTTAAAAAGTATTTAAATATTTTCAAATACAAATGTATTTGCCCCCCTGTTTGAGGATTGGGTACCGCACTATATAAGAACTGTGTTGACAGGTGACATATGAAAATGGAGGTAACTCAATCCATTATCATTGTAGAATAATTTTTGTTTTTATAAAATCTTGGAACGGTTTTTTTGTTTGACATAGTGGACAACTGGGCATGCTACTCGAAATATTCTAGAATGATCCTAAATCAGTTACTGTTAAACATTAATTGTTGGGTATATTTCTACTATAGAATAATGTGTGGTGTTTTCATTGTATGAAATATCATTTGTATTATATAAATGTTGTATCATGTTAGTTTGCTTGGTGTTCTGGTTGCTCTAATGTTATTTTTATTGTCAATAAATTGTGAGCCAAAAATTTCATGTTTATAATACATGAACATATACTTACATTTTTGTTGGCAGATACATGTGAAAGTTGTCTAACCGGTTACATTTGGAAGCACTGTCTGCTCCCAAAAACAGAATATAAAATCCATGGCCATTTGTAATATATCATGGCACATCTGAAACAGAACCAGATGTTTAAATTAGTTTTTTATGAATTAGAAATATTAGTAGCACAATGTGGAACCTGACGGCTACTATTATGGTTACCTCGCCACTATTATGGTTACCTCGACAACAAAGTTCATTGCAATTAAGATCACCGCAAATATACATAAATATATCCACATATGTTATAGTTTAAAAATTTGTTTGCTAGTTGTGTTACTTTTACCCAGTTCAAATTGTTATATTTAATAGAGACATTCCACTGTACATATATTTCAGCTAAAAAAAACTATTATTCAGCATGAAGTCGATTTCATAAAGAACATGGGGGGTGATTTTCTTTTTTATTTAGCCCTCCAGAATTATGCTCCAAACTTTCCCTTTAAATATACCACGCCTATTAAAAGAACAATCAAATTGACACCACATAGTTAGATAATTAATTTTCCCCTATATGGCTATAGTTCGATCTACTGGTGTGTTCTATTTATATCTATGATTGAAAACATCTGTTTCATAGCCGCACATGTCATGCTATATCAATAATACAAAAGCATGCCACAGTCGCTACTGTTAATATAAAATGTCCAGTATTTTAAAAAAAACAATTAATCTGCATTTTTTCACAGTTGTGGACAATTTGGAATTGATTCCTGAAAACAGTTTTTAAACTAGGGCGAAGGACCGAGCCTGTCACTCTGTGTGGGTGTCAGGCTGACATAAATCGCAGAGCCTTGCCATGACCCCATATGATATTTGTTTCAAATTGGGATATAACATATCCGAACTACACCACTGATTTGGAGAATAATACACGGCATGGTGTGACTAAGAAGAAACTCGCCGAATCCCGGGGTCGAATGCGAGGCCATCAAAATACCTGTCAGTGTTTCAAGTTTCAGCGAGTTTCGACCACTTGTCAATGTCCCCCGGCTTGTTTCTCGGCTCTGCATTTCGGCTTCCGGGGGGTCTTCTTTACCAGGTTTACCAGCGCGTTCAGTTCTATCTTGAAAATGTTGGCCCTTATCGTTGCAACCGAAATTCAGCATTTCTGAACGAAAATCATGTTCGCTTCCCACGCCGGGTACACGAAGCGGATGTAAACATCGCGACGCGCCACCTGGCGATTATTTTAACGGAATTTTAAATACAGAGTTGCCCGCTCTGAGCTCAATGAGCCAAGCATTTGCCGACGTCACACATCAGTCAAAATGGCGCGACTTACGAACTTTGATGGAAAATGTGTTCAATTTTTTTTATTTAATAAACCACTGACGTTAAAAATGTGATTACCGTTCAAAATAGTTAGTTTTTATTAACTCTTTCCCGTGCATAGCATGTAACTTTTCCCTTTTGGGTCCCTTTAAGCGAAACGCTATAATGGAGCTGTGTAGATGGTTTACCTGTGTGCGGCGTATTGAATTGCAGCTTTGTTGGAATAGGTTTTACAGTGCTAACGGTCCATTTACACAAAGTAAGTATAATTCTTCACATATTCAGATTGTTATTTCACACATCTCAATATCCGTCTCGAGTTTTCAAGTCCAAGTTGGATGGATCGGAAGTCATGGCGATAGTTTCATCAGATCTGGAAATTCCGTACGGAATGTCTTTGGACTATCTCAACAAACGTCTATACTGGGCTCACCACAGTAAGTTTATACGTTGATGTTCCTGCTCCTTATATGAGTGTCAGCTAATAGTAGAGTAAGAGTCGTAATAGGTGTGTATCTTTAATATAATTGTACACACGAATACATGAGAATTGCGAGTGTGCGTGCGTCTCTTTTTTGGATTATGTGGTGGGAGACGAAAAATACAGGATAATTTTGTGTGTGTGTGTGTGTGTGTGTGTGTGTGTGTGTGTGTGTGTGTGTGTGTGTGTGTATGCATGTGCATTATGTGTGCCTGCGCCCAAGTGTGTGTGTATG
>JAODUO010000415.1:192500-357500 GCA_025642075.2 Ridgeia piscesae | reverse complement strand
ATTAGACGTGAATTTGATTGACGTAGCTCTACTTAACGTGATTCTGTTTGAAGTGATTCTGTTATACGTGTGATTTCGTTCAATGTGATTCTATAAGTGTGAATTTGTGTGACATATTATTGCGTGACGTCATTCTACTTGACGTGATTCTGTTTGATGCGGTTCTGTCTTATTTGAATCTGTTGGACATGGTTGTGGTTGACGTGATTTTATTACATGTGAATTTCTGCTCGACATATTCTGCTAGGCGCGATTCTGCTTGACATAATTCTATTTTATGTCATCTGTTAGACATAATTTCATTGGCATAATTTTGCTTAACGTGTTTCTATGTGACGTGATTCTGTTAGAAGTGAGTTTGGTTTACGCGAATCTTTCTATCTTGCAGGGCTGTCAGGCCATAGGCCTACAACAACTAGCTTGGTTCTGCATGTTTAGTATGCTTAGAGAATTGTTAATCAAAACGTTGTCATATATGGGTAGCCTACAGCGTTTACACGAATTGCAACTGTGTTAATACCTACTGCAACAAAGTTTTTAGCATAGTAAACAAACTGTATGTTACCGAATTAAAATAATTCTGATAACATGTCACATATCTATGACTTTGGTTTCGCTTAATCGACTCTCGCTCGGCCGCGTAACTTCGATGAGAAGAGAAGATAATCTGGTGACTTACCCTCTTTTGAATGTTATCCGTGTGAGGAGCTAAAATGTACTGCCACCTCGTATAGCCTGAGTAATCGAGGCTAAACCTGCCGTAATTACTGCTTCATAAACAACTGCAAACTTGTAGTTCTGTTTATTTTTGTTTGAATATAAGTTTAATTAAAGGGATACTGCAACCAGTGAGAGATTCACACCATTTACTTACATCTGTATAATATATCGGTTGTGCATAGTAATTGTGCACAAAGATTAATAAACAATGAATAGTAGTATACTTGTATCATAAATACTCCATGTTGGATTCAGGGCGCTGCCATCTTGAGACTTATGCACCAGTGACGTAAACCATTTACGTCACTGGCGCGTGCACGTTCGATCATCCTATATGTTTATCCAATGGTATTTGATGTATCCAGTACGTCGCGGATTGCTTACGTCACAATCACAATTATTAGCGAAGATTCCGCCAATCCTTGCCTTTTCCATAGAGCTCCCATAACAGGCAACCGCGACGCAGCAAGCCAAGTTGTGTCTTTCATCTCATTATCGACCATCACATCGTTATCGTCGCTCTTTTAATCTGAAAGACCTGTGAACAAAATCAACTTCTGTGACCGGCATATTCATTCTACCGATTACACAAATCGAAACAAAACAGAAAGCTTTTTGATGAAACCCTGAAGCCGCATTTCGACGGTAGCGCCCCCTACTAGCGCTGTTCGGTTTGTGAAAGCTCCGCCCTATAATTATTATTAATGCAAGAATCAAGTTATTTGTGGAGCGTTCTGTTCAAAATAAATTGCAATCAGGCAGGTATAGGTGTAGTTATACATTGAGACGATAGATCCAGGAGCCACGTATTCCCTGCGATATTTTCAATTTGCCCACGTTATGCCCGACATAGTTACATAGTCTCCATTTGCCCAAGACCGTTTATTCCCCACCCTCAGGAGACGGGTGGGGGACATTTAACGCGGGCGTACTTGGAGGTTTTATGATCCACCAAAACATATCGCGGCAGAAAACAATACGGCAAGCGGCCGGGATGTCAGGCGATCACCATTCGTCATTTCTAGGAGGCATGACCTTGTCAGATACGTGGGATTCTATTTGTACACACAGTGATACTACTAACGTTATACAATCAGTAGACGTACGGTTCATTTATGCATTCATTGCCGGTTTTATTATCGTCACTTCGTGTCCTCTCGTTCTACAGTTGTAGTTTACTGTTTGCATATATACGCACACACACACGCACGTTCGCACGCACGCACGTACACACGCTCGCACGCTCGCACACACGCATGCATGCTCGCACGCGAACATGCATCAATGCCATCACACACAAACACACTCACACATTCGCAAATTAGCATAATATGCGTGCATGCGTGAATATTCGCAACCATACAGGTAAACAAAGATGCAAGCACACACATACAAGCGCGCGCACACACGCACGCATGCACGCACGCAGGCGTACATAGGTGTACACAATGGCATAACCTAATGTGTTATTATAGTAGTCAGTAGCAGGAACACTATGTACAGTATATTGTTACCGGCAGATACACATTTGCGCATACACAGGCGCGCGCATACGGACGCAAGCGCGCATTGCCTAGACACTATCAGACAGACGCATACACGGACGCTCGCACACGGGAAGGAAACCATGAGTATACACCAACGATTGTTTGGTTAAACAAAAGCCGTCTTATTTCTCATTTAGTTTTCTAGCCTTTGAAAGATTGTAGCGAATTACACCGGCTCCTTCGCAAATCAGGACGGAGCACGTGTTTTAAATATGAAGAAAATATATGTTTTAAATTTCTAACACCACTTTAACTGACTTATTTTTAATGTGGAATATTTGTGTTGATTTTAGATAGATACATTTGCATGACTCCTACATACATGCATGCATGCATGCATGCATACATACATACATACATACATACATACATACATACATACATACATACATACATACATACATACATACATAGGTACGTACATACATACATGCGTACACACATACATATATACATACGTACGTACGTACGTACGTACACATATGCATACGTACGTACATACATACATACATACATACTTATATATGTATACACATACACAAATACATACATATATACATACATACATACATATATACATACGTACGTATGTACATACATACATACATACATACACACGTACACACGTACATACATATATACATACATACATACATACGTACATACAAACATACATACGTATATACATACATACATACATACATGCATACGTACATACTTACATACTTACATACATACATACATACGTACGTACATACGTACGTACGTACATACGTACATACATATATACATACATACATACATACATACATACATACATACATACATACATACATACATACATACATACATACATACATACATACATACATACATGTACGTTCGTACGTACGTACGTACGTACGTAAGTACATACGTACATAATAATAATAATAATAATACACAAGTTTTATTAGCAACTCAACTGAGTTGGATTGACATTACATAGGTTACAATTAACTCATCAAAACATCATACAAATACAATAGAAATACATTTGATACCGCAAATCATACCATATTAATAACCTTTTTACTGACAGTTGTATAAAGCCCACGGTATAAAGGAGTTACGGAATCTATTCGTTCTAGTAACTGGTAACGGGTACACATTTTGTTGTCTAACATTATGTTTGATATGTCTTTTGTCGGGCAGCAGATAATTTAATCTGTGTGTGCCGACTTTAATTTTATCAAAATATTTTTGACAAATGCTGTCCCGTCTTACATTCAACGTATCCAGGTTAACACGTCTAAGTATTTCCGCGTAACCCAATCCAGGAAAAATACATTTTAGTGCCCTTTTTTGTATAACTTCAATATTGTCAGACAAATATTGGGGCAAGTTAGTGTGCCATACAGGACATGCATATTCTAGAACTGGTCTCACCACACTAACATATACACTGACCAGATCTTTCTGGGTAATCCCTGCACGCTTTAACTGATATAACATGTACAAGCGTTTACCAGCCTTTTTCACAATATTATCCACGTGTTTGTTCCATGTCAGATCCTGAGAAATGGTCACACCTAATAGTTTGGCATGGCAAACTTGTGCTATATCCCTCCCATCAATCTTTATATTCGGGATAGTGCTTCTGAAATTGCCATCTTGTGCAAAACTAATGATTATTTCTTTTGATTTTTCCGAATTAATTTTCATGTCATTCTGTTCTGTCCATCTAGCAGCAATATCAACCGACTCTTGTATAACAGATACATCATTTCTGTCGCATATTTCAAATAACGTACTGTCATCTACATGCTTATATAATGGAACAGTCTTCTTAAATCATTTATATAAACAAGGAAACATTTAGGTCCAGACAATGTCCCTTGCGGTACTCCCCCGTTGGGATGATACATAAGTACGTACATATAGACACACACAGAGGCACACATACGATAGGCACGTTTATGTGTATATACTATGTATGTACGTATGTATGTGTGCGAGCGTACTTATGTACGTGCGTGCGTGTGTGCGTGCGTGCGCATGTGTAATACATGACAATACTCTTTCATCTACGACACACACAACGTCCTATACATGTAACGGGAGTGTTGTACGTAGGCCGCGGACAGTGACAGACACAAGGCTTGCACCGATCGCCACCTGCCAATACGAATACTTCACCTCTGAAAATAGTTTGCAACGCTATTTAAAGACGGTGCTGACAGTACAATGAGGGACCCGTGTCCATCGTGTGGTAGTTCTCTTCAGATAGCAACAACCGCATTTACGATGGACAAGTAAAACACTCGAACTATCCTCGTGACAATACAAACGATCAATAGCACAGATGTGCTTCAGGAGACACAAGGATTACTTCCAGACTACTAAATTCGTTGGTGCAATGAAGTACCAACGACACTTATGCTGTATCCATCACTAATCAAATGATGAGTACATTTGTCGAATCCGCGCAAGCCAGGGTTGTTTGCCATGCAAACTAGCCCCGGCAAAGCACCCTGGAGAAGTGCTTATTTAAACGTGTCGAACTAGTTTATTGACTTTGGCTATCGTGACGCTTCACCCGTGAGAACAGCGCCAATTCCCGAGCCGGTTAACAAGAGAGTTGTATAAAAAAAACACTTATAGCCAAGTCAAGTACCCAATACTGGAGAACATTTCCAATAAGCTACATGAAAACACGACCATATTGCAGATCATTTGATGATTATTCATGTCTTCAACTGTTGCGTTAGTTTAGCTTTAACGTTCCATGCACCTGGAAGAGTAGGCAGGGTACAGATGATGAATGTGCCTGCAGTCACATTATACAAGGACGAAAGGAAAGAACGATCGAACGATCGAACGATCGAACGAACGAACGAACGAACGAACGAACGAACGAACGAACGAACGAACGAACGAACGAACGAACGAACGAACGAACGAACGAACGAACGAACGAACGAACGAACGAACGAACGAACGAACGAACGAACGAACGAACGAACGAACGAACGAACGAACGAACGAACGAACGAACGAACGAACGAACGAACGAACGAAGGACGAAAAGAAAGAAGTAAAACGATTAAGGAGCAGCTTAACAGTGTCAATAGTGCAATATCCCCATAAGGCATAAAGTGGAGAGGCTATTTCCAAGACAGGACTTATCCCTTTCAATTTAGGTGCATGGAGCTTCGTTTGACGTGATGGGCGGTCTGGGGCAATACGTAATTAATTAATTATATCC
This sequence comes from Ridgeia piscesae, assembly GCA_025642075.2. Lineage (NCBI taxonomy): Eukaryota > Metazoa > Annelida > Polychaeta > Sabellida > Siboglinidae > Ridgeia > Ridgeia piscesae. Next base: position 351,986 of record JAODUO010000415.1, on the reverse strand, counting down.
ATCTACTGACAAAGATCGTGACAACTACTAACATGTAGTCACTTACTTTGATGAAACATGATTAAACATTCCTACCTTAACAGAGATGACTTTCAACCAGTAACTTCACAACATGTAACGTTGTTGCTTATTACACGTTTAATACACAAAGTCATTCGAATTTTAATATGCACATATATGGATAAATGCAATGAATTGTTATATGTATTTTTATTGTTACTTAATTATTTCTACTTACTACAGAGAAGCATGTACACATGCATCAGAGATAGAATAAACTATTAAGAGAAAACAAATCGTATTGATGAAAAATTACTATTGAAGTAAAAATTACTATATTGAGAGGTTAACTAAATGTATAATTACTACTAGTGGCTCCTGTGATAGCGACTTTTCAGTCTTAACAGGAGTCTCTGACCACCATTTCACTGTTTTAAATTACTGATGTATGACGTTTTGTTTATGTTTCACCTTATGATTATTGAATTCATGTACTTATTTTGGGGTCAAAAATAAACATCTTGTTCTTGTTTTTATTACAATTGATAAATTCACTACAGGAAATGTCATTTACCCAGCACAACATCGACTAGATGATTTGCTTTGGTTATAATGAGGATTACAGCCGCTGCAAATGTTTGGAGGAAAGTAGAAGGGGTGAAGGGACATACTGGCATGTCACGAAAAATTACAGGAAATGTGCTCAGCTCGTGTGTTACCCCGGCACACATGAATGCACAACTCACAACAACTCACCCCTGACGACAGGGATGCCAAGAAACCAACAACAAAATGGAATTTGACCCTAGACTAGTAACCGGACAACTATTATTTTGAACCCTTAGCAACTATTAGCCATCACGCACCTTTAAAATAATGACATTGTCGTTGCCTTGTCACCTCTTGGGCTGCAGCCAGTGACATCAGCCAGAGAAAACCTAACTTAATCCTACTTGCATGATGACACATTTCTTTGCGATAGGGTATGACTGGAAAGGAAAGTCTTACACAGGCATCCTCGTGCCCTCTGTACTTTGTGACTGTATGAAACAGGCAGCCAGTTATTGGTCCTCCGTTCCCGCCATAATAATTTTTCGGTATTGTTGAATTTTGTTGAACTGCCAGCTACATTGGTCAGTGAACTTGGTTGTCATGTCGGTATATATATATATATATATATATATATATATATATATATATATATATATTATATATATATATATAATTTGCTTCGTTGTCGAAAAAATTTGACTACACCACTGCACATCACCAGGGTGGATTCTGGAGAGAGGTTCGTCAGACCTGCTGGAGCACAGACCCGGTCGTGTAGAAGTGTTCGGTGCTACGGCAAGCTTCGGTGCCGAAACACGAGAACGAGAACGGCGCCTTCGGTGGACGACGAAGGTGGACTTAACTCTAATGTCTGTAATGATGACGCTTTCTTGCCGAGGTATTACAATAAACTCATTCGAAGTATGATATTTTATGATAGTCTAGATCAGTGCTCATGCGCTATGCGTGACATCTTCATCGAAATGTGCGAGGTCACACCGGGATGACGACTGTCGCGTTTTACGTTGTCCCATCTCGCCGTGTTGAAGCCGGTCTTTCCGTTCGCTACATATTGCGCATTCGTTTGTCGCATCGCTTGCATGAATAAACCATGACATAACTCGATCTTTATTACGATTTTGCTAAACGTTCGAATTATTTAGAATAGAGTGTAATGCCAACCCCCCAAACATCGTGAAGTAAACGAAAATAACGGAGTAAACCGTAGGTCTATTGCTACTTTAGATAAACCTCTTAGTTACAAGGAAAGGTAATACTTATTGTACATCATTTCATGCCACCACTGCACACCTTTATCCCCAACCTAAAGCCACTGACCCAATGACGCTACCAGTGAACCTTAGGCTATGTTGGTTAAATTGGGGCGGGTATTTGCGTTGTTCCCACGATGGACGCAGTATCGACTGAACAAGTGAACTGCTATAATGTTATAGTTCGACTCCGCTCACTTCCACGGTTTGCGGGGACGATCAGCCATGGGTACCGTAGCGCAGCGCAACGATGCCTGTCTCGCGATGGTGCTCTGCGGTGCTGCTGCCATGCGTTAACGCAGTGAGCGACATAGCAGCACACGGTGATGAAAACAATAATATAACAATATTAATAATTCATTAGAATAGATTAACTTGACGACCGGTAATGTCGACGCTTAATGACACATGGCTCCACCTGGAGAAAATGTGCGAAATGCGAGAGATGGCGTCACACACGAAGTAGCGCACCCGCTGAAGTAGCCTCGATTACCCAGGCTCCGTGAGGTGGCAGCACTTTTAAGCCACTCAACTCGGCCTGTAGTCTCGCTCAACCGACAAGTAACCGACAAGTAACCGACTGTCGGTCGGCTGCGGAACTACGCCGAGACAGTCTGGTTACTAAGTCGGCTTTTGTTTGTTTATCCGCGTGATCTATACAATGCTGCCACCTCACGGACACTGGTTAATCCTGCCGTAATGTATACGTTGTCAGGCAACTCACAAGTGCAATTTTTTATATTTATTTATTTTGTGTTAATATAAGTTTAAATTTGAATATTTTTTTAAATAAAGCATTATTTGATAAAAAAAGGTATCCTTATTTAAGTTGTATGTTATTCGTGTGGGGCTAAATAATTCTGCCACCTCACGGATACTGGTTAATCCTGCCGTAATTCTTATTTTATAAACAACTGTAAATTTGAATTTTTACTTATTTTTGTGTTAATATAAGTTCAATGTTGAATAGTTTTCATAGGATATCTTGTAAAAGTGTATTGTTATTTTAATTTTTATTTCGTAGTTGGCCTGAGAGCCAATCAGCGTCTCTATCCTAGATAGGAGCCCGCAAACAAACACAAAAATAAACAACATACAGCTAGTATAGGCATAAAGTCATGGGAACAGCAAGAAAAACTGACACTGACTTTTTCATATTCTGAGCAACTTTATAGATTTCCATTTGCATGTAGGTAAACTATTTCTTGATGTGACTATACAGCCACCATTCCTGACTATGTGAACAATATACAATAAATTAATAGTTGTAAGTATTTCAATATGAAACATGAACATGCAATATGTCATTTTTTCTTGCTGTAGGCCCAACCCATGACTTCATGCCGGTACTATACATACGTACGTACATACAGCTACACACACACACACACACCCCACACCCCCACCACACACACACACACACACACACACACACACACACACACACACACACACACACACACACACACACACACACACACACACACACACACACACACTCACTCACTCACTCACTCACTCACACATGCACACATGCACGCGCTCACGCACATACGCACATGCACACGCACGCACACATGCACACGCTCACGCACATACGCACATACGCACGCACACACGCACACACGTGTGTTTGTGCGTGCGTGCGTGCTTGCGAGTTGCGTGTGTGTATAACTAAGACATTAATTTACAATTCTGAAAATACGTTACGCCTTTAATGGATAACGAACCTCTCAGCGAGAACTTGTTACCCGCCTGGCCGATAAATTAATTACGACACGAAATATAGATTTATTGAGTTTCGACAAGGTTTCAAGTAGCCTCGAAAAAGTTCACTTTCGGCGCTCTTGTTAGATCTCTGCCTTTCCCGGGGGCGTTTCATTCCACGAAAGCGAAAGACGCGTGCAGCGGCGCCTGCCTGCCAGCGCCGACGAGAGCGCGGGTGGAGCGGGCGCGCTAGATAGAACAGCCAGCGGCTCTGGCGTAGTCGGGTCATGAAATGAGGTACTCACGTCGAGAATACTTGCTCATATTTTATCGCCAGTCGTCGCAGAGCGCAGGCATTGCAAGTCGTCGGGAAAGTGTCGCGTTGTCGCGCCGAGTGACGAAGCGTGGACAGACGGCGTGTTGACGACTAACACTAGGACGGCTTCGCGTCGAACATACATTCGGCGAACGCACGACGGGCGAACATCGCTGGCCGATCCGACAAGGTCTCCGCGGCCGTTGATTTCGGGCGGTGTGTGGCGAGCGTCGTGGGGCATGAGGACCCGCTATAAGACGACCGCTGCTGCGAGTGTTTGGGTGTGTTTTCCCGGCTTTAACGCTACGATGTGGCACGTACATGCAAGACAACTCACGGGTGCCCGCACTGGATGTACGGACGTATTCACGTGACTATACACTCGCCGTTTTTAAGTGTTCACGAAATATAAACAACGATTTGCGTCTGCACATCTGCGAACATTTCGCGTCGAGTTGTTTATCGACTATGCATAACCGAATAGGCCCTGTAGTTTAGGAGGGTCGGACTAGGACCCGACATCACGGATCACTGTACATGCTGTGGTGCACTCATGAATGTGACGGAACCTGTGATTGCTGTATCAAATAGTTGTCGATGCTAACATGGTAGCAGCTGATGACGTGAACATGGAAGTGGAGTACCGTCCAACCATGGGCGCGGACGGCGATGGTGAAGCGGGACCGACGAAGGTGGAGATCCACTCTCCTTCAAACCAGCACTATAAAAGTCTGACACCTTCGCAGACAGCTTCGGCAGAGAAGGTTGGCAAGTCACTAATATTATTCGAGCGTGCAGCAAAGAGCTGGTGGGACCCGAAGTTCGATTCGGACATCTTGGAGGACCAGTACCAAGAAAGTTCCTTCACCCAACACAGAAAGCAGTTCCGGTGCGCTCTGTTCTACATCATCTTCCTCTGTGCTGTGTGGGCCGTGTTCTTTGGCTTGATGGGACACCCAAATTGGATGGTGTTTGTCGCTGGAAGCACAGCATTGCTCCTTGCAACATTGATAATACTTATATTCACATTGACACGGTTCTATCAGACACTTGTCACCCCAACGTCTGTGCTGCTCGTCTTACTGCTAAGCGGATGTTGCCTCTTGATCTTCCTTTATGACGACCCTGCGATGTCGGCCGTTGGGACATTCACCGGCACCGTCGAAATCCTGCTGTTGATCTATACGTTCATTCCCCTCCAGCTGTACATGTGTGTGATTCTCGGCGTGCTCTACTCCATTGTCTACGAGATCCTGTCCGCCGTACTCGTGACCAACCTTGACGTCCACTACACCATTGGTCGAATGCTGCTTCACTTCGCGCTTCACGTAATGGGGGTGCACATCTTCATCATGGCGCAAGTTCGCAGTCGGAGCACCTTCCTCAAGGTGAGTCAGTCCATCATGCTGCGGAAGGACCTGGAGAAGGAGAAACAACTGAAGAAGAAGATGATCCATTCCCTTATGCCCCCGAAGGTGGCGGAGGAGGTGATGAAAGGCTCGGCCACCACCAAACTCGGGGGGACACTAAAGTTCCGCAGCTTCCACATGAGCCAAATGGACAGTGTGACGATTCTGTTCGCTGACATCGTCGGCTTCACGAAGATGAGCTCGAACAAGACAGCCGAACACTTGGTGAGTCTTCTCAATGATCTGTTTGGTCGCTTTGACGTCATCTGCGCCGAGTGCGGGTGCGAGAAGATCAGCACTTTGGGCGATTGCTACTACAGCGTGTCGGGCTGCCCGGAGCCACGGCAAGATCATGCCCGTTGCTCCGTCGAAATGGGACTGTCTATGTGCACAGCGATCCAGGAGTTCGACCGTGACCACAACGAGGCTGTCAACATGAGGGTCGGAGTTCACACTGGCACGGTGTTATGCGGTATCGTCGGCACACGCAGATTTAAGTTCGATGTGTGGTCTCACGACGTCACACTTGCCAATACGATGGAGTCTGACGGAAAGCCCGGCATGGTCCACATATCTAATGGCACGTATAAGTTCATTGAAGACGAATACGAGGTGGAACCTGGAAATGATGTAGAAGGTGAGTTCTTCATAAAATTATACAAAAACGGGTAATTAATCAAAAATATTTGCATTTAAATACAATTTAAACATATTTAAAAATTCAAAATTAATGCATGTCAAATACTTTTTAACATTACAATAGTTCTCTCAATTCTATTTCATAATTCATTTAGGATATTAATGGACAACATTTTGCGTGCTTATTTAATACTAAATAATTTAACCTATTGCACAAATTTGTCATTTATTTGTGCACGGGCATAAAGACGTCAACAGAATTAAATGCATTTGAAATACTTTTGAAAAGTAACTTGCATTTCAAGTTGACATGTACAACATTTAATTGCATTTAATAATTTTTCAAAGATATATTAGACCCCGTGAACGCATATAGAGATTTCATGCAGAAGAAGCCTATTTGGAAATACTGCAAAACTGTGCACATAAATTATTATTTAAATGCTTTCAATGATTTTTTTGTTTTCTAAAAAATTACAAATCACTGATAAGTATTACCAATTTGATTGAGTAACAAACTCAAACAGATTATGTAAAACAAACAAACCAAGTCATTTAATAATTAATATAGCACTTTGTCATTGTTTGTGTCCAGTATTTCATAAAGTTAATGTGCTCAGTGATTCACAGGTCTACACAGTCTGGGTGGCAAATAGTTAACGGCCATTGTTTATGGACAAAAATAGAACAAGAGAGCTTTAAGTTTAAGGTCCACGTGCAATCAAAATTCAGGTCACAACAACTCAGGTCACAACAATTCAGGTCACAACAATTCAGGTCACAACACATCTGTATTGACACTGTTTGGATGACATTTCTTTATATACCAGGCTTAACTTGTCACAAGAAATCCTGAATTATATTCCATAAAATTCCACAAACATGTTTACTTTGAGGTCAGTTATATGCATCTAGCTGTTCTAATGTGTGATATAGAGATTTCATGCAGAAGAAGCCTATTTGGAAATACTGCAAAACTGTGCACATAAATTATTATTTAAATGCTTTCAATGATTTTTTTGTTTTCTAAAAAATTACAAATCACTGATAAGTATTACCAATTTGATTGAGTAACAAACTCAAACAGATTATGTAAAACAAACAAACCAAGTCATTTAATAATTAATATGGCACTTTGTTTCCACAAACATGTTTACTTTGAGGTCAGTTATATGCACCTAGCTGTTCTAATGTGTGACCCTTTGGCATAGCTTTATGCAGAGACCCATCCACCCGTCATTTGGATTGGTAAAAACCCGTTGTGGATGGGTAGAAATATGGGTGGAGGACGGGTCAAAAAATGAAGGAGCGAAAAGGATGTTCCAAAACCATAGATATTGTCAAGTGTAAATGGTGTCACATGTGTGTTTGTAGTCCATTTCAGGTCATCAGACAGATTTTAAAGTTTGTAAACTGGCTTAACAGTTAACATGCATGTGTCCCTCAAAACATGTGTGACTCGCAATAATTTGGTCATGCGTAAACCCTGCCCATTTGTCAGGCTCTTCCTCACACAACCACACACATGTTGATGAGTTGTGGGAGATATTCAGGACCAGAAACAGCATTTTGCATAATATTTGAATAGACTGGTTTCCGGACACGCAACATTTGTATTTGTGCATTCTCGTGATACCTCATTATTCAATCCTGGCGAGAATATTTGCTAAAAATACCTCCAGCGGTGGCATCTAATTTCTGCCTGCGCCTGTGCGACTGGGATCGTTTTGGTGGTGAAACGTGAACGAGGTTCATGATTGAGATCTAGCGTTTGTTTGAATCGCGGTCAAGATCCAGTGGGCATACGAATGATGATGTGGAATTGTAGATCCAGTGGGTGTGTGAGCACGGGAGTCAATGGTGGGTGCTAAACATAGTCGCATTTGTGGATCTGCAGGTATTGATTGGCTCCTTCAGGGAACGATTCAGACACGGGGCTGTGCAGAGGATGCGGCATCAATTCGGAGCCTGCTCAGAATTTCTGAGTCAGAAATGATTGTGGTTGATGCCTTGAGGCATCATTTCCAATACTCCGTCATACTCCCATTACTCGACTCATAACACACACACACATACACAAAACACACACAAGCATTTGATGCAGCCAAGACACATGCATATGCTCCTTTAATATTATAATTTATTAAACGTGCGTGTGTGGGTTCGCAGCGAGAACGCAAGATCAATTTACATGCAATTTGCACTGTTACATCCTATAATAGGTTCTATTTACGCTAATGACATCAATGCGCTGTCGGTGTGTACAGTGTCCCCCTCTGTATTTCGCATCAAAGATTTATAGTTTATCCAGATTTGCTGGATGGAAACTGACACGGTTTATGTGGTGGGTGGTGATGTGTTGAACATGAATCATTTAACGTGAAAGAAGGTATTACTTAAAGAGACATTCACGAACTATTCGTTACAAAGTTAGGCACTTCACTTGTGCATTTAGTAGCGATATGCAATGCATGCTGGGGGTTAAACACATGCATTGCATTTAAATACATTTAAATACATCACTTGGCTTATTCTAGAAGCTGTTAGTGACGTTTGATGATTGTGTCTAGTACATTTTTTAATATAGCAACACTAAGGTACATTGCTGTTTGTAGATACTAAACAATAACAGAAAGCCAAAGTTAGCTGGCACACAACAGTAATTGGTTCACTAGTTTCCATAAACTTACTGGTACTTTGACTCTTGTCTTGACTATGTTTTGATGACTGGTTGATGGATGTTTTTAATGAATTAAAACTTGTTTTGGTGTCATAACAACACACTATTGAAAACACTAGAAACAGCTTAGATTGTAAAATGTTTGGAAAGTTGGAAACTGCACATTATGGGAAGATGCAACCGATTTAAACAGTATTAATAACCTTAATATAAGGGGCCGTGTAGTAAGTGTCTTGTGGTGATAATAATTAACAGAGCTGCTTATACTGTCTCAAACATGGTTGTATATAAGAAAATGTTACTATGTTACTAACTACTACAATACTAGAAACAGATTTAAATGGAATTAAGATTTTCTTAATTACTAGATAAATAAAGTAAATATGTACAAGTTCTCTTAATAGTAAGTTGCTGGGAAAACGTGACGTACGTTATAGATAGTTAGATGTCATAAACAGAAGGAATTTGTTTAAACAAAATTAGCCAAGTAGCTGCAAATAGCTGGCTTAGGATTAGTGAGGTAGATGGCAATTAGCACTACTTGTTGGGACTTGCAGTATGCAGCACAAACTTGTCTGTAAACTGTAAAGTTGACTGAGACATGTGGTAAGAAGCTCTGAGTGTGAATCTGAGATGGAGCTGTGTGTGGGGACTGGGGGGGAGGTGGAGGGATTAATATCAGAGTTGAGTTTATGTGAATTACACATCATTCCCATGTGCCTGTGTCTACATACTCAACTGCCACCCTGGCATATTGACCTATGGTAACAACCTGGCATGCTATTGCTAAGCTATCATGTTATGTAGTTAGGTGTGACCTTCCAGATTTAAGCATTTTGGGGATCACAACGGGCAGTGAGTGGCATTTCTTTTAATTGTTCTTTGAAGTTGATCTGATTTGCAGAAGCGCGGGATCAGATTGAGGGGCCAGAGTACAGCAGATTCTCCAGGTGTCCACAGTTCTGTGTAGCTGACCCTTGTCTGGTTGTGATTTTGCAGAGAAAGAAAGTCTGACATCCACGAGAGAAAGAATACGTAGCTCTTCCGAGTCATTCATGAATGGAAATGGTTAAATAGTATATAACAATACTGAGGCAGACGAGACTTCCATGCCCTATTACATGGATGTTACGTATTACTACACAGCATATTACGTAGTTCCATGTGTGTGCCCACTGCCCAGGAACTTGACAGGGACTGAAGATGTTTGTCTTCACCATGTGGTGAACAGATATGATCATTTGGCTGATTAACCACTGCCTTCAAAGATCTGAAGACTTCCTCCATTAGCAGCAACGACTGACACACTCTGGTAATAGCAGGAAGGAAGACAATTTCATTAATAAACCTTCTGTCAGATCTGTTCTCCTGATTCCAAAGGCCTGTCTGGGCAGATAAGACAAGTTACTGTCCAGTGCTGTCACTGCTGTGAATATTGTGACAGGCCACAATGTGTTGACTGTTGTCCGCAGTTAAAGCTTTGGACCCTCAGCAAGAAACCTTGTCACCCAGTGCTGTCAGGTCAAATGTTGGGCACGTTGGCTCACCCTGTTTGTCCAGTTCACTCAGCTGTAGAAATACGGCTTTCTTTGCAAAAATTTAAATCATCAAGATGGTAAACTGGTTTGAAATTGCATTTCCATTTTCCACATTAAATGAGTGGTTTATCTTTGCCACTACGCTTCAGTTACAGAACTCATGGAGGTTTGTTAGAATGTAAAATACTCAGACACATATTTATTTGAAATGTATACTGCGAGGTTGATATTCTGACAGGGAACGTTGAGTTCTTTACCAGTAAGTAGTACTTAGCAGACAGACCCTGCATGCTGCCTGCAGGCACTGTTGTCAGATCTCTGCGGTTTGGAAATAATTACGCAGCATCTTTATGAGGATCAGTCAGGCACAACACCCTGTCATCAATCCTTGCACCAAAGGAACCGCACTGACTTCAGTCACTTTGTGATTAGATAGATGCATCGCTTTACTTGCAGCTTTCGCGATAATGCTAATTTGCAGCTCCTGGCTGCAGCTGAGTCTGGTATATGCCGCGGTTTCCTGGAAACGAAAGATAAATGTACTAGGGTCTTCCCCGTTATGCCACGAAGCCGGTGATATGTTGTGTACACTATCTTGCTGTTATTATGGTCATTACATAGCGCATTGTTGATGTAGCATAAGTGAGGAGCTGTCATTCCACGTAAATCATGTCGATAAAACCGGATCACAGTGATTCATCACGAGTCTTTATTGGGCCCCAAAACAATGATCCATGGCCAGCGTCATGCAGCGTTTCTGGATATTGGGATTCAGTAAAAAGATCTTGCCAGGGGCCTGCTGTGAAATTGCCAATATTGCATTGCCACCTTCGTGCTGGTTACCACACTCATTAGCTGAATGTGTTAAAATGTCAGGGTGTTAATAATGGTATTGTGCATGTGTCAGTAACATTATGGGATAGTCAGTCTGGGGGGTGGGTTCACAAGTCAGCAAAGTCAGAGATGTAGTTGAACCCTTCAAGTTCGTGGTGTGGATTTTTCTTTTCAAGAATGATCCACCCGTGTCACAACTAAACCACTATTCATGATCCACCCGTGTCACAACTAAACCACTATTCATGATCCACCCGTGTCACAACTAAACCACTATTCATGATCCACCCGTGTCACAACTAAACCACTATTCATGATCCACCCATGTCACAACTAAACCACTATTCATGATCCACCCGTGTCACAACTAAACGACCATGTCACTCTGCAATGCTGGCCAACACTTTGCTCACTGATGCAATCACACCTTGACAACTAAATTGATTTTATAATGGCCTGGTAATTTGGAATGCTTAATGATCTGTCGACAACATAATCTGTGCCTCACATACCAGTATTGTGGCGGCATTTATTTACCAGCAGGAGGTGAGAAGTTCACTAATTAAAGGCGCCATGTAAGGTCGATGTTTGACGCACATGACACAACTTGTTGTCAGCAGACATTGTAAACAGATTTGGGTATTTACTGGTAAATATTTTATGAGCTTTGTAGCCAATACATAAAGTTTTGTCAAGTTCACCTTTTAATAAAAAATGCCAGTATTTTCTGTTAATGTCAATATATAGTCTCTCATTATAGGGGATATGTACTTTCCATAAGAAGTGTGTTTGTACATTTTTAAGTTAAGTTATTTATATCCACCAGAAATGTAATGTTTCTTACATATCTTTCTACGTAATTAAAACAATATAGGCGAAAATAGGATTAAACAAAATAATATAGACATTTAAATAAACAAAATATTAATAAAAAACTAAATTCACAGCACACTGTCTGAGTTGTAGTGAAATGCCATGCATTTGGAAAAAATGCAAAAACTGCTGGCAGGGCTATCTCATTTTACTGTGTGTATCTGTGTCCATAAACTAGGTACATTAGGTTTGCTGGGTATATAATACGCATAATCTAAACAGGGCAGTGTGAATGATTTAATAACATTTGAAGAGTTTACGAACATTAGCTGTTAGATCAACTGCATTAGGCCCAGTTGCTAAAAATAACTTGCTCTAAGGGAGATAAATTCATGTGGACAATTTGATTCGATGACGCAGCATGTGGAAGTAAGTTGATTTACATATTTGTGTTGCGGATCTGTCTGGATTGATACAACAGCTTCACCATTGGTTAAGAGGATTGATCCAAGCACGAGAGGAGTTTGTCTTGGCTCAGCTGTCAGCCCTCGGAGGTAGTGTGGGTGGCAGTTTCCTTGCAAGTTACTGTCACTTGTCAGTTACTACAACTGTTGGTACTGTCATCCATGCCAGCAACAAATTGGCATGCATGCCAGTGATAAAGCGGCATCGTGTGCCAATCACTGACACATGCAACATCATAGTTGAAAATCCACATTTTTTACACTTCTGTACAAATTCATATGTTTTCATTGGTTATATTCATTAATTGGTTTTCTTGTCCAGGTTATATTTTATCAAGTATAATCAGTTGGATTTTTTTTCAGAAATGTGTGTAACGTCACACAAATGACATGTTTGCTCGTTGACTTCGCCAATTTTTTAAATTTTATATGTGTGTGACGAATATCTGAAAGGTTCATAAATAATTAAAAAAGTACATTTGAAGGGGGTATGACCGCCACTTTCCAGTCGAGAAATCTGAATTGTATATAAGCAGTTTTTACAGTAGGGTCAATATGCAGAGAAGCAGACACCCAGGTCAGTGACAGGGAGACTAATCAATGAAAATACTGTTTCCATGTTGAAATCTGTATCTGATTATAACTAGAGAATTCTGACCTATCACATTATCACATATGATAGTAGTGTATGTTACCTGAAGATTTGGCGCACTTTCTAATTTCATTTTTGTCATATAAATGTGCTGATTTATGGGTAATTTTGTCATGTGTAGTTTTCTGTAACTGGCACAAGTAACCTGATATGTTCCAACATGCAGCTTCATAGTTGCAAATTTTATCACCTTTCCGAATCCTAGATATCTCCTACACTGCTTCATGTGTCCTCATGACACCCTCGAACTCCTCGTCAGTGTTGGACTCCAACACTGGTGAAGGTGTTGTGAGGAAACAAAAGCTTTGCAAGACACATCCAGGATTTAGAAAGGTAACATCATATTTCCAATTATGAACACGACTGAATCCGGTAAGGACACGCATACTGATATGTGTCTTCACAATTGTAACAAGAGCTTCTTGGCATCTCAGATACCACATTAGTGCATCAGCTGATGTGATACAGTGCCTGACAAGCTTGCGTGGTTTCTCTTTTGTTGCATCAGTGCATTGATTTTATCATTTATCAGTGATTTTCTCAGGCGTAGTTTTCTATAATGACCTACATTAATGCATCAATTTGCTTCTGTGAAAGCCATTCGTGTATCCACATGTAGTATTCGGAATACATCTTACTTTTTACATAGAATGTTATGTTTTGATCAAAGCCTTACTTCAGCACCAGTTATGAACTTAATATGATTTATATTTTGTTTTCATTAATGTAACAATATGTTTGGTGTTATATTTTAATCCGTATAAAAATTGATTAATGGAGGTAAAATGTTTTTAAAACATGATGGTAATAAAAATGTCTGCCACTGCAGTGTATGCTGGGAATTTTTTTACCATCATCTGCCAATGCTGAAAATTGTAGGTGTTTACACAAGTAAACTAAACTAATTTATGAAAAATAAAGTAATACTGGTAGTCATTATTTACAATAATAATAATTGTTTGTAATTGATGACAAATGAACTTTTTAATCCAGCTATGTCTTCCTGATAATGTACACTTATTGTCTTGTCTGCAGTTGTAGTAACAGTATAACTTTGTTGGGTTGAATGTATTAATATTATATCATTATAAATATTGGCATAACACCGATATGACTAATAAAACCAAATATAGAATAGCATTTGTAAAGTTTATGTAGACATTTCCAAAGTACACAATTTGTCATTACTGGGCTAAGCCAGTTGGACATGTTTGCTCTTGAGTTTTGCTAAGTGACTTCGAAGCAGGCACCAGTAATCATTTAATTCTTATGCACACAATATGTCGCCAATTATTACTGCAGAATTACCCGAATGTGCTGGTTATTTGTATCTGGACTTGAATAGTTCGTGACACAAAAGATATCAGAGTTGGTTGTATACAGAGGTAACGAAGCATGCGGCAGTTAGCACATTGCAGTGCTAAAAATAACTGTTCGGCCATGCATGTCCATCTTGGATTTGCATGTGGGCAGGATTGAACAAGATTAACTTGGCAAGTCGCAAGACTGTATTGCAAAGTGGAAACCGTAGCTGGAAAATGAGCAAGAAAGTCTTTGATGTGTCAAGAAGTAGTAAAATATAGATAATAAATAAACTAACGGTTTCCTTGTCCACCTGTTGTGAGTTTTCTGGATTGCTATGTTAAATATTTATTTCATGGACAGTCAAAGAACTGAACTGGTGGAATACACAACAGCCAACATACATAACCTTGTGAAGCCACATTCATTATAATATTATGTAGAACGCAATACCATCAAGGCCATCCATGTAAAATGTGGTCTACTTGTTAGCTCATACAATGTCAGGATTTACCTGATACCTACTCAACAAGATACTCGACGTATCACCCGAATGTAACATTTCCATTTCTGCCACCCAACGGGACTCTAGTGGCCTTTGTAAGTGACGTAATTAATTATGGAACAGCTCTAGATGTCATCGTTAAAGTGTCATAATATTTGCAAGCTGGTATTGATCATCGCCAATTGTATGTCTGCTACTACAATCCACTGTCTGAAATACCATCTTGATCAACCTTTGATGGATATGTAATGGGTCGCTGTTTGCATTAAGTTATGTAAGTGGACACAGGTGCATGCTGGGAATGTTACTACTGGAGCAGGCAGTGTCACTCACTATGGTCTTCTGTCGTGTGTTCTTAATAACTTCCTATCAGACCCAGGCAGATATTTACAATTTACGTCTGTTTAAATTGTCAATGTGTATCAGTGTGTTGTGTTTGTTTGTTTGTTTGTTTGTGTGGGTGGGTGGGTGAGTGTATGTTGTGTATGTTTGTTGTGTGTGTACATGTGGACGTTTATAGTTTTACTTACTCATAATTTCACAATTACATCATCATTTTATGATACATGTGTGCGTACATGTTCAAACAGATGCACAGTCACACACATGCATGCGCACGCAGACACGCACACATACACACACACACATCAATAATTTGTTGAATTTTTACCAAATAAAAAACTAACTACCCAGGGTAACAGTTTGTCAGAATTATATAATTAACTTTAAAATCAAAAGCCAGTACAAACTAAACAAGCAAAGTAGCTATCATGTCACATGGTTACAAGATCATAGATGGGTTTGATTTCTCATAAAAAAAATCTGAAATGATACAAAATACTAATACTTAACTTGTTATGGCAGTCTGATGGTTTTTACAAAGCATTGGGAGAATTTGACACCAGTGAACTGGATGTTATTCCTGGATCTACAGTCCGAATAACAACACCCTATGCTGCAACTGAGAACTGTTTGAGATATATGTCCATTAGACATTTTCAAGGAAGAGATAAATATCTTTCTGAGTTGCTACTTGTTGCTCGGCAATGCTCAGTGGAGCCTTCACATCAGTTGCAGTTTCTTTGTGGGTGGCACGGAGAGAAACCGTTAATCAAAGCAGTTGATTTTTGAAAAAATCGATAGCAGACGACCGTAAAACAAGTTTATATCAGCATAAACTCACACAGGTCTGTAAGATCAATACTGCTCCAGGCAGAGACAGTTTCTGTGAATATTGCTTGTGTCACGGCTAGTGAAACTAGCTGCTTGCATGGCAGAATTTGATTGGCTAAAAAATTGTGTAATGAATTTGAATGTAGTGATGATCAGTGGAATTAAATTAATTACTCAAAAACTCTTGAACACAATTTTATGTTTTTACTCTGTTGATATTTACATACAAATATATATTTGCCTATGGACGAGAAGGTAACTAATTATGATATTTTAGATACATTTTAACCTATTAGAGAGGATGACATTGATGCAACATGGAAGAACTGTTTATCATAATATTGTATATTATTTTTCAGTTTCTGACCAAATGTCTAGAGCAATGATCGTAATTAACTATGATTAATTATCACCACTGCAGTATTTTGTATTTAAACACATTTTCATTTAAAACCTGTTCATGGTACCGCCATCTGGGAAGGATGCACATTATTAATTAATGTAACAATAAAAAACAGCATAATCTAAAAAATGTGTAAATGAATCACTCAAGATATTGGTCGTTGTTTATGGTGACGCCATCTGGTGAATATATTTGTATCATTTATCATTGCCAGTAGAAAACGCTCATGTGAATTAAGTCGGCCACAGTGACGTCATTCCATCGATGTCCACTGTGAGATTACCCGTGTAATGGTTCCTGTTCTTGGTACCAATGCCACTTGTCAATGGGGGTAATTAATGACTAGTTGTGACGTATTTAATCAGTACCTTGAGCGCTGCAGGAGACAAATGACCCTCCCTGTCTGACCTGGCTATAAAAGAGTGATTTGTCACTGCATTATATGATTGCACCTTTGTGCTCTTTGATGACAGATCAAAGACATTCACGTTGATTATTCGATATTCATCCAATACACAATTGCGGAGAGATTGTGCCATTTGACACAGTAAAGCAAAAAGAAATTATTGCGTTTTTTTGTGACCGTGCATACATGCGTGCAAAGTGCTGTTTGATTTGTGCTTGGGAAAATCAAAACCGAGCCATTGAAATTGTGTTGCGAAATTGATATGTGGCTCTCAGACGTGCACTCACATGCCGTCTGAATAGATTTATATCATTTTGGGTTACACGTAGCAAACACGTTATTGTGTACAGCCTTTTACCATGTCTGAAAAATTGTATTGCACACCTGGAATTGTTTTCTTTTCCCAACCAAATGAATCTGTTTAACGTACACATCAAAACATTTATATGACCTTTTGTGATGTGTCACTGAAATTCCTAACTGACAGCATTTGTCTGGGAAAAAAAGTGTGCAGGCATTTGTGAAAATTGCAGACAATTTCTGATTAATTGGAGAACATTTTCAAAAATCATAGAAATATACAAACGCTTTTGAGGGCATTTAGCACATTTACGTAATATGATATTTACAATAATCCTTGCAATGATACACATAATGATCATAGAATGCATCTAAATGAATGTGTATTGGTAGACAACTTCCTGCTTTGTTGTACAAATGATAAAGTTGAAGTACTGCAGCAGATTATGTGTATATCACATCACCCATCCATCACATCCATCACATCACACTATTCAGTGGAAAGTTGTCTGCAAAATACAGATACAGAGCCTGTGTATATAATTAATTATAAATTCATTTAAATTGATCATCTACATAGTATATAATATGTAAGTGCATCTCTTCCCAGAATGCAAGGTCCACTCACCTCTTTCTATGTCCGGTCACTTCCTGTGGTAGACCTCCGATGTACCAGCTGGTGATGAATTTTGGAAGCCACAGTTTTCATTAGTTAGAGTTATTTCCATTTTCATGAGAACATTTGCAAAGTTGCAAATGATCTTCCGGGGGCGCCATTTTTTAAATATATTTTTTATTCACAATCACAATTTGTTTATTCACAATTTGCTTAGTGTCATATGATAAACTGAATCAGTGTATTTATTCACCATGATACACAGAACTATGAGTTATGCACATAAAACTATTCGGCAGGACCCAGGCGGAAAACTATTTGGCAGGACCCAGGCGGAAAACTATTCAGCAGGACCCAGGCATAAAACTATTTGGCAGGACCCAGGCGTAAAACTATTCGACAGGACCCAGCCATAAAACTATTCGACAGGACCCAGGCGTAAAACTATTTGTCAGGACCCAGGCATAACACTATTAGGCAGGACCCAGGCGTAAAACTATTTGGCAGGATCCAGGCATAAAACTATTAGGCAGGACCGAGGCATAAAACTATTAGGCAGGACCCAGGCGTAAAATTATTTGGCAGGATCCAGGCATAACACTATTAGGCAGGACCCAGGCATAAAACTATTAGGCAGGACCCAGGCGTAAAACTATTTGGCAGGACCCAGGCGTAAAATTATTTGGCAGGATCCAGGCATAACACTATTAGGCAGGACCCAGGCATAAAACTATTAGGCAGGACCCAGGCATAAAACTATTAGGCAGGACCCAGGCGTAACACTATTAGGCAGGACCGAGGCATAAAACTATTAGGCAGGACCCAGGCGTAAAACTATTTGGCAGGACCCAGGCATAAAACTATTAGGCAGGACCCAGGCGTAAAACTATTTGGCAGGATCCAGGCATAAAACTATTAGGCAGGACCCAGGCGTAAAACTATTTGGCAGGATCCAGGCATAAAACTATTAGGCAGGACCCAGGCGTAAAACTATTTGGCAGGACCCAGGCGTAAAACTATTTGGCAGGACCCAGGCATAAAACTATTAGGCAGGACCCAGGCGTAAAACTATTAGGCAGGACCGAGGCATAAAACTATTAGGCAGGACCCAGGCGTAAAACTATTTGGCAGGACCCAGGCGTAAAACTATTTGGCAGGACCCAGGCATAAAACTATTAGGCAGGACCCAGGCGTAAAACTATTAGGCAGGACCCAGGCGTAAAACTATTTGGCAGGACCCAGGCATAAAACTATTTGGCAGGACCCAGGCGTAAAACTTTTTAGGCAGGACCCAGGCGTAAAACTATTTGGCAGGACCCAGGCATAAAACTATTAGGCAGGACCCAGGCGTAAAACTATTAGGCAGGACCGGCATAAAACTATTAGGCAGGACCCAGGCGTAAAACTATTTGGCAGGACCAGGCGTAAAACTATTTGGCAGGACCCAGGCATAAAACTATTAGGCAGGACCCAGGCGTAAAACTATTAGGCAGGACCCAGGCGTAAAACTATTTGGCAGGACCCAGGCATAAAACTATTAGGCAGGACCCAGGCGTAAAACTATTAGGCAGGACCCAGGCGTAAAACTATTTGGCAGGACCCAGGCATAAAACTATTTGGCAGGACCCAGGCATAAAACTATTAGGCAGGACCCAGGCGTAAAACTATTAGGCAGGACCGAGGCATAAAACTATTAGGCAGGACCCAGGCGTAAAACTATTTCACAGGACCCAGGCATAAAACTATTTTGCAGGACCAAGGCACATAGCAGATGCAAACATCTTTACCCTGGTTAACTCTGCTATTCATTGATTAATTATTTACAATGTTGACATTGCCCAAGTAAATATTTCGGGTATGCTGGGTGCACTTGCTAGCTTGTTCATGGAGGAGTTACCAGGCTTGTCTAGCGAGATGTTTCATTTGCTTTGCCTTACTAGCCTGCAGATTTTATGACGACAATTTACTTTTGTGCGATTTCATTGGTTAATAATTAGCCAGAGGTAGGGGAATTAAGTATGACCTCATTGACCTGGTAATCTAGATAACACTTATATGAACAATGAATAAAATACTCCTGGCGATATGATTACAGTAAATTTAGAACTAGTCCACATTTCTCCCCAAATTTGACTTATCCATTTTCTTGTGGATGTGAGATGTAAACACACAGTGCAAGAGTTCTGATGTATTTGGGAATAGCAACTAAAGCTCTGTGGGGACTGAAAATAAACACTCACCGCTCCTGGGTGTCATGTTTTCAGGTACATTTTGTAAATATGAACCAGTATAAACAAAACCTCAAGTTGGCAGGTACCATAGTTTCTCTTCTGTTCAACTGACACTTAAAATGGTGGCAATTTTGGTTTCACCATATGACATTTTGTCTACGTGCCAATTTCAATGCTCTGTGTTAAGTATTCACACTTTTATGAGCCACTGAAAATAGCACTTTAGCTCGTCTAAACAACAGACAAAAAAGCGATAAAAGTTACAACAGCTCTGGTCACCACCAACATTTTGAAAACCATCAGAATGAATGAAGTTCAAATTTTCAGGATAGGCAGATAGCAGCCAATTCTAATATGGTGTTGTGGGAGCCATTTGTACACCTGACATGGAATATAAAATATAAAAATATCTGTTCATTAATAAATGTGACTGGCAGTTGATCAGACCGTTAGAATATAGTTTATGGACAGTTTAAAAAATTACTTTTATTCTACATAACATGACGTGATAAAAACCTGAAACATCATGACTTCATTTTATCTCACACAACTGTATTGTCGTCTTGTAGTGTGCAAAATTGATTGAAATTCTGTTTTTCTGTAACATTCAAAACTTTGAGTATTTGCTGACACTGTGTATTAAAAAAGTCTGATTTGATTATCTCATAAGCATGATTTACTATTCACAAGAGGTTTTATGATATTCTCAGGGCTTTTTTCCAGGCTTTGGTCATTGTCGATGTTTCCCGACGAAATGATGTCTGGTAATCCAGCACTCTCATAATACAAAGTCATGTTTTCACACCACCTAGACATTGACAGATGTTCTCAATTACTGATGATTAAGTTATGATTCTATGCATATTTCTGTCCCTGGCCGGCCAGGCCGTTGACACCTGGGGACAGTCACCTGACAATTTGACATGTTTGACAGCTGTGATAATTTAATCACTGCTTCTGCCAGTCGCCACGCCCTTCATGTTCCCTGTGCGCAGTGTGGATTTTTGGCAACATGACTCTCGCGTTTTGATACATGTTGACGATATGGATTTCTTTTGAAAAATCATGAAAAAAATCACGATATCTGCTAGTAATAAAATTATCTGAGTTATAAACCCATATATAATAATGGTGCAGATATATTTTTTTACGTTGCTTTCTCATCAAATGCAGAGATTTGTCATGTATTTTATCTGCTTGTTGATTGCGCTGATCAGTTAGAATAAAAATACGGGAAACATTGTTGCTTTATTTTCGGCTAATGCATAAAATGTAAAAAATTGAAAGTACATTTTAATTATATAAATAAACTCCACACTGTTAGATGGTGTCAGATCAAAATGAAAGTTGTACTCACGTAGAAAGTAGTGTGCAGGAAGGCAGGTAGTGGCCGTAGAATAAGTATTAAGTATCTTTAAAACGCTGTTAAATTGATTTGCTCAAAAAGGTCGTGTGAAATTGTGAATCATCTGGTAAAAGTCTGCTGGTCAAAACTGACATTGGGCTGGACATGACTACTATCCTGGGTAGTTATAAAACTTACATCCTGCTTTCATTCTTGTTAATACAATGCGTCATGTCTTCTTGTTTATCACATCTGGCCACAACTCACGGGTCTGTATTTTTTCTTATAAAAATAAAATACCAGCCAGTATTTATAGCAGTGATAACTCTGGAATTAGGTGAATCCCTGCAGAGGGGAGTGACCTTTGCCAGATGTCAGGCCTCTGGGATGTGATTGAGAAAACACAGATAAGGGTGTGCTACAGGGTTATCTGTGACTGATGAGGTGGCACCCATCTGAACACTGTTTGTTGTTCCTGCAGCTGACTTCTATTTGATGAGACTGTCTTCCATAGCTTTATGTAGAGACCTGTCCACCCGTCATTTGGACAGGTAAAAACAAATATGGACGGGTAGTAATATGGTGGACGGGTAAAATGACGGAGCAAAAAAAGGTCTTCCAAAACCATAGATATTGTTAGTTATGCCTTGAAAGTGCGTGAAAATGGTGTGTGTTTGTAGTCCTTTCAGGTCATCCGATACATTTAAAAGTTTGTCAACTGGCTTAACAGCTTAACAGTCAACATCCATGTGTCCACCAAAACATGTGTGACTGGCAATAATGTTATCCTGCATAAAGCCCTGTTGTCTTTACTGGTCAGGGTAGTGGGTCAGGGCAACTGTAGTGACATTAATGCAATGTTTGCATCATAGTGTTGTGTAGAATGTAGAGACCTGTCCACCTGTCAAGTTAGATGGGTAAAACTCGTTCATAGTGGACGGAAATGTCACTGGACGGGTAAAAATAACTAGCAAAAACGTCTTCAAAAATCACATATCATTGTCAATTTTATTTTGAAAATGGTTGTCACACTGTACTTTATTTCATGTGATAATACACACCTCCACTCAACTGGCTTGTGTGTGACAATTAACATGGACGTGTTGACCACATAATTTGTGACTGGCAAAAATGTAATCCCATGTAAAGGGATTTGGGTTTGCATTAGTTTAAAAAGTGGCACCCTGAGACACCATGAAGCTAAAAATGGGTTCACAACTGAACAAATATGATGAGATGATTGTGTGAAAGAGAGGAAGGATTGGAAGGGGAGTGGAGAATAAGAACAATAGGCAGTGGGGGGTGGAGACAATAGCATTATGTAGAGAGCTGTCCACCCATCATTTGGATGGGTAAACCCAATTTGGACGGGTAGAAATGTCACTGGACAGGGAAAAAATTTGGAGCAAAAAGTTCCTTCAAAATCATAGATGTTGTCAGCTATGCTTTGAAAATGGGTGTCACGCGTGTGTTTGTACTTGATTTTTCATAATCACACATTTCGACTGGCTTGTGTTTATGTCAGCTAACATGCAGGTGTCAACCAAAAAAGTTGTTACTAGCAAAAAAACGTTACCCCGCATAAAACCCTCTGGAGACAGTTGATGGGAGCAGTGCAGGGAGATCACGAAAAGCAAGGAGAGCAGGGAGAGCAGGGGAGGGGGCAGGGAGAGCAGGGAGACAGACACAGACACAGACACAGACACAGACACAGACACAGACACAGACACAGACACAGACACAGACACAGAAGAAATCAGGTCACATGACCCTGACAAAACGGTAGACAACAGGAGACCAACAATAAATCATGAACTGAAAGAACAGTAATTTTGGCAGTCGCTTTCCATCCAGCAGATTGTTCTACTGTCCAGTGCAGCGTGTTTGTGGAAAGCATGTACCAGGGGTACTCCAGACTAATATCCAGACAGGCCTGTTGTAGTGAAAATTTGTTTATGTGCCTGGTTTTGTTCCAAAGCATCGCATGTGGAATGTGTCCAGTCTCTTTATGTAGAAGTTGAAGTTGGCTTGAGTTTCACTGCTGAAGCAGGTTCCACAGCGACATGAACCTGGTTTGTGAAATCTACATCTGGTGTCAAAACTGTAACAAAACACTGCCAAGAAAGACACCGGAACATGGAGTAGGCTTTGCTGATGTGAAGGGATTGATGTCCACAGAATGGTCAGTGGAGATAGTTGCTGTGAGATAAATGAAGTGAAGTGGTCAACATGTTCTGCCTGGTCCAGGATTAGCTGGTCTCCATCTTCCCACCATTACAGGTCACAGGCTCCCAGACACTGCTTACTTACTTACTTACTTATGCCTGTTTGCTCGCTGGGAGCATAGGCCATCGACCAAGGAACGCCACCGTTTTCTGTCCTGTTCAGACACTGCTGCTGAGTACAAATTCATTGCAACCCCTGACAGCCGAACTAGTTTGCAATTTTGTTGAGAGAAAGCACCATGTGGCGCCACCTACATGCAGAGCTTTGTAGCACAACATACATCTTAAAATTTTTAATACAGCATAGGGCATATGCTCGTTTTCATATTGGCTTTCTGAATGGTTCTTGTCATAAGAAACCATTGTCTTGATACATCCATGCTGGGTACTCAAGTTTATATTGCTTCTCCAGATAATAGCCAGTCTGGTGCATCTTTAGTTAATGAGACCTCCCTGATGGACCTACTAAGATGAACGATATTCCACTTCTCGTTAATCTTGGTTAGGCTCTCTCTGCACAGTCACTTTGAAGGTCAACGAAGGTCAGAGAGAATGATAGCAGTAGCTCCCGGTTGTGGAGATTGTAAACCATGACATTTTATCTCTGCAAGAGAGTGAAGAGACCCAACATTGTCTTTGATGTTGTGGATACTCATGTGGTTATATACCCGCCCGGGTTAAGACTATGAGAGTGTGAACCTTCCATGTTCAAAACTTTGTGGTATTTTTTTAGAAGGCATGCTTGCCTACAAGTAATTACCAATGCAATTGTTTACTATCAGAATGTTTTGCCTACAATTTGAGTATTTTATGGGTGGCCCTTTCAAACTGCAAATTATACTCCTAACAGTAGAATAGGCAGACCAGATATGCATAACCAGCTGCCATAGGTTGACCACTGTACTTAAGGAGACCAGAGCCAGCTTACATAAAGTTTTAGCCCCTGGTTGCGTAAAATAAAAAACATGGTTTATTAAACAAATTGAAGTGTCCATATGCGTGGTATAACCATGTATAATGATATCAATAATTATTTACACCAAACAGTAGTTTTGCAGAATTTGAGAATATTGTTCTTGGAGATTCTAGATCCTGTCAGTCAGAATGGTCTGCAATTGCTATGTTAAGAATTAAAATAGCACATTTTCTCGCATTAAGAACAGGATAAAAATGCAGAATAAATAGCCTTAGTTTCAGAACCTCATCATTCATACAGCTGACTCCGGACCGCTGCACATCTTAACATCTGCGCTGTAGCGGTTTTCCGATTTCACAGAACCTTGTAAATCTTGCGCGGAATGGAATAAGCTCACCGGATATCAACAGTGGTGTCTGCGACTGATGTAAGAGGCAGTAAGTCGCGTCCTGCTTCGCTCTCACCTTTCCGTGACCCCAGCCCGTACCGCGGGATTGCACTGTCTCAATGACTGCTTGGTGCTGTCACAGTTTCTCTAAGCCGGCTTATGTAAGTGGTATAGAAATCTAATTGAAGATCTGCCCGTCGTCGTTAAGCCCTGACTAGCTGGCAACATTGTGTGTGTGCAGGAGATTGCTAAATTTAAGTAGTGCATTTATTAACAGATCTTCAAATCAATACCTTTATTACAGGAATACGACAGCACCAAAGTAACATCACTTTACAGTTGGCGGCTGTGGAGTCTGCCTGTTTGTGCAGCCTGTCAGTAGTGCGGGAATTATAGTGATTGTGTATATAGAGAACCTCACTGTTAAGGTCAACCTTAAGTGACCTGAATTCAGAGGTGGCCATATTAGTAGGATTCATTTCCCGTATGGAAATAGCATGGAATTGTCGTCAGGCGTCCTTATTAGTAGGGTGGATAAAACTGGCTGTATTACAGAGGTGATCATAAAATGAGATTTGACTAATTTTGCAGTTTTTTTGTCATATGAAGGGAAGTTATGTAGAAATTAGAAAGAAAAAACATAATATAGATCCGGTTTTTTATCGTCATAGACAGTTGATCAATATGTCAGGTGCTTATGGTCAGTTGTTATCAGGTGCAGTATTCAGTATCACAGAGTCCTAGGACACTTCAAGAGTGTCAGATTGTGCCTGTTTCTGAGGTCACATGACCATGCTAATGTTGTATTGTTCCCAACTAATTTTTTGGATAATTAGTTAATGTAATCATCTCATTAATAAATTGATTACAGTCTGGTGCGGTCACAGATAATTTCTGTAATATTAAAATTCTTTGAGTAAAATATGCGCTGTCGCCAAATGACAAAAATTTGTTTCAGTTTCAAAAAAGATGATGTTTTGAAAAGGATGATGTTTACATTGTTTAAAATGATGCTCATTTCATGTGTGGAAACACCATGTTACAGTGAGACACAAGCTTTTAAATATATACAAATATAATGAACTTTGTGGAGTCATCAGTGAATTTCATGTGGTAATCATTAGGAACATAACATCTGTTGATTTGGGTTACCAACAAAAACATATCCCGATTTAAATGACAATTTTACATTTATGATAAAATCAAGAAATATTTGTTTTTTTGTCTATTCCAGCACCTGGTTGTGATTAAATAAAACTATCTCACAAGAAAGAATTGTTAGCTTTGAGTTTTTTATATTGCATGAAATTATCCAACAACAAGGCACTACATAATCAGTTTCACCATCAATTTCCCTGTCACCAAAACTATTTTTTATTGCTATCCCGACAGCACCAATCAGTTGGGTGATAATTTCAACACAATCCAATAAGAACTTTAAGCCATTTTCTCTACGTGATCAGATTAGCTCAGTTGGAGGAAATGTGTTTCCAAGTAGCTCGTTGGCTATTAGCGTAATGGCTTTTGTATCAAGGGCACACGTTGTGGGGGCCATTTCACAAACTTTCCTATGAACTCGCAAGCCCGAATCTGCACTTTAAAATCAGTTGTGCTCCTTAACTGTGACAGTTTGATGAAAACTATTAACACAAAGATTTGTCACCAGGACAGTTTTGTTGGTGTGTCATTGAAACCTTTTTGCAGTAATTTGACAATGCCTTCAGTTTAAAGATGGATTCTGTTTAATGATCAATTTTCCTCATGAGTTCATTCTTTTGGTGATATGGCCCCTCAGCACTTTTGTGGAAAATGAGAATGCGCCGAGTACTTTATTATTGCGGGAAACAAGTCTACTTGAAGTTGTAGCAGTTTACTGTTTCCAGAACGTGCCAGGTTTTCACCTGAGTGATGGCCACATAATGTAATCCATCATCACAAACATTCAATATTGTTGTCGCCTTGATTTATTTATAATATGGTAAATTAATAAAATAAGTTTAGTATATTACATGTATATATGTATATATGATATATATATATATATATATATATATATATATATATATATATATATATTATATGTATATGTAATATATATTTTTATTATTAATATATATATATATATATATATATATATATATATATTATATTAAATATCAAATATCAAATAAGTTTATTTTTTTAATAAACTTATTTTATGCATAGTATACAAATGAAAACAAAATATTTTGGGTTAAGCTAATCATAAATAACAAAATCATTTGAATGCTATACATAAAATAACTTTGTTTAAAAAATGGTGCATGAAGTTTTACAAAAACAGTGTAATATGCAGTGAGATTCTTTCCCAGTTCACACAATGTGATATTCACTGACACTGGTTAAATGTCCTTCCTTTTTGTGTGTTTCAGACATCCGGAAGCACAAAGTCTTGGTTGAACATTACAATGCCACCACGCAGAAGTTTGTGGTACAACACATCCGCGAGGAAGACAGTAAGTGGCCTTCAGGCGTCTCCAGTCAACTCCCATTTGTTCACCCTCCTTTTATTCTCCCTCCCGCCACCACCATTGTCCTTGTTGCCATGGCGACCTGTGTATTGGGACATTTAAAATTGATTATTATATTATCAAGAGTACAAAAACAAAGTACGGAAAATAATTTTTTACATTATGCAGTCTGAAGCCATTACAGTAGATGCTTCTTTTCAGTGTGGGGTGGGGCCTTGTCACTTGGTGGTCTGATCTGCCGTCACTATTTCGTTCAATATTTTTCTGTCTTTTGCAATGGTCTTTCGTGTGTGTGTATATACTTTGTTCATACAAGAAAACTGCAACAGTATCAAAATATGGATGATTTGAGTCTTTAGGACATTCAAGGCGATTCTCTCTACAACTGACAAACAAGTTGGGATGTTTGACTGAGTCCACATTTATGTTGGTCTTACGATCAAATCAGTAAGCATAATTTGTATCATCCATTAAAAATGGTGTATTTATTTTATCTTTCAATGTTAATCACCCCGGGGTATTCAAGTTCTCTGACCAGAAAAAATAGGCGATCTTGCTGTGCTCGAGTTAATTCCAGGCTTTGCCAGGCTGGATTATTTTCACGAAGACTAATGCAACATATTGTTCCACACACGTCTGCATAACCACGTAATGCGTGTGCGTGATTGCACATGTGTGTTCAATACAATTCAGGTGTATTTAGTTGTTTTTGTGTAGTTTTTCATGGGTTGCACTATACCGCGGAAAGAAAACCTTCACTGTCATTTGGGGATTAGTAACAACCACGCAGGCAGTCTTTCTGATGCCGATGAGCCAAAACATTGACAACGCTGTAATTGAAAATTTAACGACCTGAAGTACCCAACTGACAGGCAACATGTGCTGCCCCCAGTGGCCATTACTGAAAACATTTGAATGTTGTAAAAGCGATATAATATAACGGTAAAAGTATAACAAGACGATAAGATATCACTATAGCCCCATAACGCCAAGTAGTAACTCTTGTACACTGTAATAAACTTCCATTACATTTAAATGATAACTTTGTGACAGAACAAAGCTACCCAGCATCCATTGCAACCTACTACTGATGCTAGTAACAGTGTGCGCAACTTTTTGTAAGTAGGTACTGTAAATCTGTCAGCAAAATGTTACCTTATTGAATTCCACTCATGAATTAATTTGAGCAATTCTCAAAATTGAGATCTCAGTGTGAAAGTATGATATACTTGTGGATGTGTCTCATTGCTGGGATTGTTGTTGAGTTCTCTCTTCAAACCATGCCAACAATAATGTCAGGTGTGTTGAAAACTAACTGTTGGCCCCCCTTCCCTGATGGGCTTTACCCAACTAAATGTTGGCCCACCATCCATGGTGGGCTTTACCCAACTAAGTGTTGGGCCACTGTCTATGATGGGCTTTACCCAACTAAATGTTGACCCACCATCCATGATGGGCTTTACCCAACTAAATGTTGAGCCCACCATCCATGATGGGCTTTACCCAACTAAATGTTGGCCCACCATCCATGATGGGCTTTACCCAACTAAATGTTGGGCTTTACCCAACTAAATGTTGGCCCACCATCCACGATGGGCTTTACCCAACTAAATGTTGACCCACCATCCACAATGGGCTTTACCCAACTAAATGTTGGCCCACCATCCACGATGGGCTATTACCCAACTAAATGTTGGCCCACCATCCACGATGGGCTTTACCCAACTAAATGTTGACCCACCATCCACGATGGGCTTTACCCAACTATATGTTGGCCCACCATCCACGATGGGCTTTACCCAACTAAATGTTGGCCCACCATCCACGATGGGCTTTACCCAACTAAATGTTGGCCCACCATCCACGATGGGCTTTACCCAACTAAATGTTGGCCCACCATCCACGATGGGCTTTACCCAACTAAATGTTGGCCCACCATCCACGATGGGCTTTACCCAACTAAATGTTGGCCCACCATCCACGATGGGCTTTACCCAACTAAATGTTGGCCCACCATCCATGATGGGCTTTACCCAACTAAATGTTGGCCCACCATCCATGATGGGCTTTACCCAACTACATGTATATGTTGGCCCACCATCCATGATGGGCTTTACTCAACTAAATGTTGGCCCACCATCCATGATGGGCTTTACCCAACTAAATGTTGGCCCACCATCCATGATGGGCTTTACCCAACTAAATTAAATGACTTTAGCTGTACAATGGCTTGACTTCTCCTAGAACTAAACATGACTTCATATGTTTGACACTTTAATAACATTCCCTTAGATTTTTTTCATAAAGATAATCTTTTGAAAATCAGAATTTCAACAAAATATATGATGAAAAGCACATTTCCTATATCCAGACAGCCTTTTTGTTGATCGCATGATGGCGTTTGTTTCCTAAGCAACTTGGATACATCAATTGGGGATATAGTCTAGACAACCATAACATTGAATTGTGGTTTCTGCTGGAAGTGAATGTCAAAGAATTGTTGCAACACTTGCAAACACTGTAGCTCCTGTGTGTCTGTCAACTCACGGATCAAAATAAGATCAGAGCTAGGCAATATCTAGTCGTAATACGGCTATAAAAGTTACAGACCAAGTACGTGTGACGGTGAAGTAGGAACAAGAATTTTAACAGACTGATTGTGTTCATTAAGCGATCATAAATAATACCTACTAATTCTTAGCCTAAATTTATGGTTCATTTTATACTTAATCTGTGTGCTTTAGTCCGTAAACACATGTACATGTATATAAACTAAGTACTTTGGCCAAACTTGTGTAAGTATAATAAAATAAACTCGCATAAAGTACGATCATAAAGACATTTCTTGCCAAACAAATGAGGATTACGATGTTTAAATTTGACACAACCAACAAAACGAATTGGTAGTGCAAACATAGTCAAATAAATGTCTATTTTAGGCCGTTTTAGTGCCTTGAATGTGTATACATACACCTGTAGTTTGGTGGATCTGTAAAAGGGTACAATCTCTAATCTCAAGTCACATCTCAAATTTGGGTCATTTAGATAAAATAGGCACATGTGGGTCCTACTGAAATACAGAATAATTGTACATCCTGATTCTTCTGTCTATCCCAAATGCAGTTTGTAGTCTTTTCAACAAAAGTAATGTTGATAAAGATGCAACCGTAACATTTGTAATTAATGATTAAGTGGTGAATATTTTGATGCTGTTTGTCATGCATTTGGCAAGCAAATGCAGGGAAAATTTACATGTCAAATTATTCCTTCAACTCGGGTTATGTGAGCGGCAGTGAACCATTCAATTGTGTAAATGTAGATGCGCATGATTCATACTCTTAATTGACATATCACAGTACAGATTTATACAGCAGGGTGACTGACCCAAAAAATAAATTTAGTCTGACTTTGTAATGGGACCCATGTAAAAAAGATTATGCTGAGTATGGTTGGATCTCCTGTGCTGTTGTCTCAGTTACTAAAATATGCTAAATAATTTCTTTTAATTAAAATCTGTTTTTTAGGATAAAAAGCTTATGCATTTTCTAAAATAAATTGTAATTTCAGCCTAATACCTGCCAATTTTTGCCTGCTTTGTTTTTTGGTTATGTTATTAACATTATGACATGTAATGGCAGCCCATGATACTCTTCATATCTATGACTGTACCAAATTATATAACCTTGCATTCTTACGTATGCACATGAGTCGCTGAGCTGTCTTTCCTGTGTGCCTTGCGCTAAATTGAATTCACTATGGTATTAGTGAGCATCTGCCCAAACTTCATTTTATGTACTATATTTTAAAAATAAAACTATTTATCGTAAAAGAAATTAAAGCTATTTATTGTATGTTTTATCGCATGTTTTACAAATTCTCAGTAATGGATGGTGGAGCACCAACAGAATGAGGAGCGTTCTAACAGTATTTCTGGTAAATTCATTGGGTTTAAAAGTATTTTACCATCGTTGGTATCATTTTCAAACTATATTCTGTATATGTAAAACAAAAAATTTGAAAAACAATTGCCCAATACGTACCCTTTAAGACAATCTGACAAAAAACATCATTTCAAAAGTGACACGAAAATAGCCAGACACTGACAAGCTGGAAAAATACAAGCTGGAAAAATACAAGCTTACAGGCCATTTGGCTGGGTGGGGACAGCTAGGGAGAAGTCAGTAGTTGACAGGTGAAGGAACACAACCAGGGCTAGTATTGATCAAATCTTCACCAGAGACTTCGTCAGGACAAAAAGACAAAAGCGATGTCCGTTCTGATGTCACATACTATCAGTTCACATGAGTGTGGGCTTCTCTCACAGGACCAGTCATTACTAGCCTCTGTATCAATCACAGCGCAGCCGACCATCCCGACCAACACGATTGGACGAAATTGATTGTGGAAAGGAAAACAAAGAAACTGGCATTTCGTCAGCGCAACGTTATCATGACAGATATATTTCTCCATCATAATTTTGTTTTATTTTAGTAACCTTTTAAATAAGTCGGTAATTTAATTGTGGTTATAATTATGCTTCCTCCTTGGTAAATCAATGAGTTACCAACATATGTATTGGGCCAAAAGGTTATATTTTGAACTCGCAGACCATATTGACCCATGTATAGATCATTGTAACCTTTATAAAAACAATAAATGAATGCACCATTAAACATATTATCAATAGCTTTTATTCAATGATGGTTTAATACGTAAAAAGCAGTGTCGGTAAGTAAATGCTGGCTGCTTACATCCATAAATCGATTGTGTAAATGTGTACCACAGGTGAGGATGAAAATGGACCCTGTGCATATACAAGTATGTTTGATGTGGATGTATTTAATTCGGCACAGTTGTTGAAAACATGCCGCAGTGAACTGGCGTATGTGTATACAGCGCCCTCTGTAGGATAAAGACAGAGATTCAAAACACTTAACCCTCAAGGAAATAACATTTCTGCCTGTGCATCATGTAAAAAATACATTAAAACATTACAAAAATACCCTACATAAAAACAATTACTACTGTATTTACAAGGGTAAATGCCACACTGAAAACCACCCACAAATCATTTATTCATTATTTTTATCACCAGTTTCTGTCTTCTGATTACAAACACCGATCAGTAAAGGCACAATGGACAAATTGTACATTGTTGTTCTAGCCCAACGCACCCCAAAACATTCACTACTTTGAATTGAATCATTCTATTGTCAAGTCTGGCTTCAGTGGGTGTGTGTCATCGTGACATATATCTGTCAGGTTGTTTATTTGTTAGTCAGATGAACCTTTTCGCTAATGCATACTAATAAGTAACCGAGACAGACGTGAACTTACCCAGTCACTCAAACCTCACCTCTTTCTACCCTCAGCTCAGAACAATTATTACATTTGCAGCCATCAAGACCTGGTTTATTACCGGCCGAAAGAAGAAGCCAACACCAGATGTCAGCACTGAGCCGGCTGCGGACTCGGTCGTTGAGAATGCTGACCAGTCTCCTCTGGTCACTGATTCAGTCAACATCAGCATCACTTCTGGTAGCAAAGATGACAGACAGGTTAGTTGTGTACAAGTGTCATGTGGGTGGATACCACCAATTGATTTCCCATAGGCGACCATTGTAACGTTTCTTGGATTTCCCAATTGATTTATTAATCCATGGTATTGAAAATTTTAGACATTAATTAGTCTTCATCAACACATGTCATGTATAAAATTCGTGAAAATGACATATCTCTTTGTCAATGTTGACACCTCTAGGCGAAATTACACCTGTATGCATACGCACCTTTTTACTGTCTGACAAATATCATTGTTTTGCAGCTGTGATATCACGCATCATTTCCATTCAATGAGTTCTACATTCAGTGGTAACAGAAATTTACAAAAAATGCACAATGCAGTTCTTTTAAGCAGGATTACTATGGTAGTGGCGTAGGAATCCATTTGGTGGTTTGTCCCCATGTAAGGTTTTATTAAATGTATTGCTAAAGTAAATCAAGTTGTAGGTGACAAAGACAAGGAAATGTTCATGATATAATTTATTTACAAGACTGTATTGTCCAGTGTGTATCTACTGCTACAAGTCAAATATCCAGAAGAAACATTTACCAAATGCTTGCATAGTTTCACTGTAATGTGTCGGTATGTATCTTCACAAATGTTATTGTGTGATTAAGATTAACAGTCCGAAGGAACTCTGTTCGACCATAGTCAAGTTTTTACTTGTTAATTCTTTGTAAACATAACAAATTTGAATAATCCAACAACAAAAGTGGATGTGGGTGGGTGAAGTGTCCATTTGGAATAACAAATTTGGAAAATATGAGTTTAGTAGTCCGCAGTAAACACCAAATGTGCACAAATTCTGCCCTATATATCTCTCTTTCCCACTGTGCCTGATGAAAGTTACTTAAGTCTTAGTTTTTCATATAATAAACAAGTTGCAATTTACTGACATGTCTGTCATGCGTTCTAATAATTGTTTTCAAGAGAAAACACCTGGACTCTGTCTGTACTTGCTCATGTCATTATTTAGCAGCTTTGTCATTTGAAAGCATAGATACATGTTAATTTATTGGCTTTTTTATCCAATTATTTTGAAGACGGATGAGCGGGTGGATGTGTGGGTGGATGGGTGGGTGGGTGTCACCACGTAATTGTATCCAAATTGTATAGGATTATTGGAGTTGTTTATGCTTACAACATGATGTCACTCTGCCTGATGCAGCCTGACACCAATGGAGTGTCCCCAACGGCCCAACAGGACACCACGGAGACACAGAGTGCCTCTGCAGAACACCTTGACACAGGTGGGCAGGGCGGGGAGGGTAGGGAGGAAGGGGGTTGAGGAAAGTGCTGATATGTGCACACTATAGGTGCAGTTACACAGTAATATAGTAGCATTCTACACAGCAACATAGATAAAACACAGTAACATAGATTATCAACAGTAACATAGATTATACACAGTAACATAGATTATACACAGTAACATCGATTATACACAGTAACATCGATTATCCACAGTAACATAGATTATGCACAGTAACATAGATTATGCACAGTAACATAGATTATGCACAGTAACATAGATTATGCACATCCATTATACACAGTAACATCGATTATACACAGTAGTAACGTAGATTATGCACAGTAACATAGATTATGCACAGTAACATAGATTATACACAGTAACGTAAATTCAGCACAGTAACACACATTTTACACAGTAATATACTTTTTGCACAGTAACAAACATTCTGCCTAGTAACGGAGATTGTACACAGTAACAAACATTCCACACAGTAACGTAGATTCAACACAATAAATAATGTCTTAGTTCTTGAAAATATATCACAGGTAGGATCACTTAAACACAGTGTGTTGAAAGTAGTTGTACATAAATTCGAAACAGAATGTTTTCAGCTATTGATTCTACTAATAGTTTCAAAATGTAAAGTCAACAATCGCAGTCGTCCAAGTTGCCTGGTTAACTGTCTGTCTGTCACTGCAGAGTCGGAGGCGAACACGGCACTGATGCAACAACTGGGGGAGCAGCATGTGCAGACAGACATACAACTGATGCAATGCATTCGCGAGGATCGCGACATCAAGTACCTGCATCACCCGCCAATTAATCACTGCTCCCTCAACTTCATCGACCCCGCGTTCGAGCGCCAGTACCGCAGCCAGCTGTCGGCGGACGATCAGGACACAGTGCGCTCCCTCGCTCGCCCCCGCTTCAGCACCTTCTCTGACCTCGTCGTGTCCTTGACCTTCCTCGTGATGATCTCCATCTGTTGTTTCCTCGGTTTCACCCTCCAGACTCCGTGGATGGTCTTCGTCTTCCTCGCCTTCATCCTTGAGTTCCTCCTCCTCTCCCCAGCGCTCCTCGACGTCTGCTTCGGCAGCAGTCTATCGCCAACACTGCGCCGCCTGGTGGTGTTCTTCTCCAACTGGTACACGCGCCACATCTTCGGCGCGATCGTCGCGAGTCTCCCTGCGGTGGCAGTGTACTCCAACTTCTCGTGTCACATGTTTGAGACGGTCACGGGCAGTCACCTCTTCTACTGCATCCTCCTCTTGACCTCCCTCGTCCACTTCTGCAACTTCACGATGCTGAACTCACTGATGAAGTCGGTCCTCGCGTCTGTCGCTGGTCTCGTTCTCCTCGTCTTTCTCGTCACCGACGTGTGTCACTTCACCAGGGGGGTGTCATTGGCCGACGACGCCGCCTTCATAACAGCCGCGTCAACGTTAGTTGGGAACACGACAACGGTCGGCCCAACGGCGCGAGCGATGCTGTCGGGAAACGAGCAACTCCGCTACGAGATCATCCTCAACGTGGTCCTCCTCCTGTTCCTCATCTGGTTCCTCAACCGTGAGTTTGAGATCAGCTACCGGCTGAGTCTCCACGGCAACATGCAGGCGCAGAAGGACCGCGAGAACATGCAGATGGAGAAGGAGCAAGCCGATTGGCTGCTGCACAACATCATTCCCGAGCATGTGTCGAACATCCTGAAGAAGACGTCGAAATACTGCGAGAACCACAAGGAGGTCGGTGTGCTCTTTGCGAAGGTCATCAACTACGACGATTTCTACGATGAATCGTTCGAGGGCGGTCGGGAGTACCTGCGGGTACTCAATGAACTTATGGGAGACTTCGAGGACTTGTTTGACATCCCGAGGTACAAAGACGTAGAGAAGATCAAGACAATTGGCAGTTGTCTGATGGCGTCGTCGGGACTTAATCCAGAGACTCGCAAACGCAACAAAGACCCGAACGCCCATCTGTACCACCTGATGGACTTCGCATCGGATCTACTCAAGAAACTTGAGCAGTTCAACGCTGAGATCTTCAACTTTGACTTTGAGATGGCCATTGGCTATAACTTTGGTGATGTGACGTCAGGTGTCATCGGAACAACGAAGCTGCTGTATGACATCTGGGGAGACACTGTGAACATCTCCAGTCGCATGTACTCGACTGGACTCGCGGGAAAGATTCAGGTCACCGAGGACACGGCAAACAAACTCAGTGAAAAGTTTGAGTTTGAATACCGCGGGCAGATATTTGTGAAAGGAAAAGGTGACATGAAGACGTACATTCTCGCGAAGAAGAAAGATGGCGCCACTTGGGATTAACAGCATGAAGAAGAAAGATGGCGCCACTTGAGATTAACAGCATGAAGAAGAAAGATGGCGCCACTTGGGATTGACAGCATGAAGAAGAAAGATGGCGCCACTTGGGATTGACAGCATGAAGAAGAAAGATGGTGCCACTTGGGATTAACAGCATGAAGAAGAAAGATGGCGCCACTTGAGATTAACAGCATGAAGAAGAAAGATGGCGCCACTTGGGATTGACAGCATGAAGAAGAAAGATGGCGCCACTTGGGATTGACAGCATGAAGAAGAAAGATGGCGCCACTTGGGATTGACAGCATGAAGAAGAAAGATGGCGCCACTTGGGATTTACAGCATGAAGAAGAAAGATGGCGCCACTTGGGATTGACAGCATGAAGAAGAAAGATGGCACTATCTGGATTAACAGCATGAAGAAGAAAGATGGCACCACTCTGGATTTACTGCATGAAGAAGAAAGATGGCACTATCTGGATTAACAGCATGAAGAAGAAAGATGGTGTCACTTGGGATTAACAGCATGCTGCGAACGTTTTATAAATATAACACGACTTGATGTTAGTGAAATGTTATTCCCTTATTTTATGGAATGATGGACCAGTTGCTATAAACATTAAGTTGTCAGTTGACCGACTCTCTGTGGATCGGGTTTGTAAATGTTCACAGAATGGCATGTAGATCTTGTGGCTGGTTGCGTGTTAATTTATTTCACAGTAGCACAAGTTAAACGCATATTTGATACGTACGTGTTGAAATACGGAAACAGCGGGAAACAGTGTCTGTTAGTTTGGGTTTCTCTGGTGAAGATTCATTCCCATGTACATGAGTAGGTTATTTGCCAAATGTGCACCAGTGTCTCATGAAACAATGTCCTGTACAACTTTTGTGCATGGGAACACGTGTTGTGCATGTGTATATATATATGTATATATATATATATATCACACATATATATATAACATAATATATATATATATATATATACATATATATGTGTGTATATATGTATATATATATATGTATATACATATATATTGTATATATATATATATATATGTATATATATGTATATGTATATATATATATATATATATATATATATATATATATATATATATATATATATATATTATTAGTCATTCCATTGTTTGCAAGTGTGGTGTGCTGACATGTCTAACCGTACCTCTAGTTGAATAATCTGCTCTCTGTGTCAAACTGTCACCAGTAAGGTCCAGTGCTTGTGAAATTCAATTTTCAAGTTGTGTTTTCCTTGAATACAGGCTAACTTTATATTTATGTAGAAATGTATATATGAATAGAACAAGAAGTTTGGGTTAAGATTCAGAAGAAAAATCATGTAAATGGGACCACGTGGTGTGATTTATCAACGAAGAGGTGTATTTTAACACAGTACGTTTCTGTCAAATTACACTGAAGAGAAAATATCTTTCAGCTGCAGATCCGTCAAGTTTAGGACCAGTATTTACTCAAGCGCGACCAGTAAATCTAAGAGTCTAGTGCTATTGCTTTATGTGGATTGTGAATTTTAAAGTCTAATGAATGTATTTTCGCATCTTTAACATGCTACCTATTTTTGTAGTCGGTGTTGTAAATGTGCAAAGTAGTTTTATAGTCATTCGAATTTGTTTCAGTATCAGACGGCTGTAAATGATTGTTTTGTATATATTATGTAAATAATGAGCTTTTTTGTATGTAGCTTGTTGAAGTTAATTTATTCATTTTTATCTGTTTGACTACCAAAGTGAAACGAGCGGTTTGCGTGAATGCCTATGTAATTGATTTTATGTTGAACATGTTTATTCAGAGTAGAATATCTTAACACTCAAATGTGGAAGGAAGTAGCCATGGTGTAGCAATAAAATGTCGGGTAGCGTTTGGTAATTGCGACAACCAGTGTTGTCAATGTCACCTAAATGCAGCGTTTCTTTTAGCGACGTGGATTCTATGTGATTAACAGTATTCGCTTGATTGTTGTGTAGACGATGTAGTAAGTGTGTTGTCTGTAGGGAATTGAATGGTGTGAATAAAAGTGTTTTTGTTTTATTAGCCTAATGCTAGTACTTTACTGATCGGGGTGTGAGCGAGATACTCACAGGATAGGTCTTAGAATTGTGTGCATTTGCATCAGGGAAACGTATGCTTTGAACGTTACAATGATTATTGTTTTAATCTTTAATGACTTTAATGCTATTAATATTACACGGACCTTTTAGTATTGAATATGGCCAATGTCTGGATGATATAATAACCCTTTTAACAACGTCAATAACGTGTAATGTTGGTTGAATATGTTCAGTGGTTATTACTCAGATGTGTGGTTAACAACATCAAACCTACCTATGCATTGCTATCAGCAGACATTGGGTTACCAACTGGATGCAGAAGAAACCAACAGATACATTGGGTTACCAACTGGATGCAAAAGAAACCAACAGATACATTGGGTTACCAACTGGATGCAGAAGAAACCAACAGATACATTGGGTTACCAACTGGATGCAGAAGAAACCAACAGATACATTGGGTTAACAACTGGATGCAGAAGAAACCAACAGATGCATTGAGTTACCAACTGGATGCAGAAGAAACCAACAGATACATTGGGTTACCAACTGGATGCAGAAGAAACCAACAGATACATTGGGTTAACAACTGGATGCAGAAGAAACCAACAGATGCATTGGGTTACCATCTGGATGCAGAAGAAACCAACAGATACATTGGGTTACCAACTGGATGCAGAAGAAACCAACAGATGCATTGGGTTACCAACTGGATGCAGAAGAAACCAACAGATACATTGGGTTACCAACTGGATATAGAAGAAACCAACAGATACATTGGGTTACCAACTGGATACAGAAGAAACCAACATATACATTGGGTTACCAACTGGATGCAGAAGAAACCAACAGATACATTGGATTACCTACTGGATGCAGAATAAACTAACAGATACATTGGGTTACCAACTGGATGCAGAATACACCAACAGATACATTGGGTTACCAACTGGATGCAGAAGCATTAAGCAGACAAGTGGCTACCAATTTAAAGCAAACTAAATCAGTGGATATGAGCTGGCAATTTGGTGCTTAAGAAGGCAAAATTGTGTTCACATTGTTTTGCACTGAATTGCCAGTGATACTGATGTGTTAATTCAGGTGGTCTAAGATAATAATAGTAAACTTCTAAGGCGCCTATACACTCAGGAATCTGAGCTCAACGGAGCATCATACAATAATGATTAAGCATAAACATGAAGCTGCAGACATGTCATCATTAGAGCCAGGGATCATATAACAAGTGTAGTCAGGAGTATGATTTCAAACTAATGAGTTAATTTGTTTGCAAAATGTTACTATATTTTTATAGTGTAGTGATGGTGGTTGATTCTAGATTTTGGTTGCGGCAACAGAGAAAGTACAGTTGCCAATATGGAGCTTACGTGTAGGAATTCAAATATTTGGGGAGACAGATTATCTATGGATCTTGTGATATCAGAATAATGCAGTAGATTAACTAAATAAGTTAGCTGTTGAGCAAAACGGGCATGCATAACCTTCTAACCCAAATTGTGTCATTTTTGGATGTAAAACAAGCTAGCATCCTGGGAGTGTTAACGGTGTAATATAACATGCTTGTTCTCGAATGCAATACTAGTGTCTGCTTATTTGGTTGCCTCGGTTACCTTTTAATACGTCACTGTGTAGCAGTATTAGGGCTTCGCTGGTTGGCATGGAAACGATTCACCAATTGGTGTTACGTGGTTGATGTTTTGCACGCATATTACTCATCTTTATTCCAAGCATGTTTGTTAACAGTACTGCTTATATTGATTATAATCCATGCGCGTCGATGTAGAGTCGTATGTCATCTTTGGAAC
This sequence comes from Ridgeia piscesae, assembly GCA_025642075.2. Lineage (NCBI taxonomy): Eukaryota > Metazoa > Annelida > Polychaeta > Sabellida > Siboglinidae > Ridgeia > Ridgeia piscesae. Next base: position 311,733 of record JAODUO010000415.1, on the reverse strand, counting down.
AGTTCTAACACACTGGTGGAAATGTTGCACAAATTACTCCATTGAAGCGAGTGGAATATGATCTTATGATTAAAGCAATGAACAGGCGGCCGTTTCTTTACTGTGTGATTCTAGATTGTTTAGGATGTCAACTCTCATCAATTTACCTGTCATATCCAGTTTGTTCTACAACTAGTAGGGCTGAGGTCACATACGTAGAGTATTTCAACGCATTGATAAAGTACTAAATATGCATGTGCCAAGTATTAACTATTCAGAAAAAATATTATTAGTTATTGGAATGAGAATTCAGCATTGTGCGCCACTCAGGCGAACAGGAGATAAGTATTATTTTGTAATCTGAATTACTAAAGTTGTGTATTGGGTAGTGAAAATGTACTTGATATGCTAGCAAGAATGTTTGACCAAGTAAACGTTTTTACAATTCCAAAAATCCTACAAGCATTTGACCTTCACCCTGCTAGGTAATGACCTCTACATTTGAACTTGTGGGTGTCTAGCAAGTGCACAGATCCTGCGTCTCCCTCCTGTGCCAAGTCTGCCTATCAGTAGTTGGTTATGTATGTGTTTGTACCGATACTTGTGTAAATTATTGTCTAAGAATAAACTCTGTTGTTGATTCCTGTGTGGTTTTATCGCAAGGACACTCAGAATTGAAGCAGAATGGTCAAGTGGCATAGTGAGCCCTCATCTTATAGCTCAGTTTGGGATGTAAAATGAGTACAACAAGCACCCAGCAGTGATCACCTTCAGTACCAGCAAAAAAGGTCAGCTTGACTGACTAGTTCAATGAGACCTCATAAGATCATCATAATGTTGTAACCACAATATATACAAACTAGTCAGTTAATGGAACCCTGCCGAATGCTGGAACAACAAAACTAGCCACCCTGGGATTAGTCCTACCAGAGATTTCTGTGCACTTTAACCCTCTCGTTAATACTCTACAATATTTTAATTTGAACAATTTACTCAAACTTCCTGCAAATTGCACAATTGAGATGCACAGTGTGACCTGTCAAAACACACACACACACACACACACACACACACACACACACACACACACACACACACACACACACACACACACACACACAATATGGTGATATGAATACTTAATAACAAGGATCTGAATAATAAAAGCACTTTTAAAGTGCTTTATTCAAAGAGAGATGACGAATTCAAGATTATAAAGCATAATTATAACCACTTGGCTAAAATTAAACATACACCGTATCAAATGCCAATCAAATTATCATCAAGATATCCAAACCAGCAGCAACAACAATTATTCAAGAGTTATAGGCTAAAATAAACAAAACAAAAGTGAGGTTTTTAAGTATACCATGGCAAGCTTCACGAGGAAGTCTGTGCCCGACTTGTTGCATGACCAGCAATACAGACACGGTCACGGTGGAAACATTCACTGTGTTTGAAGAGAGTGATGAATATAATGTTCAAAAGTATACTTGATAATGTTCCAGTTGAATAACAACGTACAGATTCAAATTATTCGTGCAGCAGCTGGAGAAAGTTCAATTCCATCTTAATGTATGGATTTAAAAAAGGTGAAATAAAGTCGGAACGAAATGGGTTCATATATGGACAGAAAAATATCTGGGTAAGAGAGAAAACAAAAGTCTTAAACATGGTTAAATAAAATCGAAGGACGGAAGTGGACCTGCATGGGCAGGACACAAGTATAATTTGAGATAACTGATCTGATCATTGTTAGAACCATTTAAAGATGTCACGGTACTGTTCCATACACATAACATTTTGAGAATATCTGTCAAACTTATAATCCACATGCTATAATTGACCAATTTTAACTAAGCAATACACTATTATTTTCATGAGTGCGTGCGCGTGTGTGTGTCAAAACGCCATCAAAGAGACCTATATTATCCATTTGCACTGCACTAGCGCGATCAGGTGTTGTGCGGTGCGGTAATTAGTTACAGAAACCTCCGTTGACAACGATGGCGACGGATTTCAAGTAAGTGAAATTAAATAAAACGTGTACATGTAATTAATGTACGCATTAAATGAATTCTCAGATACAGTTAGCGACTATATGTTAATGATTTGTCTTATTTCAGGGCTACGCAGCAAGCGGATTACTACAGAGCATTTTTGGTAAGCATGCAAACGGGCGATAATAGGCGAAACGCAACTCCTAGGGCTGGGAATATGCTGGCTTGGCCGACGAGCGTCCAATTTAAATTACGAATGCCTTTAAATTAACCCTCTGGCTATTCGCAGTGCAGTGACGTCACTACTCTGCGAATTAGATAAGTGCCAGTATTCGCAGAGCGGTAACGTCACTGCTCTGCGAAATAAGAAAACATAGTTGCTAATACTAATAGCAACTATGTTTTCTTAAAACGTTAAAAAAAGTTGTCACTCGATTTCGTAAAATAATTATAATATTTGTATGAAACATCATTTTTTCATTAACTGCTATTAGCATTAAGCATCCGGGGGTTATTAAGCATTGAAAGACGGCTATTTACATAACTAGGTACCATAGAAATCAGTCGCACACCTTCTCGGGAGTAAAATACAGAGACAGGGCTGTATCTTGTGCTTCTATAATTTCTGGAACGGCTGCCGGAATGGGTTATAGTGGACTTAAAACATGCGCTTTGTGTGAAATTGATACTTTATGTGTAGTTTAATATTGATATAATCTAACCCGTCTGCAAGTATGAAGACATAATATATTGAATAAGGTATATTTATGAGCGCTGGTGTTAGATAAACTATGGACCACCCATAGAAAATGGACCCGTGGGTCCATATTTTATTTTAGAATTTGGAGCCGCATTATAGAATTTGCACCCTCTTTTAAAAAGGTCCAAATTCTATGGCGGTGGTCCACATTCTATAGGGAATATGGACCAGGGCCCCAGGGGTCAATTTTCCATCGGGTCCATGCATATTCTATATGACACTAGAACAATGGGGAACGATGAACTAACACCGGTATTGAGCAAGACAACTGCTTTGTTGTGGCTGTTCCGTGCATTGAACATAGTCCCACACATACCAGCCATACCAGTAACCAGCTTGGCTGTAAACATAATATTATTAGGGGCTTTGTAAATATGAAAATTAGAAATTAAAATCTTGATGTTGGTGTGAATAAGTTGGAAACTTTTCTTGGAAAACATGAGTTTAGGAAACAGAAAATGGACAAATATTGCATTTTTAATACTTTTTCAGCTGTGCATGTAAACATGTCGCTTTTTTATTATAATTAAACAGTTACATTTCACTGATGTGTGATATGTTCTACCAATGTGTACCTGTCTGTATATACCCCCTGTAATTATTTTAGCAACTTCATTACTTGTACATGTCAATATGTATCTACAGTACCGTATATGCCTGCAATTTATTGGCCTTTCCAGTTTTGGATGAGGGGTGGGTGGCATCTGAATGAGGGGTGGGTGGCATCAGTCCAATCCAAAAGCTTTTTGTGTTATTGGATTTTTATTTATAAACCACATGGAATTGATTTGTATAATGTTGTTGTCTCCAAAATTATAATTATAATAAATCATTATTACTATCTTTTTATTCAAACTAATTTCAAACTACCAATGTTAGTAGTTGTGAAATTATAAAATTTGTTTGAATAATATACTTCCAACTTGAAAATTTTCATGAACTATTACCAGTAGTACACGTGCTGATTAATTATATTATGTACAGTGTATACAGTTATTCACATACATCAGTAACTGTAGATTTTCAATGTATATAAAATTATTATGAAAAATTGATAAATATCAAGTATAACAGTCAGGTTTCCTCCATAATCAGTTGTGATGAACTGAATACACAGTTGTTAGCATATAACTGATCTACTCTGTCCAGTCATTATGTCTCTCTATACTGGCGTACATCATGGACATGACCACTTCTCAAACAAAACAGTGTTCTCTAATCCAACACACATAGGGCTGTATGCAGCACCAAGTTATTGCCAGTCACGTATGTTTTGGTGGACACATGGATGTTAACTGTTAAGCCAGTTTACAAAATTTTAAATGTGTTCTGATGACTTGAAATGGACTACAAACACACACATGACACCATTTACACTCACTTCTAAGGCATAACTGACAATATCTATGGTTTTGGAAGACCTTTTTTTACCTGTCCACCCATATTTCTACCTGTCCACAACAGTTTTTACCAGTCCAAATGATGGGTGGACAGGTCTCTGCATAAAGCTATGGACACAAACGTTGTGATGCCAGACATCACAGATATCACAGCAAATATGTCAGCATACAAGTTAGAGATACCACAATGACATAGCACTTGAACTACATATGATGTTGTCTTTGTTTCTGCTGGAACCTTCTTTTCTCTGTGAGGAAAAATTGAGAAATTATCACCACTGAAACAACTGGTTGGATGGCTTCGCAAACCATCTTATAAAAATTCCCGTATTAGTGTTTCTTCTGGAACAGTACCGAAACAAATATGGCAGAATGCCAACATGTTCGTAGGCAGGAGGTCCATATACTCCATGTTAACATATAGGACTTTATTTTGTTTTGGTCGTAATAATCGAACTGTTCAGAAATAGCGTATTTCAGTTATATTGTCCGAAGGATTATTACAAGCAGAAGCAGTGGAACACTTTGCCAGTGACAATGATCACGGAAATCATGAATTTTGATCGATTATTATGGTGGTTGCCATGGCAAGTACTTGTGTTTGGCGATCTTGACTAATAATGAAGAGTGCCAGTTTTCGCGCAGTACAACCTGTTTGGGCCAAACGTATACACGTGTTATGATTAAGTCATATAGACAACTGCATTACGCAAATCTTGTAAAAGACACATACGGCCTAACATCGTGTTTATTATCTGCACTATGTAAATCGCTATGTGTCTATGATAGTGTGATAAACTCAATATTAAATCGGACATTTAAGATAAGAAATGTATAACACAAGATATTAATGAACTGATTTTCCTAGTATTCATCAGTCGGAAGCTACAACTGTCATCCATCGTTAGAATATTATGCTAGTGTCCAGTCCTCAATTAGTCTCGCTTAGTCCCCAATAAGCTCCAGTCGCGTGGAGTCACGCCATGTATCGTGACCCACTTACAGGCCCTATGGCTCAGGGGTAGAGCTTCGGACTCTCGACTAAGAGGACCCATGTTCGAATCCTGTGCTGCAGTGTTAAAACCTTGGGCAATTTTTTGCACTCTACATAGCTCCAGTTCACTCAGCTGTATAAATGAGTACCTGGCTATAGACAGTGGTGGATATGTGTATGAACGCCCTTCGCGCGTTAATTGTAGCATATGGGTGGATGCTTCCCAGAGAAGGCGAGATGGTGTCTGAGTGAACAGGTCTGTCAGGGAAGTAAAGTGTAAAGTGCTTTGAACGGTCCTGAGACTGGATACTGCGCTATATAAGAAAAGTATTTGGAAATAGAAATACACAGAGCCTTTTATTTGAGCTGGGTCATTACCAGGGTTGGCACATTTTTCCCACCCTGGTAAATACCGGGCGGTAATTACCGGTAATTACCGTCCTGGGAAAAACCTCAAATAGTGGTAAATACCAGACTACCTGGGAAAAACTCTTAAAGGGATTAAATTTGAACCATTTTTGCAATATAAGTTACTGTACCACCCGCAATAATGATACATGTGTACTTATACATCAGTACTAGGTATACATCAGTATACTTTCTGTTTATATTTTATCCCAGTTATGACATTTATTAAACACAAATGCATAATATAAAACCATTTTATAGTGGAGATTTATTGAATGGATTAAATGTGTGCCTGCACCATGGGCAATCCATGCCATGTGCCACATGGCTTACAGTGGGTGATAAAAGGCAACCACACTTATGCAGGTACACAGTGATGAGTTAGGGAACACATGAGTAAGAAGGCCAACATAGACCTATCTTCATGGTTACAAGTTCAAATATTAAGCTGGAGCTGATTTGGGCTCACAGAGACAATGACTACAGATGTCTACAGTTAGCCTGTATTTTTCCCCAAGTCTGAATGTCAAGACATGGTAACTAATGTTTGCTGAGTGGGTACAGTAGAGTCTGCCAATGTCCAGAGCCCAACATTTCTTTTGTTCCTTAAACAGATTACCAACTGGCACCTGACAGTACTAGACTTTAGTCTAGTACTTGGCATTGTCCTGTGTGAGAATGACACTGACATTTGTTACTAAAATATTAATGATCAGTTTTCTTTTGAATATCTTGTTGACTTCATGTTTTAAACAAATACATACCTGAACTAGTAACTGGTGAACTTGTTAACTTTAGATGAATATATTATAAATGGACAGGAACTAGCCAGTGGTAATATAAATTATAGGGTTATTCCCACATATTTACCGGTAAATACCACTTTTACCGGTAATTACCGGGTTATTCCCACTGCCCTGTCTAAAACCAGTTTTTCCCGGAAATGTGCCAACCCTGGTCATTACCACCAATTGATGATGAACCGTGCAGTAGGACGTTCCTTGAACATTTACATTTTATGAATAAAAATTGTATATAGATTATTTTTATTATTTTATAATAAGTAAGATGTAAAGTTTTACTACCTGTATATACCATGACTACAGCTGTATTTATGTAGTCATCTTAACGTTTTAGAACGCTATATATCATGTATAGTGTTATTAGTGTAACATTTTATTCATTTTTAATTTTATTTATTAAATGTAATATTTACCAGTATACATGTATAATGTTAACATGTTTGTCAGTTTTCAGTATGTTTTATAATGCCGCTATGTAAATACTAATTATAGTATATGGCCGGTAGGTGTGGGGGTATGTTTAATGCATGGAACAGCCATAACAAAGCCATCATCTTGTTCATTATTGACGCTCCATCCTCGCTCCCCGATGTTTCGGCACTCATAAATATACCTTATTCCATATATTATGTCTTCATACTTGCAGAAGGGTTACATTATATCAATATTTAACTACATATAAAGTATCAATTTCACACGAAGCACATAGATATGTTTTAAGTCTGCTACAGCCTGTTCTGGCGGTTCCAAGAGGTCGTTCCGGAAATTAGAAGAGACTCCTACATGTTGCAATTAGATGCACACCATTCAGGGGATATTTTATCTGAGGAACTCACTGGGGACTGATTTGTATGTTTTAAATGTGTTTTAGGAGAAGAATGTGAGGCCAGATGGTCGTGAACTTGGTGAAATCAGACCAGCAATTCTCAACACTGGTTAGTAGTCTAGTCTCATCTAGTCACAAAGTGGCTAGATGAGGGATCACCAGTAGATATAATCTACTTAGATTTTAAAAAAAGCCTTTGACAAAGTGCCACACCAAAGACTACTACTTAAACTAAAGGCCCATGGCATAGGAAATGGAATGATCAACTGGATAGAAAAATGGCTTATTGATAGAAGACAAAGAGTAGTTGTTGATGGGGAGGTTTCAAACTGGAAAGCGGTTTTGAGTGGAGTACCGCAGGGATCAGTACTGGGACCTATTTTATTCTTAATATATATCAATGATTTGGATGATGACATAACAAGCAAGGTGTTGAAGTTTGCGGACGACACAAAAGTGTTTAGGAAATTAAAAGTGATGCAGATAGACAGCATTTACAAGATGATCTTAATAAGTTGATAGAATGGTCTGAGAAGTGGCAAATGCTGTTTAATTTTGGAAAGTGTAAGTGCCTTCACACAGGACATGGGAATGAAGATGCACAATATACAATGGGTGATACTGTACTAAATACTACCTTAAAGGAAAAGGACTTAGGGTTAACTATTAGTGCTGACATGAAGGTATCAGAGCAGTGTGGAATTGCAGCAGCGAAGGGAAACCAAATTCTTGGATTAATTAGGCGAAATATAGTGTACAAAGAAAAAGAACTAATAATACCGCTGTATAAAACAATAGTTAGGCCTCACTTAGAATATTGTATACAAGCATGGAGGCCATATCGCAAGAAGGATATTGATATGCTAGAAAGAGTACAAAGGAGAGCAACCAAAATGATACCAAAACTCAGGAATATTAGTTATGAAATGCGTCTAAAAGAATGTGGTTTAACAACACTAGAAACCAGAAGATTGAGAGGAGATCAGATTGAGGTGTTTAAAATATTGAATGGATATGAAAATATTGACAGAAATATTTTTCACAGTCAAGGAAGAGAGAAGGACTAGAGGACATGGAGTTACATTAGCAAAGAAGCAGTGTAGACTAGATATTAGAAAATTTTCATTTTCACAAAGAACAGTAAACGAATGGAACAGATTATCAGCTGATTGTGTAGGTGCTAGTAGTGTTAATATATTTAAAAATAAAATCGACATATACCTAAGACGGGCGGGGTATACTTAGATAGATAGGTTGGACTCTCGATAAGCCAAATGGCTTCCTAGTCCACCTGCCATCTAGAGTTGAATCTCTAGGTGGCAATCTTGTTAAATCTTGTTAAATCTTGTTAAAAGTATAAACATTTTATTTATTCATTATTAAGAACCTGCACCAATGTGACACCAAAGTGTAAAACTTCTAGATTCGAAAACCTGCTGGACATTGTTTGTGATATGTAATAATTTATCAGTGTCTGTCTGACATTGATTCAGTTCACAACTAAGACAATTTATATCGAATAACTTTTTTGATACATATTTTTATTCCAGGGCATATAACCACAGCAGAAGGGTCGGCATTGGTTAAACTTGGTCACATGACAGTCGTGTGTGGCATCAAGGCAGTGAGTATTGTCCTCGTTTGTTGTTCATGAAAGCCTATTTACTTAATTTCGTAGCTACTATATGCAGTAAGTTATTGTAGATACATATTTTTGCCGTAACTTCATTTTGTAGGCATAGCTCACTGTGCTCCCAGTTGTCCAGGCGCTGTGAGGCAACAGTCCATTTTGTTGCTCACGCTGTCTGGATAAGGTTGTGTGACACGGATCTCAGCTTCATCAGGATTTCAGTTGAATAGCTTGATTGGCTTTCACACTAACTTAACAAACATTGTGTTTTAATTGTCATTGTATATAAGTTAGTACAATGCTTTAAAAACTAATAAAATAAATGTCACTTACATCGATACATAAATGTTATATACCAAATAAATGGAAATAAAAAAAATTGCCTAGTTTTATGCCATATCTGATTGCATTTGAATGACATGATTACATGCAGCGTTTAGAGCGCAGTGGCTCAATAGTAGAGCTTCAGACTCTCGACTGCGAGAACCCGGGTTCGAATACTGTGCTGCGGTGATTAAAGCCTGAGCAATTGTTTTCAGTCTACATTGCCCCAGTTCACTCAGCTGTAAAAATGAGTACCTGGCTATAGACAGTGGTGGATATGTGTACGAGCAGCCTTCGCGCATTAATTGTAGCATATGGCTGGAAGCTTCCAAGAGAAGCCGAGATGGTGTCTGAGTGAACAGGTCTGTCAGGGAAGTAAAATGTAAAGCGCTTTGAAAGGTCCTCAGGACTGGATATTGCGCTGTATAAGAACTTGCCTTTACTTTAATCGTATAAGAACTCCACCACTAGTTGGGGGATGGTCTGATAATAATGACATGGGGCATTGTATAGTAACCAAGCGAGGTATTGGGCAATGGTTAATCATTCTGCCACACAATACAATCCATTTCAAAGCCATTGCGTTAAGCTGAGTATATTGTAGTGAACTCGATAACAGGTTTTCTAATTCCAAGTCTTGTGGATGCTCCCAAGTCAATCACTGACAGATGCACGTTTCAACCATTGCAGGAGATCACCACACCCAAACCAGAAGAACCCACCAAGGGATTCATTGGTGAGTCGAAGCTTCACATAACATATAATGTAGTAGATGGAGTACATGATTGTATATTGTTGTAGACGGACAAGTATTTGACATAATAATAATGTATATTTACCTAGTCCTGACTTGTGGTTTTTAACAGAGGGTCATGTCACAACCTGTATTACAAGGGTGTTTTCCCAGATTGTCCCACCATACATATGATAAACAGTTATTGCTCTAACAGACAGACAGACAGACAGACAGACAGACAGACAGACAGACAGACAGACAGACAGACAGACAGACAGACAGACAGACAGACAGACAGACAGACAGACAGACAGACAGAATGAGTTTACAACCAAGAGTAAAGGGCTCTGGGCAAACTTCCTTTTTTATTCCAACATAGGCCACTGGAACAAACTGCCTACCAAAATAAGGCAATGTCAGGTTAAAAACAGTTTTAGAAAAAAAGTAACAACCCTGCTATACAGCAGATTGATGGCTGACAAATTATCATCTTAAAGTGGCATTTTAAATACTTTTTTGTTAATTTAATCTTACTACCTACTATCATGTTATTATGTTTTAGTAGAGTACCTTTTATGTTAGCACATTGTCTTGTTGAAGAACATTTGTTTACCTGTATTTGAAAATATTTACATTTTAATTATTGTTTTACTTTATTTATTTATGTAGTTATTTTTTCATTTTCTTAAATTCATTCTTAGTATTTTTTGGAGGACCACATTGGAGACAATTGTGCTATTGCGTGCTCTAACATGTTTATCCTCAGTAAATATTATATAATGCTTATTTCGTTATTTTCTTATGCATCGAATATCAATTTTTATTTGCATGTATTATAATGTTTTACCAAATAAACTCACTCACACTCACTCACTCACACACTCACACAATTGTCAATTGGTATTCTCATGTAAATGTAAAAATTGTGTTGGCCCAAAGTTGAACTGTGTTTGCACTGCTCAATGTTAAGCCAAGTTTGCAGTGCACAATACTAACCTGGGTTTGCAGTGCCCAACGTTGGGTTTTGTTTGTATATGTAGTACCCAACTTTAAATTGTGTTTGCAGCAGGCCTGCGGTCCATTATATCGCTATGTAGTCTGGTACTTAAATAAATGAATAAATAAAATGTTCTTCAGACAAGCATGTCCATATATAAAAGTACATAAATAAAGTATGTATATCAAGTTTTTTAGTTTCCTTCCTATTAGTATTTCATGCTGAATAGAACATATTACATTTGAAGCAGTTGCTATTGCATATCAGTTACTATTACATATTGCAGTGGTACATATAGTATATGCATACATATGTACAACAAAATACTTGCATTTAGTAAAGACCTACTAAGTGGTTAAGTGCAAACATTTAAAATAAAATATTTCAGTAATTCAGACTTCTGTGCTATGTAGTGACTAAAGACAGAGGCAGTGTTGGTGCCACTCAATGCTGTGGATTGTAATCAGTGTAATTAAGTCATAATGGTGATAATGCTCTCCTGGTGCCTGGTGGACAGGTCATTATTGGCAGCAACACAATTAAGTCAGGATGTAGTTCACACCTCTTGTGTAGTCAGCTGGCAGCCACTTAATCCACAGGCAGGTGTGAAAAGGAACTTTGGCAAGAGAACTATCTGCAGAGTCATTGAAGTCTTGCAGTAGCCCCCTTATCCCAGAGTCTACTGCTGTGTAAACACATCCTTGCAGCACCCATACACACACACCCTGTGTCTCAGAGTCTGCTGCTGTGTAAACACATCCTTGTAACACCAACCTACCCCCATGTCCCAGAGTCTGCTGCTGTGTAAACACATCCTTGTAACACCCACCCACCCACCCACCCCCGTGTCCCAGAGTCTGCTGCTGTGTAAACACATCCTTGTAACACCCACCCACCCCCGTGTCCCAGAGTCTGCTGCTGTGTAAACACATCTTTGTAACACCCACCCACTCCCCCCATGTCCCAGAGTCTACTGCTGTGTAAACACATCCTTGTAACACCCACCCACTCACCCCCATGTCCCAGAGTCTGCTGCTGTGTAAACACATCTTTGTAACACCCACCCACTCCCCCCATGTCCCAGAGTCTACTGCTGTGTAAACACATCCTTGTAACACCCACCCACCCACCCCCATGTCCCAGAGTCTGCTGCTGTGTAAACACATCCTTGTAACACCCACCCCCCACCCCCGTGTCCCAGAGTCTGCTTCTGTGTAAACACATCCTTGTAACACCCACCCACCCCCATGTCTCAGAGTCTGCTGCTGTGTAAACACATCCTTGTAACACCCACCCACCCCCGTGTCCCAGAGTATGTTGCTGTGTAAACACATCCTTGTAACACCCACCCCCACCCCCGTGTCCCAGAGTATGTTGTTGTGTAAACACATCCTTGTAACACCCACCCACCCACCCCCGTGTCCCAGAGTATGTTGCTGTGTAAACACATCCTTGTAACACCCACCCACCCACCCCCGTGTCCCAGAGTCTTGCTGTGTAAACACATCCTTGTAACACCCATCCACCCACCCACCCACCCACCCACCCCCGTGTCCCAGAGTCTGCTGCTGTGTAAACACATCCTTGTAACATCCACCCACCCCCCGTGTCCCAGAGTCTGCTGCTGTGTAAACACATCCTTGCAACACCCACCCCCCATGTTCCAGAGTCTGCTGCTGTGTAAACACATGACCTCCAGAGCGAAACACTCTGAGGGTCCTGATTCACAAGCAGTCATAAAACCTGGTGGAATATTGTGTTCTTGTAATTAATTCAATAATAGATTGCAGATAACCGCAATTTTTATTTAACTTTTAAATAGAAAGTAATATAAAAATAACAGGTCAATTACTATTACATTGTGTTTTTGTTCAACCTATTACCATTATAATGTACTCCAAAATGTTTAATCGTTACTATTACATATTACTGTTACCCCAGGCCTGGTTTGCAGTGCCTGATGTTGAATTGTGCTTGCAGTGCCCAATGTTGATTTGCATTTATTGTGCTCAAAATTGAGCTGTATTGAGTGCCTAATGTTGAGCTATCATTGCAGTGCCCAATGTTGAGTTGTATTTGCAGTGCCCAATGTTGAGTTGTATTTGCTGTGCCCAATGTTGAGTTGTATTTGCAGTGCCCAATGTTGAGTTGTATTTGCAGTGCCCAATGTTGAGTTGTATTTGCTGTGCCCAATGTTGAGTTGTATTTGCTGTGCCCAATGTTGAGTTGTATTTGCAGTGCCCAATGTTGAGTTGTATTTGCAGTGCCCAATGTTGAGTTGTATTTGCAGTGCCCAATGTTGAGCTGCCTCCGGTGTGTTCTGCCTCCTTCAAACAAGGTCCTCCCTTGGAGCAGGCTCAGACTGCCTGCAAGTTCATCGACAATGTTCTCATTAAGTAGGTTAACCATTGTAAACTTTGACAATTTTAGGCTTTGCTATAGTTGTTTATTATTAATAAAATGTAATTTTTTTATTTGTCTTCACAACCATTATACATGTTATTAGAAATGACATTATCTATATCAACAACAGGTGACCAACCCTATCTAGAAGATTGTGTGTCTAAAACATTGTGTGTCTGTTGTCCACAAAGGTCTGTTGTCAACTGGATTTATAAATGTGACAAAGTCAGGACTTGTGTGAGTGTAAAACAATAAGACTATAAAGGTAAGTTCTTACATAGCACAGTATACAATCCTGAGGACTGCTCAAAGCGCTTTACACTTTACTTCCCTGGCAGACCTATTCACTCAGACACCATCTCACCTTCTCTGAGAAGCATCCAGCCAGCCATATGCTGCAATTAATGCGTGAAGGCTGCTCGTACACATATCCACCACTGTCTATAGCCAGGTACTCATTTATACAGCCGAGTGAACTGGAGCGATGTACAGTGAAAAAACTTGCCCACGGTTTTAACACCGCAGCACAGGATTCAAACGCAGGTCCTCTTAACCGAGAGTCCAAAGCTCTACCCCTGAGCCACTACTCTACAGTGTAATAGACACACCATGTGGCTAGCCTAATTATTTTCTAATGATGGTTATTGTTTTCAGTTCCAACTGTGTCGACAGAAACGACTTATGCATAGAGGAAGGAAAAGTAGGTATTCTCTACATAAATATTGACACTTCACCAGAATATTGCAGCTTACCATTCCAGTTAATGCTGAAAGAACAAAACTGTTTCTAAGATTTTTTACTTTGTTTTAAAATAAAGATACACTTAAAAAATGTATGCATCACATTGTCATAGTGCTATATTGACACATCTTTATATTACAGTTGCACATGTTATAAAAGTATTTTTTATATAGTGTATGTATATTTACTGAGAACTTAAAAAAGGATAACATATTTATATAATTTTACGATTACCATTGGGACCGGGTCAAAGTGACCTGATTAGCAAGGTGACCCAACTAGGAGCACTAGTTTCCTATAATTTATTTTATGGAAGTATTTTAGAACTATCTCAAGGTGACCTTAATTGTGAAGTGGCCATGTTACAGAGGGGTGACCTTAGATGTGACATAACTATGTTACTGTTACTATGTATACTGATGTTCGATTGTACCTTGTGTATCTCAAAAACGGTATGCTCGCGTCATTTAGGTTTTCACGTGATGATGTGTTACAGATGTGTTGGGTGTTATATTGTGACATGATTTGTCTCAATTACGATGGCAACCTCCTAGACGTCTGCACTGCTGCCCTGCTGGCAGCGCTCAGAACTGGTGAGTCACATTGTCACTCTATGAGTCACTAGTAGAATGCTGATCAACTTAGCAGACTTATCTCCGATTACTCTTTGGTGCCAAATTAAAGCTGCATCTTCAGCAGGTTTAGACCCTCTTGAAACTATCTGGGTAGTTCTTTTATATACCCTGACACATTTGCTTAAATTATCAAGACTTAGTGTTATTTATTTTGTAATTGGCCAAGACCAATTCTGGAGCTGACACTCAGTCATCAGGTCATTCAAACTGAAAATAATTCACAATTTAAAGTAATAATTCAGGGAGAAGGAAAATTAATCTGTGAACGACTACAGTACATATGAATTTTGAACATTCCCTTTAACACCTTGCATGTGTGGACACCCCCTTAACACCCTTCATATTGCCGTCTTCAGTGCAGCTGCCGACGGTGGAGTTGTGTGAGTCAACAGGAATTCCGAAGATAGACTTTGAGAAGAGACATCCACTGGTGGTTCACAGCCACCCTGCAGCCACCACTTTTGCTATCTTTGACGAGTGAGTGGCATTACTGCTATATCAACGGTGGTAAAATGGCACAATTTAAGTGAATTAACCGATAGTCTGAGTTTGTCTACCTGGCAATCTCGAGCTGTGTCCATCTTGGTAACCACTCATACTATATCCAAGTTATCCTCCTGACTCCATTATGTTTGTGAATTTGACTTCAGAAAATGGTGTAAGCCATGTACGGTGGAGCATGAATCAACTTCACTATACAGATTGCATATGCCTATTAATATTATTTAAAAAATTACCTGTAATTATATATTTATAGCTTATTATGCCTATTACACAACGCAAACATGGACGCATGCACACACACACACACACACACATTATAATTTACATGTCCGTACATACAAGCTGAATTAAGTTTAATTCTTGTAGTAATTCTTGAGTCTAGTATCTACGATGAGGGGGTTTTGTCTGCACACCGTTGTCTACTTACACATGTAGAAGGTGGCTTCCCAAGAATGTTTGTACATGTAAATGCGAGTTACGAGAAAAGTCCACAATTGATCAGTGGCCCTTGAAACAGTAGTGGAAGATATATTTATTTTCCCTACGAGGAAATTCATTCCATGACATCGATGTTCACAACAAATACAATGTAAAAGGTTAATACTATAACATATTTACATAGATAGTAAAAGTTAGTATCATAGATCTTGTAGATAAAGGTATATGATGACCTAAGATTACTGTGTTACGATAAAGTAATTAATTGAGCATGTCAAAAACACTCAGTCAAACCCTACTGCAAGATTTTATGCAGTCAACCGTACTGTGGAGTAGAACTCTTAATCCAAGCACGCCTAAACTTTAGCTTTTTTGAATCTCCTGTCTGAGGGCATTAGCTCAGAATGACAGATAAATGCGTGCATGATATCATTTACGATACACATGGCTACCTTCCTCCCCAACATGTCATTGTGAACAATTTATTGAGTCCTGGCATGGCCATAAATGTGATAAAAACCAACAGACTTCTTGGTGAACCTTGCTACAAGTTACTTGGATTTGTACTTGCAGTGACGTCATTGTTGTTGATCCAACGCGCGAGGAAGAGTCCTTAGCAACGGGTTTGTTTACTATCGTAACCATGGAAGAGGAAAAAGTGTGTACAATCTTCAAACCAGGTAAATTGTCATTTGCCAATATATTGAACAATATATTGATCAATAAAATGAACAGGTCAGGGGATTGTACATGTGCAAAAACCACTACTGTCACTGTCCAATTTGCGCATCCTGTTTTTGGCGGTTTTCAATAAACAAGATTTGAAATGTTAAGGAGCAAAATGTATTTTTAGGAGCAGAGTTCAAAATCAATAAATAGCCCAATTATGTTTGTGGAAACAGGTTTGGGTTGAGAGGTCATCATTGTCATTTTCTCCACTAGGTGGCAGCAGTGCAAGCAAGAGCAAGCTGCAGGACTGTATCGCTCGGTCACACGTCCACACGAAGGAAGTACAGAAGTTAATAGAAAACACAGTAAACTGTGTCGACAGATGATGCTGTGTACAGTAATAAAATGTGAATGTCAACTTCTGTTGTTTGTGTTTATTTGCTTTAAGTTTAGTTGTTTAGATTGTTTACAAACAACTTATGACTTCCCCAACAAAGTAACTAAAGACACAGACAGCCAAAAAGTAGGATCGTAGAATCACTGAGGTTTGGGATTGTTAAACTAAGGCTAGGTATATTGTTACAATAGGGTAAGCCATTTCCAAATTCGTTACACATACTATTAGTTTCATGTTGGTAATATATGGTATTACATGTCCTCACAAGTCAGGGGGTCATTACTAACCCTGGCCGACCCTCTCCGGGGGTATACATAGTCGAACTATGTATACAACTGACTTGTCAGTCATGGGAACAGAACAAATACCCACCCTGATTTGAAGATGGATACACCACTGGGGGGAAGCCTGATATAATGATTTCACGTCCTAAACATTTCATGTAACACAAGCAGAATGTGGCTGAAATCACCCAAAATATTATACATTGACTGGTCAGACCGGAGGCTGACCATACTCCTCGTGGGCGATTTCATTGGCTGACATCAAGAGTTCTTGAAATGGGGGATGTGCCAGGGGTAGAGAAAACTGCTACTGGTGTAATCAGCTGCAGCAACCCCTGGCACACATGGGGTGTAATTTTATGATCCAGCCACCATTAATGTCAAGTAGCATATTTTATTCACTAGGTGGCACCACGTGATGTTGCAAACCCAAACAAGCTATTTGTAATACTTAACATATTGTCACTTTGATATACTTGGTCACCGCAAGCTAAATGCCCACCTACTGGCCTGTGGTGATTATGCTAAGAGGTTACCTGCTTTGCTATCGATAAAATGTGTTATAACGTATACTCTTATCTGTTGAGAGCAAGCCAACCACTCAGATTTGAATCCGATGCTTTCTAAGATGTGGCTCTTATCGCCTTGTTTAGGTCACAACCTTCCCCGAAGCTCACTATTTTGGGGTTTCGACATTGCAAATTTTTTTAATTGAATTACCGAATCATTTCTACATATCTGGGCATGAAGTATATTAGAATATGTATAGTATATAAATTGTTTTACAATACAAAACAAACGAACAACCTTCCTTTAAATGCGCATAGTTCAAGTGCAACAGTAAGACGGTTGTGTTTTTGACAGACATTGAAGACCTTTATTATTAGCGGCAATCTCTTACGAGCACCAACAACAGAATGAATACAAGAGTGAACAAGACAATACCATTACAAGACAAACACAATGAACCACTCAATTGTAAGCAGCTTTTCCTCGTCCCCAACAGTGACAGATTTGGTTGTGCGTGACTTTGTGTCATCCAATATACAACACGATTTAACAGGTAAACGATGCAAGGACGTAACCAATACTGTCAAATCTTGACACTGTTAGCGACCAACTGATTGAGGTAAAGAAACAGGTGGATGTATCCATGTTCTGTTCACATGACAATGGTTCTTGCACTTTGGCACAGGTTATCTATGATAAGTCATCTTTGAAGTGAGGTACCATTGAGCAGTCTATCCAGGCACAAGTAAAGTACCAGACACATTTATTAAAGAGAAACTACAACTTCTGCAGCACTTCCACTGTCAACTGCATAAAATAAATCACATCAAACAGGCTGCATCTTGCAAACCGCAAATAATATGTCTCATTGATCAAACATTACAGCTTATCTAAGATTGTCTAATGTATACGTAAATGGACCACGCCGTAGACTTGTTTTCCACAAAAATAGCAATTATCTCACTTATAAATGGATATTCATACAAATCGTGTAACTTCTACCTACTACAAGTTTACATCAATAAACGGTTCACAGCAAAAATATCACTACAAGTTCTGGCCTTCTGCGGCACGAGAAATGTAGACGGCTACTTCAGTTTCATTACACACAAATGGAATGCTCACTTAGCTACCCAAGAAAATAAGTTTTTCATTTCTGACCACACAGTACATGATAAATTCTCCTTGCCACTTTATCCAGTATGATAATATTGTCTCGGCACGGTTCTTATTAAACCAAGACCATCTGCTCGATATGTTTTAAAGAATGTTTCCAACACCAGAATACATCAGCTAGACAGACTAGACTGCCCACACATTGTATTTAGTACATACAAAACAGTTTTTGCAATTTGTCAGTGGAGTGACTGGTAGCTGATAGACACTTTTGTTCCTGGCGGCAGAAAAAAGTGGATTGGTGGCAGGTTCACGTTCTTCTCCAATGCACACATACGTTAATGATTAGACACCATCATTTAAAATAATACATATTTTCATGTGCAACTAATACGTATTGCACACGACATTAATTTTTCTCTTTTATACACAATACAACATCTTGTACGTTATATTATAATTTTCCTCTTGCACATTGATGCTTATATTATTTTTTATTATTCATTAGTGGACCTTAGCAGCGAAAACGACACTACACAATTATGCACAAAATGGCATCACACTCACACAGTCACACACTTAACGATGACATTATAAGAAAATACAGTTCATAATTGGCAGCATATTTGTGTACATTTTACAAAAGTAAATCTGGCACAACATCGACATAATCCAGACCAGATATTCTTGTGACTCATAGGAGACCTGGTATATTTAGACACCGATTAAACTGCGTTTAAACGAAGCACATAAGATAAACTGCAGCAGCCTCAACTGTTTAGTGTTTTAACGTCTACATACTTTGATATGCTCTCACTGTATTTAGCATTAAACCTGTTTTGGCAAGTTCACATTCAAAGCTCATTACAGGTCTTTGGTAGACTTAGCTCATTTGATGAACACAAAAATATTACCAATGAGCAAAGTTCCATATAAATGACTAATATGTAGAAGTGACACCTCCCAGCAAGTGACAGTAACCACGGTTACAGCTACACGAAAGGTTAGCTGCTATGATCACGTCATTATTTCTAAATAACTTTTATTGTTTACTGATTTTACCCATCAGATTAATACGGGTGGGTCAAAACAGCAGCTCACACATGGATGTATGTATACATGTATATGCATGTAACTTCACTTGAATATAGACATACATCTTTAGCAAAAACACAGTGGGAACACTAGGCTTGATACACTAATGAAATATCTTTGGCATAATAAACAAAGGTGGCAGCACCAGTGTACATTTATATGCTCCCAGACTGACTCGATTTATATCTGTAAAATATTTGTAAACAGTATTATTTCAATTGTGCGAGCAGAGCTTCTTGACAAAGAGACAAAGTAACACGTACACACTTGACATTTACTTTGGTAGTTCTATCTATATCAGAAAAAAGCCTACCACAAATAAATGTAACTAACGAGTTACATTACTACGAATGCGACAACCAATAACATTTGCCAACATTCTTTTTCAAATATTTACTAACTAAATCCAGAAACAGTGAAGTAAAACTTAGGAAACTATAAATAAATAACAACAGATATACAACAAACTCAAACAGTATATTAATAATAACAGATATTTAAATACTCTCACAATACTCATATCAGTGTCTGTATAACACATTAGAAGGTATACAACGTGGAAATGTTTCACGGGAAAAAGATGTTCAAATCTCTGAGATGCAAAATGAATTTAGCAAATGCCATGACACATTAGGTGTGCACAGGATCTTGATGTTATTTCTACTTAATTTTGAATAAAACATTCATAATACACACGACAATAACAGAACAATGATAAAAACTCAAGTAAAACTAACCGAAATTAAAGCACCTATAAATAACAGATCATAAATAAACATGCAACTCAACAAAACCAAATGAATTATATAAATAAAATAATAACTGACACAACTGAAGAACAATCCTTGTAGTAGTGTGAAAATGCACAAGAATCGTTAGATGAATTGAGTTGTTACTAAAGACGTGAAACTACTAATACCCTGACGATAAACCTGAAGCCATGAACATAAAAATATTAATATTTATAGCAGTAAAAATTGAAGAAAAATAGGAGACACTGTAGACTCAACAAAGTTTCAAGTTATATGGTACATTCACATAATTATTCCAATACATATTTGCTGGTTCAGTTACAGATACACAGTCACTTGATAATTTCACCTGTTTTTTCCACATACTCTCTACTCTCCAAAGTTGAATGGGTAACTGGAATGACTTACTTGCAACACAGAATGGTTATTGCCACATGCAAAACGCATTTCGAAAATACATTGTTGTTTACACAATTGACAACGAACAACTATTTAATTTTTAATTCCTGTTTACCTGGCAAAATTATATAATGTACAAACTGTATTAAAAAAAATTCAACTCTTTCAATACAGTGAGAATATACAAATAATTATGAGAAACTCTGAAGCAGCAAATATGTAAAGGAAAATAATATACACAAGTTTACATAATGTATATAAGTGAAGGTGGGACATAAGACTAATAGTAACATGAAGTATAAGTCATGACGTGTTCAATGACCTGATCAAATATTCATTGCCAAAAGTATATATATGTATATATGTTGCCTGAATCTACCAGCAAAACTGTCACTAACTCATGGACTGGAGACATTGTCTTGCAATTATGTGAGAAATCGCAAACCCAACTGAAGACATTTCCAGCAGAGGAAGTAGGAATCTTGTTTTTAAATATTGGTGTATGGTAAATATTTGGTGACTTGTAAAAAATATTTAAATAGAACCGTTTGCAAGTACTTTACCAATCCAGTTCACTGCCAATACGATAACGTTAAGTAATACCAGGACATCTTCAAACGTGTCTCTAAATTCTGAGTTAACTTCAGTTTTGCTGGCATAGCATGTGGCCATACTATTCTACATGTCATAGGTGGCGCCACTGTATGTAGTCTGTTATTGTATCTCTACACACATCTGTACAACGTCCGCACAATTCTGCCCACTAAACTAGCAAATTCTTGCTCGTATGTCACACAAACACACGAACACTGGCTACCTCTCACACATACATTTGTTGAGCAGTTTGTTGCACGGTCGTTTTTACGTCACAACGACAATAAATGGTGTCCTTTCTCTTAATCCCAAGTCCTGGAATCTAGTGTAAAAATAGACAATAGACCATATTTTAATGTACAAGGCTAGAGGGACAACGCACACACCGACTAATTACTCTATATTCAGCAATAACCCTTGATGCTTCATTTGGTGGTTCCTTGGTAATCTACAACATTATGCGACATCAGCTGTTTGTTTACCAGATATGGCACAAGGAGAACATAGCAGAGGTGTGAGCACATTGGGGTAAAAGTGCGCAGTCAACCATCATGGGAACCCCGTTATCTAAATGAACCACCGATGGCTCAAAATTGCAGTAACGGCATAACATACAATTCTGTTTGGGAGTGGATTCGCAATTTGGCAAGGTGGAATCTTTAAAACTGCCACAGTAAGCCACGCCTAAAAAAGCCAGACACAGTAGGCTCCGCCCATCCAACAGATTAGCTCCACCCACCTGAGTGAGGGATCCACTGAATTGAGAGAAGGCTTCAGGCATTTGACAGAAAGATCTGCCCACTGTTTTGATGAATGTATAAAATGAAGCATTTCCCGCCCACAAGAGAAGGGTTCGCCCACTGTTATGTAAAGATACTTGGCTCACTAGGCAGGCCTCAACCATCGGCCAGAGAAGGCTCCGCCCCCCAACTTAAAAAAGCTCCGCCCACCTAAGCACCATAAGCACACAGCCGACTCAGAACAATTTCAAACAGCAGCAAGGCAAGGTAAATACTCTTGCATTGCCTTGGTACAAGCATAAGCCAACAGGACAGTAAGGTAACTACATAGTCGACAACAAACTACAGGACCAAACTGGAAAACAACACATCAGTTTGGGCATCTTAAAACACACATGCCTGATGCTGAACATTACTGGGGAAGGTGTTTTCATTTTAGCATTAAACATAAAAAAAAATTACTTTTTAATGTCGTTTTCAGATTCCAGTGAACCAAATATAAAATGTTTAGTCGTGTTAGCATGTGCCACTTACACCACGATGGACCACGAAAACTTAGTGGTCAATCTATATTTCCGTTCACAATGCAAGGCAATGTCAGTGTTTTAAGATGGATCCCAATAAAGTATTCAGCATCACAGACTACAAACACAAATGTTGACACCAACCAAGTACTGTGACAAACATCTAGTTGCGTGAATACAACATGTACTGTGGAGATACCTTGGGGAGGCCTCATAAATTCACGTTCTCCAAAAAAAGAGCATTGCATGTGTCTGACTGTCACCACGTTTTGCAGTGTAAACACAATGCGCCATCTATTGAGTTGAATATGTACTAATGCACATTGATTCTACAGTGGATATCACAACCGTATACTCTGGTGGCGATGCTTTTAGAAGCAACTTTTAATTGTTCAAAAGCTTTAGGCACCACGCCACACCCCACCACCAGAGTATAAGGGTTGGAAAAATATGAAATTAGGGTTCTTTATTTGTAAATTCATGAGACCATCCCAAGTAGCTTTACTGGTCACAAAATACACCAAATAACAAAGTCATTTTAACATATCCAATATGTACAACAACCTATAAAGAGACTTGTCCATTTCATCAGTTCGTTTCATCATTTAGAAGATGGACATAACCCTACATCAGTCATGTGACATTTTGGACGGTAGTAAGAAATGTAAAAAGAAATTTTCTTTAACAATTTTAAGAAATCGTACCATGACGTCATGTTACAATTAGATTAAACTTCAGCATATATATATACTGCACTGAATATGTCTTTCATAATGTAAATTGATTTGTAATGTAAATGGATTTTCGAGGTTACGTTTGCAAAACTTTATTACACTATCACAACTTTTGTTTGTATATGTAAGAACTAAGATGGATGACAGTGATTTTAGATTTGTTTCGAGTAGTTTGCAACCAGTAAAGCATAGAAGCCAAGCTGGCAGGACACACACACACACTGGCAGTGCCAAACTATTACGACCTAACATCTTATGAGGTACTATATGCTACAAAGCCACTCACTATCTCCACGGGTAGTAAGTTTTCTGTGCTCACCTTGTTCAACTAACTTAACATCCTCTGTGGAATGACAAAATGCGTCCGAAAGTGAAACACAGGTGCACACGCTGCCCAAGTGTCAGCATCGACTCGCATATTAATGCACGGATCAGTGAGAAAGGTTTTGAGATTACAAGTTGAGCACAAAACACCCACTAATGAGAGACGATAGAATGTTACGTACAATACAGTAGCTTCGTCCCAGTGCAACTGTATTTACTGTGAATAAGATACAAGTTAACAACCCCACATGAATAGAATCATGAGTCAATTACTCACTCTTAATTTACAGCCATGGGGTCATGAACTTGTATCAGTGGTAAACACAAACAAACAGGAACAAAGCAAAAGGCAGGGGTTTGCTGCCATACATGTTTGACTGACAGTCTTACAAAGCCACGGCACACAAAACTATGACAACACCACCACAACAAGCAGCTTCTCCAACATCTCAAGCCATGTCCCGTCACTCTGTTCATACGAGGACGATTAACAAGATCGCACAAATGCACACCTATTTGTCAGCGTTTTACTTGGCCACAAAAACTTGGCCCCACACATCATTGAGCAGTTACGGAGTAGGTGAAGTGGAGAGTGACGTTGGCATAGACGTGAGATGGCTGTAGAAGTGAAAGTTCTAATAGTGCGAAGGAGGCGGTGCACATCCGGTCATAAACGGCGCCGCCATGTACGGCGGCGCGGCTTGCTGAGGCTGCTGGGATACGTTATAGACGACGGAGGGGTTCGGCGGACCGGGTGGCACGTAGGACATGTATGACTGCGCCTGAGTACACTTGGTTCGCGTAATAAATGGCCCCCGGGGAGCATGCAGTTGCTGGACTCCGGCTGGCGCTGGACTGTTGCAACCCTGAAGCATCAGAAGGGGCGAAGTTATCAGCAGTACAACACGTGTAGGCGGGAATACCCCCGGGAATGTGAATCGTATACGTGGGGTGGGGAAGGTCCAAGGGCGTCGCGCCATCCGCGTCAGCCAGGTATGCCTGCTGCACACAAGATGGCGCCACGCCCTGCCCAATGCACTCATACTTCTGGCCCGGGATAAACGTCTCTGCCTCCGGGTTAAAGCTATACTGCCCCGAGCTTTCCACCCCCCTCCTCGACCCACCCTCTATATGACCCTGTTTAACCAGCGGCGACCCCGTGTACTGGCTGCGTTTAAACGCGCTCGTCTTGTGTACGACCTGTGCATGTGCCGCAAGCAACTTCTTAAACCGCGGCGGAATCTCCTTCAGCGGCCGGACCTGCTTTGGTGGCACCCCCGCCCAGCTCTTGTGCTTTGCGTACGGTGGCGCCCCCTGTGTGCGGTCATCCGCCTGCGAGCAGCTGGGCACGGCGAGCACGTTGTTACTGCGGGCGCCGCCGCACGTGCTCGACACAGAATGCTGGGAGGAACTATCGCTGTGGCTGTCCCCGATCCCGTCGTTGGCGTGGGTGGCGGGAAAGCGGTCGGGCGCGTCGTCCGACAGACAGCTGTCGGCGTTCTCGCCGTTGCCGCAGCTGCTCACATCCGAGATGCACCCGCTGTCATGCCCACCACACGTACACTTGCCCGTGTCGGTGACGTCAACATACACCACCTGTCTCTTGCCCCGCCCACACTCACTGTCATACTTATCTACCCCCTCGTACCCACCCGCACTCTCGTCTTCAGCCACACTCGCCGACACAGCGAACACCTCCGGGGGCGGTGGAACCATCATAGGGGGCGCTCCGTATATCATCTGGCCGTTGACGTAGTTGCTGAACGGGGGTTGTGGGGGTGATGGGATCTTTGGCAGCATGCGGTAGTACTACAACAATGCAGAACAATCACATCAGTTTTCATTCTTGAACAACTACAAAATTACATGCCATTTGCACGCTTTTCCTACCTTTGATTGAACAAATCGGTGCTAAAACCACCAAATATTATTTTCACAGTAGAAACATGAGTCCATTGAAACAACGTTTCAAAGCATATGATATTCCTTTTAAAACATTTACAATTATGGATCTTAAAAAATCAACGATATGGGATTGCTTAAGTCTAAATCTCAACAAACTGGTTGTCGTTATGCAGGCACCTTAACAACCAGTTGATGTATGCTGATGACCTCAGTATTTTTCTCCCAGTGTTGCTGGTTTGAGAAAACTTACAGATTGTTGTGCCAAGCATGGCAAATTGTTTAATATTACATATAATGTCAACAAGTCTTATTGTACAGTTACTGACAGCAAACCCCAGGATGTGAAAAATATTCATTTTGTCAATTTCAATAATCATCTATTACCTTATATTATGAAATGTAAATATCTGGGTCATATAATCAATAACAACCTTACTGATGACAACAACATTGCCTGACAAAAAAATGGGCTGATGCTTTAGCTCGAAAATTTTGTCTTTGTAATATTTCCACCAAAATTACTTTACTTCAAGCGTACTGTGGTCCAATGTACACTTCAAGTATTTGGTGCAAATTCAAAAATCTGAGCTTGAAAAAAAAAATTGCTGGGTATTTGAGCAATTAGTAAATGGTGTGGTGCTAAAACCAGTGGCCAGTGTTGTGGCAAGATAACTGTCAACTTACCTCCACTCCAAGATTGTAGAAAAATCTCAGGCTTGCTAAATCTAGAACAAAACATGACAAACCATAAACGGCTCGTATAAATACAGCTGCTATCATTCACAACAAGTTTCTACCACAATGTAGAAACATTCATAAAAAGAATTAAATTTTTATCTTACTATTTACTGTTTTTAGCAATTACTTAGTATTAACATATGATAAAAGTGTTAGAATGTAGACCAGAAATAGCTAGACATCACAAAAGAAAATAACAAATTAAAAGACTACAACAAATAAAGAAAAAGACTGGTTAGTGAAGTATGTTGCGTTACTGTTTTGTTGACATCTACATTTATTCGTAAACAACATTCTGTAATATAGGTCTCCATGAAGGTTACACACAATGCACGATTCAAAATATGGCATTCATAGAGTACATTTAAAAAAATCCCCAGCGTCTAACAAATCCCCAGGAACCAATGGTTTAAACCAGTGTTTCTCAAACAATGGGTGACATCTCATGACCCCATTGGCAATACGGGATTCGTGAGACGCCTGCCAATGTCAAGCCTGTAGACGGGAACTGTAGGTGTCATACTTCGCAGGTCTTCCTGGCTTCATGGGTCATAACATAATGTAACATCTACACACATACGCCATAATAAAACAAGAGCATACTCAAGTAACTTTCAACAACCAGAGAACATTTTTACCTTCACCATTTGAATGGTAGAGGTTGGAGTGACTTTATTTTACTTGTCTTGATGTCAGAATGGTTGTCCACAACATGATGTCAAGGGACGATATTTTTCTTGCCTCCCTCTCTCTCTCTGTTTCCCAACCCTCACTGTCTCCCTTTACCTCCGCCACACTTCCCTCGTACTCGCTATCTCCCCATCACTCGTCTCAATTTACTCTCCCACATGTCCAACAAACTAAATAAATGTGTACAAATAAATCAAAATGAACGAGACTGGTTCAATTTTGCATGTGGTGAACCTGAACGTCGTTAATAATTAAACTGAAAAGGAAATGTAAAATGGTAAAATTGTACATATAAAGTAGGCAAAAGAAACGCTAAAATAGGAAAAATATATGTTAATGGAAAACAAGTTTGTAACTATTATACGTCGTTATGTTTGACGATACCTTCTGTTCTGGAGCAGCACCAAGAAGCATAGGGGGCGGACACCAAGTCTAAGAAACCCCACGCAACGACACAATGATGCAACACATCGAGCAGAAACACAGAGAATGATACGAACAGATGCAAGCAAACTCAACAGGTTTCAAAAAAGCCTATGGCGACTGCTACAGAACCATAGATACCAAATGAACAAATATGTAAATGTGCCACCGATATCAGAAAGTGTAAGTGGACTAGTCACACACCTGGGAGAAAATAACAACAGAAAAGTAATCGGACTTATTCTATTGTGAATCCATTTCTTTCATGGCCAAATGTGTGAATAGCTTCAATTATAACCGTATTTATTCGAATAAAAAAGTACTTGCACTCGTTTAAATTACTGAAATAACTGAACTACCATAACTACATAGGTTGCATGATCAAGCTATCAAGCCATGGTGCATTTTAAAGCTTTTTTAAAATTTGAAATGAGACGGGTGAAAAATTGAATTGAGGGTGCAGTTTTCTCAGAGCCACGGGAAAGTAAAGGAAGGGCAAATGTGATGCAGCAAGATTTGCACTTAAACAAGTCTGCAGTTGAAGTTTACATTGTAAATTAGTGAAGCTTTATTGCACTACAATGTTCATCTCGACCAAATGTACACCACAAGACCAAACAAGAATTACCGTTATGTGGCAGATCGCAACCTCCCGGGTCACTAGATGGCGCCACATTCAAGTTGATGGGTCCGGCCATGTTGTCGGCATGCGGCACGATGAGGTAGGGGTAGTAGGGCACGCCCCCTGGTGGCATGATGAGGTTCGGCTGACCGGCGATGCTGCCGACGGGTTGGATGAGATTCTGTGAGCTGGTGGTGGCTGGGTAGTAGGGTACGGACAGGGGGGTCTGGTCACAGCGGGACGTACAGGGGGCAGTGTCTGGGGGGTAGGGTTGGCTGGATGTCGGCTGAGGTATGGGAATAGGTTGGGTGGCCGGGTGTGCCGTTCCGCATTCTGAAAGAAGCACAGCACAGGTCAAGGTTGGATGAAACGTAACGTATTTGTGGCAGAAATGTGACATGATCCTGGAGTTTTTCATAGTTTTATAATGCAACAATAATTGAGCTGTCCTATGTATGTGTGTTGTATATGTATTGTGTATATATGAGGGTGTGAATGTGTGCGCATTTGCGTGTAGTGTGCATATGTGCATCTTTCATTAGAGATGACCGTTAAGATATGGTTGAGAGTATAAACTACAGCTATATGAAAAATAAGATGCAAAATGACATGAAGAGTAAGGAAATGTTTACCCACGATGTGAATACGTTTCATGTACTCCCAGGTTTATCAGGTCCAGTTAGTGTAATAATGAATACTTTGAGTTGATCCCTAAGTATCAGAGTGACCACTCACCTCGGTCAGCCAGCCTCAGACCAGACATGTCCATTCCAGCGGGATCCTCTAGAAAGAACAAACACAATGTCACTTTTACAAAGTATACATAATCATGACAGTAATAAGACAATATCTGACTTTTATTAATGAAATAAAATTATGATGAGGCTCACTTCAACTTTTTTATTAAAAAAAAAACCGGATTGCATTTTATAGATTTGTCATAATCATACTTCCTACATTTTGTAAAGCTGCCAGTAAACATACAGACAGACCCCCTTACTATTAAGGTCACCCCTGAAACTGGGCAAACATAACCTGATTAGCAAGGTAACTGTATCACTGGGATTAATCTCGTATACTTTACTGGTAATGTGCTTTTAACAAATTAGGGCCTCTCCCAGGGTGACCTCAATTGTGAAGTGACTGTAATACCGAGGTGACTGTTAAGCAAGGTTCAATCATAGATATGGATGGGTAGTACTTTGTTCATCACCACACTCTAATGAATGGAAGGGGTACTAAAGCACACTGACACTGTTGCGATAAAGGAACAAATCAACATCTTGGCAGCCACATCAATTGAATTCGGTGGGTATTGGCTATAATTTTGGAAGAACAAATATGAGCAATTCATGCTAAATCCTACAACACACACTGCTTCCAATACGAAAGGGTACATATTTGAGTATTCTGCGATGGTTTGAGATGACCCCCTTACCTGGTTCCGCAGCCCCATTGCCAGACTCCTGCATGTAGTTGCCATTGGGTCTGTGCCCCCACTGCTGTCTGTATGACCCCTGACCTCCACCGTACACCTGTCCTTTCTACAAGTAATCAGTCCAGTCAACAATGCAGTTAGGAAACTGTCGCACGGCAACATCTAGTTCTATGGGTAAAAGCCCTGCTGGTTTCCTTTTAAAATGCTTTAATGTCATATTTAAACTGACTAATTGAGACTGCTGTGCATCTTTTTAAATTCTTGATACTAAAATACAAATGGTAAATTATTGATACTAAAATACAAATGGTAAAGGTGTACTGCCTGCAAAATTGCAGATAATAATCTCAACAATTTTTTTATTTGTATTTGCAAAATGTTCAAATTGTAAACAAGACTTCTTTACGCAAATATACGTTACAGTAGTGGATCCCGTGGGTAGTCTGGGTGGCACAAATGGGGGTGGTGTTGATAAAAATATATTTCGCTACTGCAGTGCCATAACTTCAGTTTCTTGTAACCTAAACAGTCGCACATTAAAATCTTGTGGGAATGTAACATGTCAAATTCAAAAGGTCTAGGTAGCAGAAACAATTCCTAAAGTGTAGGGGGCATGTGCCATGCTCCTCTGGAACCGCCTTTTCTTTATTGGCTGTGTTACGGGGGTTGGTGGAGATAATCGCAATTTTTGTTCGGTATGTCTATGTAGTATCAACACGATCAAAATTTGAATCAGCAAATGTCCTGCTAAGTATTGCCACTCTAGCATAAGGATGATTCCAGGTAATAAATTACACAACCGTGCTTAATACAACAACAAATTCCATGCATCATTGCAGCTGAATAAATGCTGTTATTTATAATACTAGGCGACACCTACTGGTGGTGCGGGGAACTCCTGCTGCCCTTCACATGCTCCAGGGGGCAGTTCATCTGTCTGTGGCACGTTTTCAAACGTGATACAGTCTTCAACCGATTTTGATCGGCTCGAGCCGTCGCCATTTACGTTCGACTCGGCCTGATTACGATGAGAGTTGCCATAGTGATGTTGCTGCCCTCTATGAGACAAAATACACTCATTGTTAAGATCTAAATTATACACACTTTGTCAATCAAGTTTTTAGGTGTCATTTGTTATTTTGGCATGTCGATTGCTGAAATTATTAACAGGGCATGAAATTCCTGCTTGTGCATTTGTGTAGGACAAGTGATTCAATTGTGGGATAAATTGATTTCTTTGTACTAATTGTTTGTTGGACAGCCGAGACATTTGCAACATGCAACTTATAACTATTGCTACGCATAATTTATTGTACATTGATTACAGATAACTAAGCTTTGAAAGTTACTTTTCTGTGTGACAAGTAATAACTGGACAATCTAGTTAATAATTTAAAATTTATCAAGACTTGTACAATCATATTTTTTTAGTTACTTCAGAATGTTCACTAATCACTTTTTTGGTTCACATCAAGCATGCAGCAGCTAACGTATTTGATGATATCACGAGAGTCGATGCACTGATTACTGCGACTCAGGGCAATCAATTGTTTTGTCAATAATGTTCCCAGCGTATGAAAGCAATGCGTTAACATTAAGGATGGGACGAATATTCAATTCATATTAAAAAATTTGAATATTCGAATGTTTTTCCTATTTGATTCGAAAATGTGCAGCTATATAAATGAATATCGTTCGATTTTCCTTCATGTCCTCCGCTGCGATCTTTTACCTTCTGACTTAACTGTAAAAGTAAGACTACAACTGCCAAACTACTCCTCGCAAATCTTACATGTATACCTTTTTACACACATTAGGTTACAAAATAAAATCACTAACATTATTTAACAAATAAACTTCACAAAACACATTCGCATAAAACTCGCCGGCAATGCGGTATTATTGCCGTCGGCGGCAGCTACATGAAGCTTATTGTAATTTCGATATTGTGTTGAGGGGTCTTTTATTTGCAGTGTCGGGTTAAGGTTAGGGTTTCGGGTAAGTTTAGGATTAGCTCAAGTTAGCTTAGGCTTAGCTAAGGTTACTTTAGAGTTAGCATAAAACCAGAATTTGTGATGGTAATTTATTTAGCGACACCTGCGATAAATTACCGAAGTTACGGTAGGTGCCGAGCTCTGCGTAGCCACCGTAGATAATGTCGAGTTTTGCTCGTATTTGTATTCTAATTTCAGTCTTTACAGGAATGTAAATTATTTTTGTAACCTAGTGTGTGAATATGTACATAAGATACGTAAGAATAAGTATGGCGGCTGTAAGAAGTCGTTTTCATGGTTAGGTCAGAAAGTAAACAAAAACAGATCGATGTGTACGACCATGATGGCGATGACTCCGGCACTGACTTATGCCCATGGTCACGAGATGGCGTTGCATCCCGGCAAGACATTTCGACACCGTTCAGTATTCTAATCGAATTTGAAGCCACTGAATATTCATATTCGATATTCAATTCAATTTGAAATTTGGTGGATATTTAATTCGATCTGAATGAAATTCCAGATTCATCCTTAGTTGATATGGAAAGAGAGGTAATCATGGCTGGGGGGAGGTAATCATGGCTGGGGGAGTAATCATGGCTGGGGGAGGTAATCATGGCTGGGGGGGAATGGTAATCATGGCTGGGGGGAAGTAATCATGGCTGGGGGGAGGTAATCTTGGCTGGGGGTTACCTGCAAAGGCGACGATCAAACCGAGGATGGGGCGGATAGCTCCATGCGTGGTTGACATTAGCCTTGTAGAAGGTACAGCGGTCACGCAGGGACAGGAAACGGAGGCTACAGGAAACAACACACAAGACACCGACTAGCACCACACCAGTACAACACAGAGGCTACGCACAAACACAATCTGGGCATGCTTTAGGGGTACTACTCTTTTCAAAGCCTTAGAAATGCAAGACTAAAGTCAGGCCCCAGCACAGTATCTACAGTACAACTTTGGTAACTCAATGTGGGTAGGCTTGGAAAACATGCTTTGTAAGTAAACCTTTTTGGACTTTGGCTCCTGTATCATTAACATTCATGAGCACATAAACCAGTTTTGCTCTTTAAAAACCATCTTTGCTCTTTAAATACTTCTTGAATACTAAACACTGTTATATTAGGAGGCACTTGTATATTACAGAAATTATGTTCTGTGTGAAAAATATGCTAGAAAAAAAGTAGACGTACTGCACAAATAGAATATAAATTGCCTGAAATGTCCTCTGTGATACAGAGGAAGGTTTTTACATTTAAAGAGCTCCATAAATTGTTTACTGTCTGTTAATGATGGATTTTGTCATGGTCTGCGGTGCTGATGTTATTGGCTATTTGGAGTTCGAATTAACAAAGTTGTACATCAAGTGAAACCACTGACAAGCAAAACAGTGGGTGACAAGAAGGCAAGGCTGTTTAGTTTACTTGAACAGCCAGTGACAGGGAACACACAAACAGCTTCACATGCGAGCCCGTTTTATATAGCAAGGTTGTGACAACTCAAATAAAATATACATCCACAGCATGTGTGCATCATTAGAAGCCTTACATCAGAGGGACATTAATAATCAAGTCTCTAGCTGTGGGTTGGTGAAGTGTCTGAGTCTAGACAGGAATCTTGCATTTGACACATGACCAGCAGTCAGAGTAGACACTACGCAACCAAGACAATGCATACCACACTGGCACCAAGCACAAGAACACAGGCCACGTTCAAGCCAAACCGACAGCCTACACACCGAGTTGAACCAAAAATATTTCACACCTGTCCTCCAGTGCTGCCCCCTTGAGGGGGTGTCCGGCAGCGTTGATTGCCTGTCGCCCGCCATAGGGCGGCCTAAACTGTACACAACCATGGCTGCTGCAACATACAAAATAAGCTCATAATCAGGTGAATTTCATATCCACAAATATCTCCCGATCTTTTGATTAACATCTGTAATAATCTCCCAATCGTCTAACAGGAATAAAATGAAACCGACTGCAAGCTGAAACGTGATCCAATCTGAAAGTAAAATAATCATTATCCAGAAAGCATTCGCAAAGTGGTGCCATCATTTCTCAAATTTGGTCATGGTTTCACTTGTGTAAAAAGGGGTGTGTATCTATTAAGCAGTGCAGGCCAAAAGGGAACAATACTGTATCTGACGTTTAAAAAATACCCTGAAGTGTAAACAATGCCTCACCATGCAGATCGGCTCAGATGTGTTCCTCGTTCAAATCCCTCAGGAATATGGCGTGATGGTCTAGGAGGCATTCCAACCTCATGCTTCATCGGCACTAGCACAGAGACCTCCTGTGGCCAAAATGGGAACCAGAAATAAAGTTGTTTAACAAGGAAAAGTTACCCATCCAAGTAAAGTATTGTATCATTAATGTTTCATAATTTTCAATCTCGTGATTATGATATGTATTTTAATCGCCTCCAAATGGAGTGATCTAAATTTATGGCACTCTATTATAATTAAGATAAGATCAGCGTTATTGCCATGTGTTTTCATTGCAGTTACAATAAAAATTGGAATGCGTTGTAATATTGGGTCGTCGAACAATTATATTCACATGACAATACACTCACATGCACCAAACGATTATGATAAAATATACTACTACTTTAAATTAAATAAATATATAAGTCAAATACATACGTAAGAGCAATCACATACAATAGTGTAATCATTATTTAAAAAATTGTGTCTTCATTTTTGTCACCTTGATATCACACCCTTTTGGGGCTAATCTAGATAATAGGGATGATCACTTACAATCTAGTCAGTCTGATACTAACAGACAGAATAAAACATGATATCTAAAGAAACTTCCAAGAACCAATCACATGCCCTGTACCTTTCTACGCCCGCGTCTCTTTCTATTGGCTCCCTGGGGCTCTGGATAACAGAATAATATGTAATATAACAACATTTCTCTTGTCACGATGCCAGTACTGCAGACACGGTAATTACTACAATACAGTTGACAAATTACTTTGGTCACAATCATAGTTGTATCAACAGTTAACAACATTGTAATTATTACAATACAGAGAACAGGGTAACAGTAGCAGTGATTTGTGACTTTGTAATTATTACACCTAGAACACCCAGCAGTGTGAGAACATTGTTATCATTCCAGCACAGTAACAGATGAACACTTTGCAACAATTCCAGTTGTGTCACAACTTTTGATAACGTCCAGTGTTTCTAACAGAAGCAAGTCACGCAACATTGTCACAACAACAGTCACACAACATTGTCACAACAACAGTCACACAACATTGTCACAACAACAGTCACACAACATTGTCATAACAACAGTTACAGTTGTGTAACTGTACTAATTACAGTAACGTACACAGACCTGTAATGGTCACAGATAAGGGGCAGTGACATACCTAGATCAGAAAGTGGCGCCTTCTGGTAATAGCCAGACAACTGTCTGTAGTTCTTGCCCCCAGTTGCGAGCATCCAGTCCCGACCTGAAGTACAATCGCTACACTCATCAGGGTTGTTAGATCAATTTTACCTGTTTCTTACATTGTAAGCAACATCTGGGCAATTACGGGTTTACCTTGCTTAGAATTTCATATTTGTAAATTAAATTTCTAAATGATTGCCACTATATTGATTGTATTTGGTAATAATGAATAGAACTATGTACTGCTTGCTTCTACACAGTATGCAGTACGTAATGTATATTTCATACAGTCTATGTTATTTTCTAGATGTGTTACATAACAGTGTGGCTTGATCTGACAATGTCATTGATTGACTTGTGCCATTTGCTCTTCTGGACTTGACAATATCATTGATCAACTTGTGCCATCTGCTCTTCCAGACCTGACAATGTCATTGATTGACTTGAACCAGGATATGTTGAAGGTTGTCTTTTTGTATTTATGAAGTTTACATGGTTATGGAAGATTCAAAAGATCTTTTAGTAAATTAGTATTGTCCATTGACAATGTAACATACCATATGGAATAAAAGTTTTCCAATACTAGTTCGAAAACTGTATAAAAATACTGGTTCACTGGTATACTGTACACAGCTCTAATAATGAACATAAACTTGTGAATCTGATATTGTACTTATTCTTAATACACTGAATGTAATAAGCAATGTCCTATCAACACACCACATTAAATATTTATAAGCATCATGTAAGTATTCAGTACATCTCTTCAGTTATTTTTGGTGGTGTCAAAACAAAGTGTACTTATCAATCTGAATGTGACTAACTGATACAAGATTCTCTGAAAACTAACGACATCACTCACTTGCATGGTTCTTATGTGTCTGAGGCAGCGCAGTCAGGCTTGACAGAGGAACTTGGTGCCTGGAACAGAACAACTCAATCTAGAACATGTCACCAGGCTGTTTGACTACATATTGTCCTTGCCAGTGTAAGTTCATAGATGACAACACTGCTTTAGCAGACACCCCGTGTTATCTACTTAGTTGGCAGACACCCCGTGTTATCTACTTGGTTGGCAGACACCTTGTGTTATCTACTTGGTTGGCAGACACCCCGTGTTATCTACTTGGTTGGCAGACACCCCGTGTTATCTACTTGGTTGGCAGACACCCCGTGTTATCTACTTGGTTGGCAGACACCCCGTGTTATCTACTTGGTTGGCAGACACCCCGTGTTATCTACTTGGTTGGCAGACACCCCGTGTTATCTACTTGGTTGGCAGACACCCTGCGTTATCTATTGTGCTGGCAGATGCCAGTGTTATCTACTGTGCTGGCAGACACCCCGTGTTATCTACTGTGCTGGCAGATGCCCCATGTTATCTACTGTGCTGGCAGACGCCCCGTGTTATCTACTGTGGTGGCAGACGCCCCATGTTATCTACTGTGTTGGCAGACACCCCGTGTTATCTACTGTGCTGGCAGACACCCCGTGTTATCTACAGTGCTGGCAGACACCCCATGTTATCTACTGTGCTGGCGGACACCCCGTGTTATCTACTGTGCTGGCAGACACCCCGTGTTATCTACTGTGTTGGCAGACACCCCGTGTTATCTACTGTGTTGGCAGACACCCCGTGTTATCTACTGTGCTGGCGGACACCTTGTGTTATCTACTGTGCTGGCAGACACCCCGTGTTATCTACTGTGCTGGCAGACGCCCCGTGTTATCTACTGTGCTGGCGGACACCCCGTGTTATCTACTGTGCTGGTGGACACCCCGTGTTATCTACTGTGCTGGCAGACACCCCATGTTATCTACTGTGCTGGCGGACACCTTGTGTTATCTACTGTGCTGGAGACACCCCGTGTTATCTACTGTGCTGGTGGACACCTTGTGTTATCTACTGTGCTGGAGACACCCCGTGTTATCTACTGTGCTGGCAGACACCCTGTGTTATCTACTGTGTTGCCAGACACCCCATGTTATCTACTGTGCTGGCAGACACCCCATGTTATCTACTGTGCTGGCGGACACCTTGTGTTATCTACTGTGCTGGAGACACCCCGTGTTATCTACTGTGCTGGCAGACACCCTGTGTTATCTACTGTGTTGCCAGACACCCCATGTTATCTACTGTGCTGGCAGACACCCCATGTTATCTACTGTGCTGGCGGACACCTTGTGTTATCTACTGTGCTGGCAGACACCCCATGTTATCTACTGTGCTGGCGGACACCTTGTGTTATCTACTGTGCTGGAGACACCCCGTGTTATCTACTGTGCTGGCAGACACCCTGTGTTATGCACTGTGCTGGCAGACACCCTGTGTTATCTACTGTGTTGGCAGACACCCTGTGTATCTACTGTGCTGGCAGACACCCTGTGTTATCTACTGTGCTGGCAGACACCCTGTGCAATGTCACAGAATTATTCGTACAACTGTTCTATGTCCTGTCAGTGTCTGACTCTACCAGTTATCTCAGTGGGACCATGAACATGTCGCAATGCACAAATGAGTGTATCCCATATCAAAAAGACCAATTATGGTTAATTACCTGCTCGATTATTCTCATGAGTGGTTGAGCAGTAACATGTATTAAAATAATTATCTCTACTCCACACCATTAGAAGTAAAATAACCATATTTTGCAGAAATTAAAACAATAGAATCTTGACATTGACACAGCTCAACTTTAAAATTTTCGGGGGTGCTGGGATTGATGCATCAGCAGCGCCCTCTGGTGCATATGGATGCTAACTTGGTGTACAAATCAGGATGACTCGAAGCAGAACATCAGTGAGTGAATATGGTGTTGATTTGAACTTACTTCTCACCAAGCTCCTCAACAAACACAGTCACTGGACCGTGACTTGGAGCCAACTCCTGAATGTGGGCGTTGAACGTCTTGTTCGGATGCTCGGTCAACGTCACCTAGCAACAGAGAAACAAAGATGGTAACCAATGCGAAGAGACTTTAATATACTATTTGAAAAATGTATTTATCTTTATTGTTCAGATTATCAGAGATAAGCTTGCAGCATACTAGCTGATTTTGGGCGAACAAGTTTTATTTGACCTGTCAAATATTTCAAATACTACATATGACACATCCACTGCAAAATACAATTTTAAATAACTACAAGTTATGGATTTATGATAAACAAAGTATTTAATTGCAAAGACAGGGGTCAGGAGACTAAGATTTTGGTAATTGCTCTTGGGGATTCTCACCTTTTATTATTATTTAATTGTTGTATACACTTATTATCAACATTTAGCTATTTAGAGTTACCACGCATGTTCACACCCATGAACAGGACAGCTGTCCAGGATATGATGGTGTCAATAACCAGCAATAAACTAAATAAGTAGGTACCGCAGGAAGGGAAAGAAATAGAATCTTGCGAGAATACCTGACATTTGTCGCCTGGTACAAACTGTGCTTCTTCTGTGTCACCGTGTTCTAAAACATACCGACAGTTCCATCACCTCTACATCACACCTTTATGTAGGATCAAACATTACGTGGTAGACACTTGCATATTACCCCCCCCACACACACACGTCACTCATGATGTCAATAGTGACCTTAAATATACCATAAACACACGCATGACATCTATTTCCAATGCCCTAATTAACAATGTCCATGTAGACTTTTTTTTACCTGCCCAGAGATATTTCTAGCCATCCAAAATGGGTTTAACCCGCCCAAATGTCTAACTCTGGATGATTATATGCACATCCCAAGTGCCGAAGTCCCTGCGCCTCTTTCTATGTTCATTCGGTTCCTTGGATCATTGACCTCTGACCTACTGATTGGTGATGTATTTAAAAATAACATCAAGGTATTAAAAAGATAAGCTGGATAAGCTGATCTAGATGTTCACTGTTGTGAATTTAATATAATGTTTACATACCTAGCACATATTAATTATTACCATGCAAAATGTGACTATTTTTTCTAGTGTTTGCAATAATGCAATTTTGCCTTTTTATTATGTAACTTTTCCTATTACATAAGGCGAAATTGGGGAACACCATTATAGTAGTTACCTAATATTTAAATAAAGCAGTCTATATCATTTTCCACAGTATTAAAATACAAGAGTTACATTTGAAGGATGTTGTATTTTTCAAAACCCAGTAAAATCAAGCCACCTTTTTTCGAGTCGAGCCACAAGTCAAATTCCACATTCCTGTAGCAGTTTGGTGACAAAGCTCGGGCAACTTTGTATGGAAATGGAGCCCCCTTATGTCCATTCTCACGTTTCTCATCCTGCTAAAGTTGAAATGTAACATACAGCATTTGAACAATAACTTCTTAAAAGTATCATTATACACTAAAAAAAATGATTCAAAGAACTCCAACATTAAAAGTCGTAGTTCAGATCAAATGAGCTCAAAATATTTCTTTTAAAAAATGTTTTCATGAATGATTATTTAGAAACATATTTTATACTTATAGACAGGCAAAAAACAAACACATTCATGTTACAAATTGTGAACTTATGTTATGTGAATATTAAACATAATTTAGTGGTCAGTGTATCTTCTACATTGCCTTAGAAACATTGCATTAATTAACAATAGAAAAACAAGGAATAGATGCATCTTTTCTGGCTCCTTCCCCAAGTTTAAACTGGGAGACAGGGATAGAGGCAGATGCACGACGACAACTCACCTTGTTAACTGTCGTTGCCGAGTCAGTCAGTGTACTGTCACCAGAGCCATCAGGTGTAGGACTGAAACAACACACAAGGTATATCAACATATCGTTTACATTACAGCTGAATTATTAGCCAAGGAATTACTGTTAATATTACATTACATATTACATTACAATATAAAATCAATCAGCTGCATTGTTGACCCACAAGGCCTGACATAATCTGGCACACATCTTTGATATCATATGAACCTTACGTGAGCATTACTTCAGACCAGAGCATTAAACCGTTGTGTGGACATATTTCTCCTGAGCAGAAATATTAAAAAAATCACTGGCACTTCATTAATGGTCTGTGTCATATACGTGGACAGGAAATAGCGGTCTGTGCCCATGAATCTGGACATACTGTAGTGGCCTGTGTTCATATTCCTGTATAGGATACAGCAGTCTTTACTCACAAGTCTGAACCATAACATGAAGATGGATGTACCATTGTGGTCTCTACCTGTAGTACTTGAACATGAAGTTCTGAACATAACATATAGTGGTCTGTACCCATGAGTCTGGACTTAAAGGGAAACAAAAGTCAATGTTTTGATCATATGGGTTAACAGAGTTCTGAATCAGAATGGGATACGTCGTAAGAAGCCAATATTGGCTATTATATACGATGGGGGGTGTGTGCGCATGTTATTATTATTATTTTTTTTACAAAAAAATGAGTTCTTAAATTGCTCAGTGTGGGCTGTAGATACTATAAAACACCTGGTGTTGTTGGTTGTTAATTGTTGGACAAAATTTGAGGATACATGGTCTGGGAAGTGTTTAGGCTTAATGTGTTTTTTGTTTGTTTTTTGGGGCCAGAAGAATGTTTCAGTGGGGAGGGCTGGGATAGATCCTCTAACAATTCGGTATATAAATTTTAGTCTTTGGTCGCGTCGTCTACTGTCTAATGTGTCGAGGTTAAGGTTGGTGAGCATGGTTGTGACAGATCCTGGGTGTCTAGAGCAGTAGTCTCCAGTGATGAAATGAACAAAAGCTTCAATAATATTTTCTTATGCACAATGTGAATGAAAAATATTGTTACATCGTAATTATTTTACCATTTTAATTATATATTACCTTTACATTAATTTATCACTATTGTTGTTATGGAATTTGTATGGGTTCATTTTAATACTGATAGGTCACTTTA
This sequence comes from Ridgeia piscesae, assembly GCA_025642075.2. Taxonomy (NCBI): domain Eukaryota; kingdom Metazoa; phylum Annelida; class Polychaeta; order Sabellida; family Siboglinidae; genus Ridgeia; species Ridgeia piscesae. Next base: position 270,922 of record JAODUO010000415.1, on the reverse strand, counting down.
GTTAATTATGTAGACACATGTATTTTCATGGTTGGGTCAATCCAACCCGGTCGTCTGGCATCCGCACTGTGTCTGTCACTGTCCCAATGAATCAACTGGACCACTGTTTCAGTTCTGGTCAATTCACAGGGTCACAAAAAGACAGCTTACTGATACTGTCTTTCACTGTACTGTTGCTACAAGCATATGAGGAACAGTGTGGCACATTGCTGTCGTGACTTCGTTGTAAAACGATGTAAAGCACTTTTAGCGAACCGCTTAGCTCTCTGTTATGACAGTTGAACCAGCAGACGATTTTATGACCTAATACTTTTCAAAAGTGCAGATAGTAGCTGGGTTTTGATAGGTTGCATGGACAAAGATGTGGTGTCGGTGATTTAGCTAGATTTACCCACATTAATACCACTTTCTAAGGAAACTATTAATGTGAAAAATTTGATTGTAGATGCAAATGGTTAGCTTGTGTAAACTCTTAGGTGCATAACACCAAACCGTTGCCTTTTTTGCCCTTTAACATTGTGGTCTATGCCTATATCTCAGGACACAACACAATCGTTTGTGCCCAAGTACCTGAACACAACATAGTGGTCTGTACCCATAGATTTATGGATGTAACGTAGCGGCCTGCAACCATTACCTGTCCGCCAGCTCTGGGTTGCTGGAGAGACTGTCCTGTCTGAACTTGTGTGGCTTGTGGGCCACCATGCTCTCCGCCTGCTCCACCGACTGCTCCAGGCCAAACACATGGCTGTAGAGCAGCTCATAGAGGATTGCTGCAAACACATGTCATAGAGGATCACATCACAGCAAACACAAACATAAAGATTTGTTGTAAACACAAGTCATAGAGGATCACATCAGAGCAAAAACACACACATAGAGGATTGTTGTAAACACAAGTCATAGAGGATCACATTACAGCAAACACACACATCATAGAGGATTGTTGCAAACACAAGTCATAGAGGATCACATCACAGCAAACACACACATAAAGGATTGTTGTAAACACAAGTCATAGAGGATCACATTACAGCAAACACACACATAAAGGATTGTTGTAAACACAAGTCATAGAGGATCACATCACAGCAAACACACACATAGAGGATTGTTGTAAACACAAGTCATAGAGGATCACATCACAGCAAACACACACATAGAAGAGTGTTGTAAACACTAGTCATAGAGGATCACATCACAGCAAACACATACATAGAGGATTGTTGTAAACACAAGTCATAGAGGATCACATCACAGCAAACACACACATCATAGAGGATTGTTGCAAACACAAGTCATAGAGGATCACATCACAGCAAACACACACATCATAGAAGATCGTTGCAAGCACAAGTCATAGAGGATCACATCACAGCAAACACACACATCATAGAAGATCGTTGCAAGCACTATGAGGATCACATCACAGAACACACACACGAGATCGGAAGCACGTAAAGAGGATCACATCACAGCAAACACAGTTAACACACACATCATAGAAGATCGTTGCAAGCACAAGTCATAGAGGATCACATCATAGCAAAAACACACATCATAGAAGATCGTTGCAAGCACAAGTCATAGAGGATCACATCATAGCAAACACAGTTAACACACACATCATAGAAGATCGTTGCAAGCACAAGTCATAGAGGATCACATCACAGCAAACACACACATAGAAGAGTGTTGTAAACACAAGTCATAGAGGATCACATCACAGCAAACACACATAGAGGATTGTTGTAAACACAAGTCATAGAGGATCACATCACAGCAAACACACACATCATAGAGGATTGTTGCAAGCACAAATCACAAGTCATAGAGGATCATGTAAACTTAACATAGGTTACCCATCTTAATGAAATGAGTCAGATTTTTCGTAAATGGTGTTTTTGCGGAAAAAATTGCGACCCAACAATTTAGAGATGGTCCGATAATGGTGTAACTTCTTTGTCGAAGCCAAGCCATGTTACAAAGTAGCCGAGTCACAGTTAGCAGGAAACTAAGTGCCTCCGTACACTGCGACAGTTGATTTAGTGTCTGATGAACATGGTCAGGGACTGTCACCCGCACCTATGAATGCCTTGCTAACAACACACAAACGAGGACGTGGCCGGTCTAGAAGCTACAGATGATTTATCTGGACACTGTCACAGATCTCTTGTTGTTATGTAACTATGTTATTCTTTAGTATTAAACTTGTTAAACATGACTGTCTGTTGGGATTCTCACTGCTGAAGCCAATGAATGTACGGGAATTTTCAGCAGTTAATTGTACCGCTACTCTTTTCTAACAAAGATCAGAATGTCTCCAGTATGCCATTATCTATTCATGTTCCGAGTTTCAGTAAGATGTGTCCATGGTAACTTAGGTACATTTCATAAAACATGACAAAAAGTTGTTGATACAGTTTTCTCAGTTTGAAAGTTTCTACCTAACCATAGCTTTATGCAGAGACCCATCCACCCGTCATTTGTACGGGTAAAAACCAATGTGGACAGGAAGAAATGTGAGGGGACAGGTAAAAAAAGGAGCAAAAATAAAAGGTCTTCCAAAACCATAGATATTGTTAGTTATGCCTTGAAAGTGAGTGTAAATGGTGTCACATGTGTTTGTAGTCCTTTCAGGTCATCAGACACATTTAAAAGTTTGTAAATTGGCTTAACAGTTAACATCCATGTGTCCACCAAAACATGTGTGACTGGCAATCCTGCTCCTGCATAAAGCCCTTTTAACCCACACATGTTTGGTGAGCCGTAACTTTACTTATAATTGACATATCTTCTTACATGATACATCATGTGAAAGCCGAGACTATACTCTTTCCAACGGTACCAATAACTAAATTTAGAAAACGACCGACATCCGACTCATTTTATTAAGATGTAATTGAGGATTGTGCTAAACAGATAATTGAAGCTTGTGTCTAACACGCACACCACTCAGAATTGCTGCTAACATAGATCATTGATAACATCAAACCTATGGATCACTTAGAAGCACTGCAAACAACAGATCTCTGTGGATCACTGTCAACTTAACAAAACTAGCTACAAACACATCCTTTCACTGGAATCACTGCAAACTGGAGAAGACGGAATGAACAAGCTTGCCCACCAAAGTTTGGAATGAGTACGAAGGTTTTGAACCCGTAATCTCTTGATGGCGAGTGTGATGCTTTACCCACTATGCCACTGCAGCACATGTGACTTGTTTGTACTGAAAGAAGACTGGAAGTCATCAGTGACATGGGAGAGGTGACTGCCCTCTCGTCCTAAGTTGGGATGGAGAGGTTCACAGCTATCAATCCCACAGTGATGTGAACATAATACCCATCTGGTCAACATGATACACACATATGTCAACAGACTCCCGCCCACCCATTTATTTACATACCCACCCAATCACTCACCCACAAACACGGTCACAGAATGACAGGCAGACCAAGATACACCGACAGACAGATAATAGGTTTTGGTAATTTTTCAAATTGGCGTCATAAGAAAGTCTTGACAACAAAGCACCTTCTCCATCTATGTTGTAGCAATCTGCAAAAATGGGCATACTTGCTAGTATTATCTCTAACATATTGTAATTAATGGTAACAGCAGACCAGGAGTACTTACATTGGCAGATTGCAGAGCTCTCAATGTAGGAGTTTGGATAGACGCTGTCATACTGTTTGCCATCTGAGAAAGCAAGTATCACCTGAGAACAAGAACAGTGATACTAATGACATCCCGACATTCTTGAGGTGACAACAGTGTAGACGCAGCAGGGAAAAAACCAATACAGGTTTTACGTGCGTGGCCATTATGACCTATCCTGTAAATTATTTCTTGAAACTTTTCCAGCTTATGAGCTATTAATTAATTGACCTCATGTGAACAACTTTTGAAAGTGACAGATTGTACCTTGATTTTATGAAAAATTCACTGAATTATAATACATCTCATGTTGGTCCAAATCGAATGAAAATGTTTGAAACACTGGTGTTTTCTGCAAAATAGTAACTGCGTGAATTTGAGAGCAATTAGTGTCTAGTGTTGCCTCATTAACAATATTGCACATTCAATACCAAATAAACTGTCTTATGCAGGCGTTCTGAAAACAACTGCAGGTGAATTCTAAATGTGGCCTGAAGCCTACAGCTCTAACATTGATCTGTCCAGAGCTTGCAGACTTTAATAGAGACTATAAACTCATCAAGCAGTCCATCTAGAATTTCTAGGCCACAGTTTGCATCAGCACGATATTTGTCTAGTGCTCAAAGACCCTAACGTACGGGGGTCATCAGGTATCCTGTCTAGGGCTCAGAGACTCAAGTGTGGGCATCATCAGGTGTCCTGTCTAGGGCTCAGAGACCCTAGTATGGGGTCATCAGGTGTCCTGTCAAGTGCTCAGAGACCCTAGTATGGAGTCATCAGGTGTCCTGTCAAGTGTTCAGAGACCCTAGTATGGAGTCATCAGGTGTCCTGTCTAGGGCTCAGAGACCCTAGTATGGGGGTCATCAGGTGTCCTGTCTAGCGCTCAGAGACCCTAGTATGGGGGTCATCAGGTGTCCTGTTTAGAGCTCACTCAGAGACCCTAGTATGGGCGTCATCAGGTGTCCTGTCTAGGGCTCAGAGACCCTAGTATCGGGGTCATCATGTGTTCTGTCTAGGGCTCAGAGACCCTAGTATGGGGGTCATCAGGTGTCCTGTCTAGGGCTCAGAGACCCTAGTATGGGGATCATCAGGTGTCCTGTCTATGGCTCAGAGACCTTAGTATGGGGGTCATCAGGTGTCCTGTCTAGGGTTCAGAGACCCAATTGTGGGCATCATCAGGTGTCCTGTCTAGGGCTCAGGGACCCTAGTATGGGGGTCATCAGGTGTCCTGTCTAGGGCTCAGAGACCCTAGTATGGGGGTCATCAGGTGTCCTGTCTAGGGCTTATAGACCATAGTATGGGGTCATCAGGTGATCTGTCTAGAGCTCAGAGACCCTAGTATGGGGGAATCGGGTGGTCTGTCTAGGGCTCAGATACCCTAATACGAGGGTCACCAGGTGGTCTGTCTATGGCTTAGAGACCCTAGTATGGGGTCATCAGGTGGTCTGTCTAGGGCTTAGAGACCCTAGTATGGGGTCACCAGGTGATCTGTCTAGGGCTTATAGACCCTAGTATGGGGTCATCAGGTGATCTGTCTAGGGCTCAGAGACCCTAATACGAGGGTCACCGGATGGTCTGTCCAAGGCTTCTAAGCCCTACTACTGGGTCATCTAAGTCTTCTAAGATATATTACTATGTTGACTATCAGATAGGCTTGTCTCAGGTTTCTGGCCCTGTAATACTAGGTTATCAGACCACCTATCTATAGCTCTTAGGCCCTATTGGGTGTTGGACTCTTGGGTTTCTGCCAATCACGTTTGCTAACAAATAAATCTTTGCTACTATGGTAGATTACAACCATTACTTTGTTCTTGTCCAGATATGAATACTTGTTTTGTGTGAAACACTTCCCGTGTTCTATGCATTCCTTGTTTGAACGTGGAGTGACAACTAACTCAATGCAGTGATTGTTTTTAACATTCTTCCCTGTGAACCATTTGTTGGGCTGTCCATTTGTACACCACAATGTCGTATCAAGTTGCAAGTCATTACAATTACCGTATTCACACTATTAAGTACACAGAGATTAAACTTGATATAAGAAATGGTTTTAATAATGTAGGCTGTTTATTTTATTTGTTTCCTGAAATGATTTTGCTAGTATATGTTTGTTGGTGCTTTGTTTTCATTAATTTTACACACATCGCAGTACAGTGTCCACCTCTGAACTAACATGTTGTGGGTGATACAATTATTTTATAGTATTTCTGTAAATAAGCCCGTATAAAAATACACTTTCACACTGCCATGAATTCAAGAACACTTACAGTTATTTCTATCACACAAAAAACATTCATAAAATAACGGCACAATTCAAACTCTGAGAATCAGGACTAGATTCGAAATGGGATAAATTTTATTTCTTGCAATGATTGTGGGCTGCTTTCACTTTCATGGGATGATCAAATCACTATTGACTTCGCCTGCCTCACTGTCTGTTCATTACTGTGATGACTTTGCTCTGTTTTAATCCAACTGGACCTGTGTGCTCTTTGTGCAAATATTGGGGCACCACCATCAGCTGCGGGATGTGATACAATCAACCTATTGTATACCCGGCATGGCTTCTGCTTTTTATTATGCAATTTGTTTAGATGAGCTATCATTATCAAAACTCAACTTCCTTTAGTGCCTGTGAGACCAATGGTCATCATTACTCACAGTTGTGTGACTGCGATTCCTGTGACTGTTGTAATACATACCATTTGTTTGTTTGTTTGTTTGTTAATGTGACTGATATCACTTAGATTTGTAATCAGCAACTAAGTTAAAGAACGCCATTTAGTGTGTATCACCCTACTGGACTCATCATAACAGAAGTCTGTCTATGATGAATATGCACAGTTCTGACTGTGTCCATTATGGAAAAGTTTTACTATACTGTCAGTAGTAAAAGCGTGAAAAAAAGCTAATGCACACTTATGAGCGAATGCATGTTTAATAGGATAAATACGGTAATTACCTTCTTCTCGAACTGGTTTTTGGTGATGTTTTCTGGCGGTTTTCCAACATGCTGATATATGATGAAATCACACCTGCACAAAACATGGTGACTCTGTTACTATGTGGATAAACAAGACACTGAACTGACCATGCATTCTATGTTGTTTACTTGGCAGCAACAAACATACAACGTTGGTTGCTACGTAGCAACTGAGCAGACTATCAACATTTGAAAACTGTAGTTATCTACTCTGCAATGTCGTGGTGCTCAATATTGGTTAATTGAGTGTAGGTCAATTTAGGACAGTGTCCCAGTGGACAGTGTCCCAGTGGTCAAGTGAACATATGGACTGTTGCTCAGTAGCCCTAGCACTAATTCTAACAATAATTCCTTTATTACATTTCATGATTTTTGTACATTTAAGGATTCTTTTTGCCATGGAGCAACTATTCAAGTCTTCATCTGACCACTGGGCAACTGGCCACAGGGCAACTGTCCATACCTTGGTTAATTACCAATTTAAATTGCAAGGATTCTACTTACTGTAAAATGCAAAATAAGATATAATCTACCACATACAACAATCAACACTAACATGCGTAATCATGACCACACATCCCAGCTACATGTCAACATAAACACAGTACTGAACTGTCACATTCATCAATTTGCTACTTGTGTGAATAAGCAAACAGGAATAATGTTTACTTTGCAGCTAGCCTGCTACAAACATGCAACACTGGCTGTTACATGGTAACTGTGCAGATTAACCATCAAGAAATCAACCTTTGAAAGCAGGTAATTTTGCAATGCCAAGATCCTCAAAACTGGTAACCTCACAATGTCAATTAAAATATCAACAAATTCACAGTTAAACAGACTGACAATATATATGGAGCTGTACTTACTTGTACATAAGTGACATGGCAGCAATTTCTACCTGCCCGGCCCACTCCTGAAGCAAGAACACGTTATACCAGTTGGTCAAGGTAGACAAGAGCAATGATAGCAATATGAAGATCAATGTTTCTACTCCACCAAAGCGATGTAAATATAAAATTACACTTAAAAATGCATGTTTTTAATATATATTCGAACACAGCACAGAGAGGAACATTGATACATCAATGCAGGCCTCGGGTAAATAGTAATATGTAATAGTTAGTAATGAATACAAATGCTGAAGTAATAGGTTGAATAAAACACAATATAACAGTAAGCAGTGTTATCGATCGTCTTCTCCCCGTACCACATTGCCTAATATAACCACGATTACATTTCTGTGAATGAGTATTTATGTCACAAGATCCTAATTGCAATGTTAGCAGTTAAATATGTGTCGATTTTTTACTATGTAACAATTAGCAAGCTGTAAACAGTGTAACAGTCAAAGTAATAATGTATAAATACTGGTACACATAAGCCATTACACAAATTAATAATATTCATTAAAAAAAATTAAGCCCCACACTTATGTTAGCAATTATTGTAATTGATTATAGCTGTTGTATACTCACACTGTGTAACCATACACATCTGGACACATTGGTGATAACAGAAAAATATTATGTATTCCCACTCACCCAACGACTGCGCAAGTTGTTGACATGTTGATCAAACGGACCTTCCACAAGCTGCAAGAGAAAATGTATTCTGTTCTGTTCTATTCACAATTATTTTTATTCCTCTATTCAATATCACTCGCCTTCTAGAGTTGAAATCACCTTTCCTAGATGTTGGGGGGAGTTTACATGTGTGCATATAACTGCCTGTGTGTAACTGCATCCCCTAGCTAAACATCTGTGGTCTGACATGTGAGTGACAGTGTAAGTAGAGATATGTAACTAACCATCAATATCAGTATACATTACACATATGGTCTTCATACCATGATAGGTGGGACATTTAAAAAAGATTAAATTTTCCCTAACATCTGGCATTTTTTTCTTTATCTTCACTGTTCATGGCTTTCCTGAGAAGACCAAAGTCAACAGCTTAAAATAACCACAATGACACCATGTAAACATCTATCACCACAACCAAATAAGTGTAAACATACACCTTAAAGTTAAAGGTCTGTTACTAACATTCTCCAAATACTTTGTATTAATGTGGTTCACAGTCCTTTGACCTGATTTTTACAATGTTAGCTGGGTATTACTCTGGTGGCAATAAACTCTCAGACAATATAAACCGTACCAGAGATGTTGATTAGTGATGTTTACCTATTAGAAAGTATACTTTGAACAGAAAATGACACCAACTTTTTGCCAGCATGCACTGTCAGTAGCATAAAAAAATGCCTTACAGTTACACACTATGCAAAACTATGCATTCCAAGGTAAATTAAATTACACCAAATCTTAAGTGAATATGAAATGTGTGATACATTCGTTTCATAGTCGTATGCAATTTGGCATAAATTAATATTCTCACTTGCATCTGGCAAGTGAGAAACCAGAACAGACTCTTGACTCACATCACGGAACCTTGGATAGTGAACTTTTTTGCTCCAATTTTTTTAACCCACCCGTTACAATAATTTTTATCCATCTAAGACCCATTCAAATAATGAGTGGACAGGTCTGTAGATAAGGCGATACCACTATAGGCTATATTACTGTGTCACGAATTGGTTGGGCGTCAGAATTAAGTTTGGAACTGCCACTGCAAGAAAGATGAGACCACTTACAAGTTGGAATTGTTGTTGGTGCATGTCGAGGTAGTGAACACAGTCCTCTCTCAGCTTCATGTGGTACACCTGGGTGTGGAACAACTGCAACAACAACGTGACAATGTGGAACAACTGGAACAACAACGTGACAATGTGGAATCACTGCAACAACAATGTGACAATGTGGAATCACTGCAACAACATGACAATGTGGAATAACTGTAACAACATGACAATGTGGATTAACCGGAACAACAACATGACAATGTGGATTAACTGGAACAACAACATGACAATGTGGAGTAACTGCAACAACAACGTGACAATGTGGATCAACTGCAACAACAACGTGACAATATGGAATAACTGCAGCAACAACGTGACAATGTGGAATAACTGCAACAAAAGCCACAACAACAATAGTCAGAACGTGGAATAACTGCAGCAACCGTCATGACATGGAATAACTGCAACAACAAGAGTCAGAACGTAGAATAAAAGGAACAACTGTCAAGGTATGAAAAAACTGCAACATTCAAACGTGGAATAACTGTGACAGCATTTTGGATGTGGAATAACTGCAACAACAGTTACAATTTGGAATAACTGTAAGTCAGAATATGGAATAACTGGAACAATCACAATGTGGAATAACTGGAACAACAGTTAGAATGTGGAATAACTTGAACAACGATGAGGTGGAATAAATGTAACAACAGTCAGAACATAGAATAACTGCAAAATCAACAGTTACATTATTCTTTTTTTATTTTTGATACTCTAACTAAGATGGTCACAGAATGCACTTGACACAAATTGTGACCGTATACAGAAAAGCAACATTCCCTGAATTGTACTGAAATAGTTGAAATCCTTTTAAATTTTTACTTTATAATAATTAGCATAGTATCTTCCTACATCCACCAATACCAAACGCAGCAGCTGACACAAGGCCAGAAGGGTGTGTTCAGCACTGACCCAACACGTCTACCTACACAGAACATGATATGTCCATACACAAGTGTGTGGTTAACTTTAAGTGTCTGTCTGACTTGACCAGTGCAAGAAATCTCACCACCACTGCACTGACTGAGTGTATGACAGACAAGAAATAAGATATGACACCATGACACATTCGTGGTGGTATACAATGTATGTAAGGTGATTTATTCCCAGGTGCGATGACAGATGTCACAAGGTGACACCATCCAACTCCTGGGCCAAACAACACGGCAAGATGACCCGTCAACTCTTGGTGGAAATAATCATTTGATGTATGATTGGTGTTTAAAATTTTCACGGTTCATATACTTGTGTGCAACTATACAATTCAATACAATTTTCAAGCTTTTTCTAAGCTATATTTAAAAACATCTATGCTAAAACTGATGAGTACCGTAAATCCTGTATTACTAGCCGCACCCCTAATTAAAGCCGCACCCCGACTTTTGACCTAAATCCCGAATTTCCTCCGCTCTGATTGATATCGGCAAAACCCTTATTTAAAGCCGCACCCCGACTTTGAGCCAATACCATTAACTGCGTGCGACATACTGCCGTAGCGCACGCAATTTGGAAACATTTTAATCTGTTTCTTAGAAGTCATAACTTTGCTAATAATGATCATAAATGAATAACTGAAAGACTCATTATTGTAATGCATTTATAATTACGACACAGTATTATTTTAATCGGAATATTACTACGTTAATTTGGACAAAAACGGGGGGGAAATAACCACAATTTCACCATGCTATCAGAATATAATTGGGTGGCAGAATGTCCATACATCCAACGAATAAAATGTAGCCACATATTTAAGCAATTCAATGGTGCTAACATTATTAAAATATGTTAAGAAGTTTTGGTTTTATAGGATTGTGTGTAGAACCATGCATAATGCTGGCACCTATAAAATGTAAGCTACCCATCCTCTCCCAGGCCTGTGTCGGCTATACTTCAAAGACGCTTCCTTGCCGGCTAGCAACAATGAAATAACTTGGCGTCTCCGCCAGCGTGGGAACGGATGTATCACATTTTTAATTAACTCGGTCGTCAGTGGCTGTGAAGCCCTTGTAGAGTGTGGTGTTGTATTGACAATCGGCATGAAGCCTGGCTTTTGTAAACGTGTGAACATTGTTCTTGGAACTGAGATTAAAACTAATGTCAAAACAAGACAGACAGCGTGGGATTGATGCTAACAAAGGACGATGACATAATATTTATTTGCCGGCGCGTGTTGCAGCATCAAAGACTCAGACACGGACACACTACACTGAACGACAACCTCATGCCATTCGCGACAACGTTCTTTAACGGCGACAATACTACGATAGTGTTGACAAAGGATTATATTAACTGTGAAAGGAATTATTTCATCATATCTAATGATGATTGTCTGATGCACGCTGACCCACGGCAACGGTCAATGATGTTGTCAACTTTGAAATCATGAAATGGATACATGAAATGGCGCCGCCGAGCCGTTCCCTTCCCCGACCTAGCCAAGGCATTATTTGACGGCGACGATGAAAGGGACTTTTGTGGAGTTTAACTGTGACATGTTTTCATATTCTGATCGTTGTATCTGAACATTTTATGGACATGGGATTTTATTAACAGTGTTATATCATTTGTTTAGCATAAGTAGCAATTGTAATACAATGTGTTATTTATAAAACCGGCTTCGTTTCTTCGGTAAGTTTTTGACGTTTATACTGACAATTCTGTGACCCAAATGTTAATTTGTTTCGGCAAATTACTGTATTTAAAGCCGCACCCCAACTTTGGCGTTTTCGTCCTCATTTCGGCTACACGCTACTGTATTAGTAGCCGCGGCTAGTAATACAGGATTTACGGTACTAACAATGAGTCTCATTTTTAAGTTAATTTATAACATACCTGTATTAACTTAAATCCACTGATCAAACCTTTACAGTACATTGATAATTTAAAATTTGTTGCCACGTGACACTCCCTGTATTGCCATGTTGACACTCCCTGTGTTGCTATGTTGACACTCCCTGTGTTGCTATGTTGACACTGCCTGTATTGCTATGTTGACACTGCCTGTATTGCTATGTTGACACTCCCTGTATTGCTATGTTGACACTCCCTGTGTTGCTATGTTGACACTACCTGTGTTGCTATGTTGACACTCCCTGTATTGCTATGTTGACACTCCCTGTATTGCTATGTTGACACTCCCTGTGTTGCTATGTTGACACTGCCTGTATTGCTATGTTGACACTCCCTGTATTGCTATGTTGACACTCCCTGTATTGCTATGTTGACACTCCCTGTGTTGCTATTTTGACACTCCCTGTGTTGCTATGTTGACACTACCTGTGTTGCTATGTTGACACTCCCTGTGTTGCTATTTTGACACTCCCTGTGTTGCTATGTTGACACTACCTGTGTTGCTATGTTGACACTCCCTGTATTGCTATGTTGACACTCCCTGTATTGCTATGTTGACACTCCCTGTGTTGCTATGTTGACACTCCCTGTGTTGCTATGTTGACACTACCTGTGTTGCTATGTTGACACTCCCTGTGTTGCTATGTTGACACTACCTGTGTTGCTATGTTGACACTACCTGTGTTGCTATGTTGACACTACCTGTGTTGCTATGTTGACACTCCCTGTGTTGCTATGTTGACACTCCCTGTGGATCACCGTGGTTCACCATTCAAGGTTTACCCTTGGCTAAGAACTGAACTTTATGGACGTCTCATTGTATTTCTGAAAACTTAGAATTCCAGGCTTCTCCATGCTATATAGAAAATTCCAGGTTTTTAAGATCTTGATTTGCCCTGCTATTCAAAGCTTTCCAACCCCTTATGAACTCTGATTTTTATTTACCCTGTTCATGGACCATCTGATCAACTTGTTATCATTTGAACAAACCAGATGGTTGTTGTTGAATGATTTTAAATATTTAATTATCATGGAAACAATGTGCAGAAATTTTGCCAGAATTCTGTTTTGTAAATTGTTTGTTGATGTTACACTGAACATCAAATGACAAATGATTATAATTTCCACAATAGATTTTTTTGCAACTATGGATGTTAAAATCACAGAATTTGTATGAATGATTTGACTCCACGTCAAATAAAAAGGTAAGTTCTTATAAAGTGCAGTATCCAATCCTCAGGATTGCTCAAAGCGCTTTACATTTTACTTCCCAGACCCGTTCAATCAGACACAATCTCAACTTCTCTGCCATATTCGGCAATTAATGCGCAGACTGCTCATACACAAATAGCGTGCAACACTTGTCTTACAGTAAATAAATCTTTAATCTGGCCTCTACGGTCCAAATACTTTGTGTGATATGATCGTTTTTAAGTCAAGTGGTTGCTCAGCTACACCCATAAAATATGACATGCTTGTATATTTTGTTGCCTAAAGTTCACCAGATTCTTATGCAAATACTTTGTGTGATATGATCGTTTTTAAGTCAAGTGGTTGCTCAGCTACACCCATAAAATATGACATGCTTGTATATTTTGTTGCCTAAAGTTCACCAGATTCTTATGCAATACAACTGTATCTTATGAACAATTAGCTGAGTTACTCAGCAATGCTTGGCAGAAAGGGCATCGTTAAGGCAGTCAAACCGTGCACATTTGTTTGCTAATTCAGAGTGTCCCAAAAATAGGTTGCCTGCTCACAAGCATACAACTGGTTGCATAGTGCCATGATTATGCTTTGTAATTGTTTAAGTACGGATAACATAAAAAACATGCATCCAGTGACATCATAAAATCCCACCAAGAACTCCCACAACTTTAAAAGTTATCGACTGATAGTTCTTCATTAATCGTTGCTTTAACTAGCTCTAAAAATAGTTAAAATAGTGACATGTTCTCTTCTGTAAAGACCATTTTCTTTTGTGTTTGGAGTTATCCAGAGATACCGTGTTGCACACACAAAAACACGTACACACATTAATGACTTTAAAGATTCATTACACCAATCTATAACAACATGGCTTTGGAAAACTGGCCTTCTAACATTTAAATAAATGCAAATGACGGAAACATCTGGTAACCTTGTAAACTGCCTACTGATATGGCTCAAGCTAGAGGCACCCACACAAGTGCACCGACACAATACACTTCTTGTATTGATCTGGCCTATGTTAAAAATATCACATGGCCAGACAGCGCTCCACAAGGCTTTACCGCGCTCACACGGTGGTCTAATGCAATGGACGTTATCGTTTATAAATAACTGCCGCTTTCTGTAATCATCGTTTCAGATGCACAGTGTTCTATTTTCGTGTGTGGGTTTATTGGAGCTTGGTGAAGTAATTTGAAAGTTGAAACAATTATTGGATCGCGTCCTATAAACACGAGAGGTCAAACATATTGATTTTCCTGGGTCTTGTTACAACTGGCGACAGAGACCAGGTGTTTTACTGGATAAAATGGACAGACTTAGAGACTGTACAGAGTCGATCCACACATCATCGTGCACAAAATGTGATACAGTCATCTGAAAGACAAGTCACATAAAACCAACCATGGCATAAGAGATCAACCCAACCATGAAAGACCATCCCACTGAATTGATGATAAACTGCTTTCAAGAGACCAAACTCACTCATGAGACCCACACACCCACGAGAGACCCACTCTCCTACCCATGAGACCAACCTATGAAAAACCAATCCACCATGATACTAATCCACCCATGAGAGAACCACCACCTATGAGAGACAACACCTACTAATAACTGAACCACCAGCTACATGAGACCAATCCACAATAAAAGACCAACCCATCCATGAAAAGCCCACCCATGAAAGGCCAACCCACAGTCCCACACAACGCCAATCTACCATTAGAGACAAGACCAACCCACCCATGATAAACCATCCCACCCACATGAGACTAACCCATCCATGAGACGAACATACACATTCATGAGGGACCTATCCAGTTATTAGACCAATCCACCGATGAGATACAAATCCACCCATCCCAGTGAATCCACATACAAGAAACCAACCCTCCTAGCTAACTTACATATGATAGACTATAAAACCTGCCAAAGAGACTAACTCATCAATGAGAAACCAATCAACACATGAGCAGTGTTCCCCATAGGGTTAGATACTAAGGGTCTCACGGACGCTCTCTCCAAATTGTTGGGGGTCATTTTTTATTTTTTAGGGTCATTTTCAATCAGCTGAGCAAACTCACACTGCAATTGCTCTCAGTCACTCAAAAAAGAGTACAAACAACAAACTACAAATGATTTTTCGTTAACTTTTTGTTTTTCAAAACAGCAAACAAACACAGGCATGACAACACAATAATTTTATTGCAAAACTGTTGAAGTTTCACTGTTTAATTTCAATTTAATGCTGTTGAATCAACAGAAAGAAGTTAGTGCATGCATGACACATCAGCACCGCAAAGGCGATGTCTTGTGATTTACGGCTGTGTCCCCAAATCCAAGGCTACATCATTCATGTTTATTCAGTATAATACTGATTTCTTTGTTTTAAGTTTAAATTTGTGAAGTATTCCTAATTGTTTTTTATTTTGACTTTGCAATGCACATGCAAGACTTCACCTTTGTGGTCCTGTTGCATCTGGCATTTGCTAACTGCCTGTGTCATCGGCTTCTTTACGTCGACTTGACGGCATTAAATTTATTTAAAACACAATTTGAAAAACAATATGACTTCTTTTTAATGGAAGTGATGTAGAATGACATTCTGGACACATACACATAGAAAAAACCTGGTAAAATGGATTTGAAATGGCCCTAATAATTTAGACCAATTAACTGGAAGATTACCCTAAAATGAATGCCAACTGTATGCGTGTGCACATCTAAATGAGGGAGTTTCCGCTAAGGGGAGAACTCTGTTAACAATTTGTTTGGTCATCTGCTCAATCGTGGTCGTACTTCTAAATGACCTGATGAAATGAAGTAAAACTTTTTCTTCAGCGATGGCATGCAAGAATGAAAAGTGCGTCATTGTGACACCCTGTGCAAAAATCTGTGCATCATAATGTGCATGTTGTGCATCGTTTATGCACATATGTGCGTAAGGGGGATACTGATGAAACCAACAACAGTTGTACAGCCCCTACACCCCAACTGTATTCTAACATCAAAATATACTTGCTCTATTTTGCTGAATGACTGTTCTCAACCCATGGGTTGCAATAAAAGAGGTCATCAAAGGAGTAAGGACCCAGTAATTGCACAAACTGTACTATTTTGTCCTTCTAACTGTCTGGTGGAGAAGTGCTCATGCCTGATACAAGATGACTAGACCTCAAACGGCTGGATGCCCATTTCCTTGAGTGCCTGCAAACTTATTAATGCACCGTCTATTGAATACTTTTAAACTTGCGCTAACAGATTCTTGAGATATTTGGTCTATAGCTTTGTATCTTTAATGAGCAGTTTTGAGCACTATTTGAAAATATCTACTCCGACTAAATTCATAGACATAAAGCATTGTTTGCAAACACACCCCAAAACGTCATACATTTTCTCACGTGTAATGCAAATATTGATTAGATTTAGTACAGTCACCTGTGGAATTCAAATATCATCATGATCACCATAAATGAAGTACAAAAACGTCACAAGTGAAAAATGAAATGCGCCCATTTCTTGGTGATTTCGTGTGCACTTTGCAAGGACTTTGAGCACATCATAAATTTACATAACGTCTAAAGGGTTAAATAAATCATATTCCAATAACTAAAAAGCTTTATGACGGCATTTCACATTCTTGAGACATCACGTTCGTCTGATATTGGCAAGTGGTTTCAATTATATTTGAAGCCGCCAAAAATGGATGAAAAACTGTAACATTTGTTTGTATTCACCTCATACCAAGGTACATCTTCAGTTTTCACATACAAATCAGTTTAGCAGGCAGGTTTAAGCACTTCACACTGTTTGCTCCAGATGCTGCCTAGTTAATTATTACCAATATGAAGTACCGGGTAACCACAGAATCTCTATAAAAAAATCAAAATCGTACCAAATGTTATTCAACACTTATTCTGCCATCTTTACAGATTTTCGTTTAAAAAGGTGTCCTCTTTCTATAGCAATACATTTAATGGGACCCATCTAGCACTTCCTGTTTTCAGCAAGGTTAATATATGCCCTCATTTATCAGAATGTATATATTAAAGCTTATTTATGTTAACATAACTGTTGATCATTTATCACAATTTCACTGTTTGGATGCCCGAGTTGTGAAGTAAAAAGTCGAGAGCTGTGCTATAAACCAACAATAGAAGCAGCTGTACAGATAATAATGGTGTGGTTTACATTAGGCATAAATAGTAGAAAACAGTACAACAATGTTGTGCTATCTATCCAGGGGTAGAAATACCCAGTAGTTCACACACTAGTAAAGATAAGGACGGGCTAATAAACCTGCTTAATAATTAGTCCGGTTGTCTAGTAAAGGTCAGTTTCATCCACCCTACCCTACAGTATTCAATCAAGCCTTTGTTGTCACAATGAACCTAACCTTAACCCATCCACAGGCCCGGATGTAACTGAATCCCAAGTCATTAAAACATTGATAAATTGCTGCCAGTGAACAGCTGGCTACAGTAGTGACAGCTTCATTTATTGATATTGATGATAAATGATGACATTTTCTTAGGCATAGTCACCAGCTACGAACTTGTCTTAATTGTAAGATTAACAGTTCTTGATGTCTATAATTTGTATTGTGTTATTTTTTATTAATACAGATCAGCAGAGCATTTTTTATAAGACTACTATGAGGTAAATTTCTGGAATTATGTGGAAAATTCATAAGGGTAGGCTGCCCTGTATATGGTAGTATTACTGGTCATTGAGCACAATTGGCATCCTTTTTCAATTGTGCAGTTTTTTTTATACAAATCATATGTTCAGTTCGTCATGAATTACTTTTGTTATTTCTTTATTACTACTTTATTATCTTTATGAGAATTACATTGTTATTTAACTGGGGTTGCAAAAACAGTTTTTTTTTTTAAATAAAATTGTAACAATTTAAATTTGGGTTGATTTCATCTTTTGCGGGACTAGTAAACCTTTTGGTGGACTAGTAAACTTTTGTCGTTATTAGTCCCACTGTCTAGTCAAATAAATGCCAAAGTTCTACTCCTGCTATATAAAAGGTGCATTACATTAAAAAAAATTTGCTATAAAAATCGGCTACATATACTGCGGCACATTTTGTAGTGTTACAAAACCTGATGAACAAGGCCATAAGACTGTGCACATAACTGAATAGTGGAAATAGCATTAAATTATTTACATTACATTAAAATATTTATACCATCGTTTATTCTGTGCCCCAAAGAAAACCATTTCTTATAACACCCACGAATGACTGCATGCTTACATTTTACATTAACTGTCATAAGATAGATCATCGGGATCTATAGTACATATAAATTATGGTGATATTTCATGATACTTGTGTCCAACCAACAGGGCTTTATGCAGGACCAAATTATTGCCTGTCACACATGTTTTGGTGAACACATGGATGTTAAGTCAGGTTACAAACTTAAAAATGTGTCTGATGACCTGAAATTGACTACAAACACAAACGCGACACCATTTACACTCACTTCTAAGGCATAACTGACAATATCTATGCATTTTTGGCTCCTTCATTTTTTTACCCGTCCACCCATATTTCTACCGGTCCACAACTGTTTACCCGTCCAAATGAAGGGTAGACGGGTCTCTGCATAAAGCTATGCCAACCACGAAGTTATTGTTCACATAGCTGTTACCAGAGCTTGGCACGACTAACAGACATCTTAGGTGTCAGCTGCAGCAATCAATCACATGTTATAACTAAAATCTTACAGAGCAAATGTCATTATTTTTCAGTGTCATCTGGAACTTTGGCTGTGCAGATCAATTCTGGCAGCCAAAGTAGACAATGCTGCATGACAGTGATGATATATACAACGCAAACTTCTGAAGTCTAGTTACCAGAACCTTATTGACAGAATTTCCCACGATGCTTAATAATTATAATATGTAATATAAAGGCAAGTTCTTATATACCACAGTATCCAATCCTTGGGATTGCTCAAAATGCTTTAGACTACTTCCTAGCACACCTTTTCATTCAGACAGAAAACGCAAATCTTGGCTTCTCCGAGAAGCATCCAGTCATGCTGCAATTAAAGTGTGAAGATAATTTGTACATAAATATCATCCACGGTCTACAGCCACATTCTCAGCTGAGTGAGTAGGAGCAGTGCATGTAGAGTACAACATCTTGCACGTCACAAGACTCAAACCCAGCTCTCTGAAGCTCTAGCTATTGCGCCACTATGTATACTGCTAGTGATATTTTGTATATGTCCTAACTTTGCCTAACCTTGAAGCCAAGGTTCTACTGTAAAACATCCATACACCTTCATATGGCATGCTTATATTAATGTATATAAACTGATTACACCACTAAGGCATTGGAACCGTAGAGGCTCGGAGAGTTCAACCCCTTGATATAGGTGGACTAGTCGCATTAGGGTTACAGTACCTCTCTCTCTCTCTCTCTCTTAGCTTCATTTGTCTTATATCACTGATCAGGGAAATAGGCTCTGCCTTGATAATTTTTAATGATAAATGATGTTAACATAGTTTTTCAATATGTATGTTTCAGGTAGTGTTGTTATTAGTAGTGACTGTACGTACATGCATCTACTGCTTATAAATGTAATATCAATCAATGATGGAGTTATACACAGGTTTAACTCAGTACCAGTACAGGAATGACAGCTGTGTACTTTGGTCCAACTTCAGGTTTGGCGCCGTCTGCGACTGCATACATAATTAAGTGTAACTAACATGACAAAATACGTGAATGGAGTCGCCGTAAACCTTAAAGTCGAATAAATTATGCGAGAAATGTAAACCCTGAGAAGGCATGGTTTCTGTGTAGGTGCGCTGACAGGTTGTCGCAGTTTCTGTGCAGCTAATAATAACCCGACCACGCCGGATTTCGGGGCACCGCCCACGTGGTTGTCTGGCACGTCCATTTATTCCGAGACAACGTTCGTAAAACATATCACTCCAAACAAGGCCAACGCAAACATGACAGCCACACAGAAGCTTCGATATTCGCACGGCAGCTTTATATGCGCCTACACGTTGCAATGTTGGTAGGATTAAATGTTGTCATTACCTGTTCGGAGACGGCACGGAAAAGACAAGAACCATCCTTAGCAATGGGTTTCCTCCAAAGCCCCAAGGTCGCCAAATATTCCTCCATTGCGTCACCGATTCGTCTCATTATCCTACGCAACAGAAAGCAGAGCAAGCGTTCAACAGGCGGTCGTGACAACCGCGGAGCTCGCTACGACCTTAATGAGACACGCTGTTATGTGTGGCATGTCGTATAAACGATAATAAATTGCTAGACAAAACTGACAAACCTTCACACGAAAATACGAACCGAAAATACACATGGTTCGTGTTGTCATATGCCGAGCTTGACGTCATGCGCGGCGGCGGTAGGATGACTGCGTTGTAACGACAACGTTGATTGGCTAAACGCAGTCGCGCACAACGGCGACTGTCCGTCAAACTACCGCTCATAATAGTTTGTGACATCGATACCATTAATTCGTATTGTCCCGATCAACTCCGTTCACGCCTACTCAAGATGGGAGCGGTACGATTATTGTTGTATAACGACGCCCCTTTTGCGTTTCGGTAACACAGCCCCAGGACTAGTAAATGACGTGACACAGCATGATAGGCGAAGTTGATAGCGGTGGGCGAGGATCGCTTAGGCCTTAGCAGCGTGTGTTTGCAATGGCAATGCATTTTCTACTGCAGTAAAACACGCATTTTGCTCGTTATATTAGGGAGACATAACTTCCAACATTTACGGATTTCCCGGATGAACTAGGCAAAGAGTGCCGTCGGAGGGTCCTATGGGTGAGCAGTTGGACTAGCTGTAGGGGTTTAATTTTTTTAGCCTCAATGACTATAATTCTAGGTCTGTTCATAAATTTGGAGGTCCCAGCAAAAATCCTATAATTATTATTTCTGAACTGAGATATACATGATTCTTGGTTCCAGTGGATTGTAGTAGTTGTAGGTTTTTGGCAAGCTTAACATGTTCATGGATGAACTGCTGAAAAATAGCTCACGGTAGTGAAAACGGGTACATAAGATTTCCGGGCAACCAGATTGAGAACCTTTCTGACTAACTAACGTCGATAACGTTGGAACACACGACTATAGATATAGCTCTGGACTTAATAACTTTTTTATTATTGCGACACGTGGGGCCGCACGTGCCGCTTATAGACTAGTCTAGACCTTTGGTATTTGCCCGCACTAAGCATGCAATTGTGTGCCCTCTAAAAAAAACTTCAAGACGACCCCGGCGAGTCCAAGAATTGAAGGTTTTTCGTGAGCGTCCAAATTGTGAATGTAACTGCCTCCTGTCTTTATGCCTGTCCTGCGATATCGTGAGCCGACGATAGAGAACGAAGCGCGAAATTATTTTCAGCAGCAACCCCCATACCCAAGCTGGCTGACGGCGACAGCGGAGAGGTGCTGACCAGTTCTGGCGAAATTCTTCAACAGCAGGACCGCCGTTGCTGCAGTTGTGGATTGATGTGATTCTGGGTATTTGTTGTAAAAGTGTAGAAACATTTAGGTCGACTCGTTTTAAAGTACAAGGGTAGGCTGAAGGCTAAGTAGAAATTGAGAGCTCTGTGGAGGTTCGGTGTTTTACTGCAAAAATGGTAGTGAAGTACAAAATATGGTGAACACACACACACACACACACACACACACACACACACACACACACACACACACACACACACACACACACACACACACACACACACACACACACACACACACACACACACACACACACACACACACACACACACACACACACACACACACACACACACACACACACACACACACACACACACACACACACACACACACACACACACACACACACACACACACACACACACACACACACACACACACACACACACACACACACACACACACACACACACACACACACACACACACACACACACACACACACACACACACACACACACACACACACACACACACACACACACACACACACACACACAAGGGTGTACAGTAAGGACGGGTCCAGAGAGCGTAGTTTGGGGACTTACAGTAAGGCCTATATACTCCGGATGAAGGAAAGAGGATGATACTAGATATAGGCCTAGACATACCCATTGGACCGAGAGAAAACCGATGGTGGATGAGAATAACAGGAAAAGAGGGGCGGTGATCGAGTACGGAAATGGGAAGCTGGTGGAAAATAAATGGCATACGTCGACCGAAGGTCATGGCTGTGGCGTTTTTACAGACCCGTGGTCGCTAGTAACGCTGTAGCGCTTACATTTTCCTGCGTTATAAACGTTCCGATTAACGTTTCTGCGCACACGCGATGAATTTAACATCATCAATGTGCAGCGAAACGACAAAGTATGTATGGTATAATTACTAAGGGCTGCTCGCTAGGATGTATATAACCTCTCAGCAAACTTATTTGTAGCAAATGAACACGAGGCAAACAAGTTTTGAGGCATGTTTTGACAGCAAGCGCAAATCACGTGATTCTAGTGCGCCATGATACGTGACAGTGATTTAAAAAAACACGTTATATTTTAATGTATTGAACGAAATTTTAGGCAACTCTTCAAACTCTTCACAGTAATCATCACAGGAGAGTTAACGAACAGCCCGTGGCATTTCTACAAAAAAAATTGTCGTTTCGCTGCACATTAATGAGCTTACATTTATCGCGCATGCGCACAAAGGTCAATCGGAAAGTTTATAACGACCGGAAAAAAGTAAGCGCGACAACGCCATTGATCACACCCCGTCGCCACGCGCAAGGCAGTCCACATCGCATGTTTTAAACATGCCCACTCCCAAAACAAAACTCTTGAATACACGCGTGGATCATGGAAAGCTGTTGTATAATTGGAGGAATTGACGATGATGATCTGATATTACACACTAAATAGTGATCAAAAAGGGTACGTGGTGAGAGCGGATGATAAGCTTACAGATGCATAGATGCAAGCCCACATGAAGGCGACGGATCACAGAACAACGTGCGTGCAGACATAATGGTTGAGTAAGAGACCTCTGTAATCCGCGAATTACACTAAACAGATACCTCGTTTTGGGACGCTAATCCTAAATCAACCTCCCTCTATATTGAAAAGCTCAAGTACCACTGTATAAATTAACAAGTAAACTAATATTAGGCCTATACTAGGCTATAGCAAACTTTGTCCAAAAATATGACATCACTGTAGGTACAATCGTTTGTTTTCATTGTGGTGTGTATAGACTAACCAAATGTTACACATTATACAGTTATGACAAAATAATACAAATACAATGTGGAAACAGTGCCAAACTGCATCGCATTATGTTATACACATTTTAGCGTGGCACGATTAAACATCACGCCCATATAAAAACACTATGAATAACTTAATAATAATTTATGGTCAATACATTCAACATTGCGATGAACAAATCCACCAAAACACGTCTAAATTGACGATGTTATGACATATCTGACGTTTACCTTAGTGAAACATTAAAAAAATTAAATCATATCGAGTGCTAGATCAACACCAACACGTCGCAGATGTCGCAGTGTTGGTCGAGACTTCGAGCTAAAGAAAATAGTATGTTTTGTTCTGTGCCACTTATGCGTTTTGTGTCGTCTGCACTGTGGCGGAAAAATCCACTGTCGCCACCTAGTGAGCCAGAAAATATTACGTTCTGTAATTTTTTGCAATTGTGTTTCTGTGATTAGCCGTCAGGTGGCACACGTAAACAATATGGCAGCTTCCGTGAATCGGTATCGCCGATCTTGTTAATCACCATTATGTCAACGAACCAGTCCTGATTATTTTGGAACACATCCTCAAAGGTGAACATGAAAGAAGCACACACAACTGTGCGAATGATCAAATGCAAATATGATATGTGTTACATCTGTCAGTATATATTTTCAGATTCCTTGACACCGACTGCTCAGCCCAGGCTCAGACGGCGGCCGAGCCTAAGCCGGTGCTCTGTCTCTAGATCTGCTCTGCTGTAACTGGTCTTACTCTTAGGAACTGTCCTGCGATTGCAGTCTGCCATAGCCCTAATGGCCTGGAATAGCGCTAACCGCTGGACATAGTATGATATATAATAACACTAGAGCAAAAAGTGAGAATGAGGTGCCAGAAACGAACTTGACAGTAACACTATCCCTGTCGTAAGACGCAACCGTTTCAATACCAGTCGAAATTACACTCACGTACAAGATGGCCAATCCTTTCTGGAGGCTCACAGCCCAGTCTAAACTCGTACTTTTATGTACCTTGTGTTCAAATATGCCCAAGTAAACTGTTGGCCTGCATTCCTGAAAGGCGAAATAATTTTCTATTTACTTCCAAAACTATGTTAATCAGATGTCACGATATAACTTACTTTCACTGATGACACACTTAAAGACTGTTTTGCATGTAAACGTTGATAGTAGTTGGGCACCAAATGTGTACACCCAATTTTGGACAAGCAATCTATATCTGGCACTAGTTTTCATTGTCTACATTTTTATTTTACAGAGACCAAGACATTTACAAATATGGTTTCAGACAACTAGTAATATATGTGCATGCCAGAGGGCATAATTGCTACTTTCTTGTCCTATTTTACTATTAAAATGATGCAGACTTATATTGCCAACACTTTTTTGACGGGCACATTTTATGAACGTTAACAAGCCAAATACAAATTCAAATAAATGATATGCATTTCTAAATGGATGCGTATGGAATTACTCATGTGACAAGCATGCATGAATCTTTGATTACACCAATGTTGTCTAGCCATATGTAAAATGTGTGAGCATTTCACAAAGAGTCATGCATTTATCATTGCATTTCATCAGGTAAATATGAAAGTTGGAAAAAATATGTTGATACAGTATAATTATTTTCTGTAACCATAGCATTATTTTCTGTAACCATTTTAGCTTATGATTACAGAAGGAAAGAGAATAGGTTCTTTTAGTTGTGTATGGTGTGATTTGCAAACAACCAAACTATCCACCCAAAAATGATACATTAATTACCATGCTTTTACCCATACAGATGTGTGTGTATGTGTGTTTCAGAACAAAGCAGTGTGTTTACAGTTTTGACAATGTTACCTTGTAACAAATGGAAGCAACATTTAAGCCAATCACCTTTGATAATCAATCAGCAGCCTGACGTACCGATTTAATACAGAGCAGAAACTGTTCACAATAGATCAGTGCCTTGGCCTTCACTTCTTTGTTGCACAATAACATTATTTGCTACAGATGATATGAGACAGTTTTTTTTCTAACTGGTTTATTGCTCACACCAATTCTAGTTCAGTTTTAATAGACCAGATAATTGGGCACCAGAATCTTTCAGAGAACTTCAGGAAATGTTAACAGATTATCATCAAAGAAACAAAGCACTGTGCTTACATCAAAGATGAGCAAACTTGTAAATCATTGAATGCTGGATTCTTGCTTCTAACAACTATTGACACAATCAGCATCTTGGGTCAGGATGGTTGCCAGATGTCCAGTGTATGGTGTGTCCAGTTGCAAGAGTGGTCAGTCTGGTTCATCCCAGAACTTCTGACAGTGGACAGTAGATCTCTTTCCCACAAGAATTACAGGAAGTTTGCCTTCACACACATGTGATAGTAGAAGCTAGGGGTGTGTCCATTTCAGCACTGAAAGGAACTGTCTATTGTGATCAATAGACTTGGCCAGGCCATAGTACGGTATGATGCAATACAGTCCTAGTTTTACATACCGCAGTCATAGGATGTATGGTATGTTTCTAGGAATGTGTGGATATTTTGTGTCGCACAGTAGTAGTGGAATATTAAGACAAAGAAATTTGACAAATAAATAAGTGGGTTAACACATTATAATATCTTGTATACACTGTATATATACATGAATATATACCCCATATATATATATATATATATATATATATATATATATATGTATTAATAATATGTTTAGATATTTTCACAATATCACATTATTAAAAAATAAGTTCTTATCAAAACTTCCATATTGAAGTAACATGAATTCAGAATATTTAATAAAATAATATATGTGTGAGATGGACATTGTTTGTTGAGTCGTTACTACTGTGTACATTTATGTTCCAGGCTTCTCTAGTAATCATGCACTATCAAGTAGTTGGGATGTGTTAACATTATTTGTTAAGTTTTCCTTCATGTGTACAATATGTATGTGTTGAAAATGTTGTCAGAAGACGCCCCCAAATAATAGTCATGGTACTCTCATTGTTTTGCAGTTTAATCTGTATGTAATATGCATAATATATACATCTGTTTTTATAAAAAGTTATACATAATGTGCTTATTGTTGTTCTTAGATGAGAGACCTGGGAAAAGCCGTGGAACATGCAGAGGTAATTCCAGCTCAGTCAATTTACTGTTAAATCCCTCTTACATTCCCTGCTGGCATGACATTGGAATTGGCTTCTAAATCTAACATTCAACATTATACTCTCATTTCCTGGCAATGTAATATCCACATCCCTCATCCATGTCTTCCCTGCTCAAATTCTCCTCATCTGTGTCCTCCCGTCATAATTTTCCACATCTGTGTCCCACATCAATGTCCCCCATCTGTGTCATCATTTGTGTCCCTATCTTTGTCCATCTATGTCTGCATGCCTGTGTCCCCATCTATGTCTCCCCATTTGTGTGACATTGTCCGCCATCAGTGTCCCCGTTTCTGTAATCCCAATCTATTTTTCCCACACACCTGTCTGTCCCCCATCTTTCTCACCTATCTGTGTCCCCCCGTTTGTGTCCTCCCACTTGCATCCCCATCCATGTTCCCTGTCTTCATATCCATCTATGTCACTCCACCCATCTGTGTCCCTGTGT
The DNA here is from genome assembly GCA_025642075.2 of Ridgeia piscesae. Lineage (NCBI taxonomy): Eukaryota > Metazoa > Annelida > Polychaeta > Sabellida > Siboglinidae > Ridgeia > Ridgeia piscesae. The sequence continues at coordinate 243,605 of JAODUO010000415.1, read as the reverse complement.
CCTCCCCCCTGTCCAAGTCCCTACTGACCAAGTGGTGCTGGTTGTAGAGTCTCAGTGAGATGGCCTGGAGTCGCCCTGCCACACTGCACACACAGAGCCCCACTGACTCCAAGAGGTGGGCTTAAAAATCCATTATCAGTTCGACTATTTTTGCTCCTCGCGTTTGAGACTAATTTCACGAAAAAGCAAACCTACGAAGTATCCCCTGTGACATGCTAATTCGTTTATGCATATATGTGCCTTCGTTTTTATGAAATAAACAGAAAACTCAGAAAAAAATAAAAAGCTTCGGTAGCGAATTGTTGAACCACACATCTGAGTTATCGTGACATCTGGAAAAGACTGTAGCTTGAAAATCTCGTGTGATCGATCGATGTGTGCCTGGATGGCTGACCTCGGATTCTGCACATGACCGCCCAGTTTAAACAAATGGCGCCAACGCAATCGGTTTTCGTCTGCTACCCGGTGTAACGCCGATTGGTTTTTTATTCGATAAAAAATAATTAATAGTTCTTTTTATTAAGCAAACTGCGCTTATTACTTGACCTATTTATATAGAACACAACTGGACCTGAAAGAAAAGGATTGGCGATGGGCAAAACGAAATGTTTGGGACGCTTTAACTCTCAGATTCTCAAAACTTGGTTATGTAACTTTGCTGAATCAGGTGTACAATATTTATTATATGAAAGACACCCATAGTTACTTATGCATATGTTCTAAATTTTGTATCATATTTACAGCATATCATTACTATTAATTATTATTATTTAATCAGTATACCCACACTTATTATTATAATGTTTAACTATTTAGAATTTTCCATGCATGTATAATTGTATACACCCATGAATGGGACAGCCATCCTGGATTTGATGGTGTTAAATAAACATTTGTTTTATTATAAAATTAGTCTATTACATTTTTAATTTCTAGCAGTATTTTATATTAACTTATATAAGGCAGATTTGACCTGCATGTGTATACAGTCTGGCACACTGACAGTTTGTGTGCTGTGCAGGAAGCCTTTACTGCACAGACTTGTAGATGTCTATTTGGAAGAAAGCAAGAAGGAAGCTCACACCAAGGTCTGTTGTCATACTATTCTACCTTGAATCAAAATATAATCATGATTGATGTATTCGTGTCATGTTCAATTAATCTTGGTAATTTTCTCACAGTGATTGTGTCTGTCTATTAGGTTTGTGTACAGCACAACTATGTATTTAATGACATGTTGCCTTGGAGACAACGTGTGTGTATCTTCTCCCTAGGTACAAGGTCCACTTGCCATGTTCTCTACAGTTCTGTATATTCCTGTCCTAGGATCATTTGTACATTCCTGTCCTAGGATCATTTGTACATTCCTCTCCTAGGATCATTTGTACATTCCTGTCCTAGGATCATTGCTGTCATTTGGTGGTGAATTAAAACACCCTTTAATGGTAGTTAATCTAGTTATGTAGAGTTACAGAGAGAGTGGCCTAGGATTGGGGAATGTGAATAGCGTCAACACAGAAACACATGAAGATATTCGTATGAGTTTTCAAATTTTGACAATCAGTTGAATTAATGCTTGGTCCAACATTAAATAAGTGACACATTTGTATAGTGATTTAACCCATTAGGCCCTAGGATTTTATTAAAACATGCCCTCTTGTTCCCAGGATTTCTGGCAATTTTTGAGCGATTTTACCTCTGTGTTAACAAATCTGTAGAAAAATATGTATTCAATCTATTCTAGTTGTGTTTATTTTGAAGAGTACTAATTTCTCCAAGTGCCTGTACACATATAAATATGATTTAGTCATAAAATGTTGACACTTGATCACAATTTGCAAAGCAAATAATAAATCTGTTAAAACATTTGAAAGTTCAACCCAGTGAATAAATAAAATGCAGCTATAAATGTTAGCTTTGCAACAATGAAAACATTATAAAATACTGACGGTTATTTTTCAAGTTATACTATATTTTGTCAGGCAAAATATATGAATAAACATTTTTGAAATGGGCGACATTGTGTTATACAGGCATGTATTGAAATACATTGTATCTCTGTAATAAAGCCATTGAATCAATCAAATTAGTTGCAACTGTGTTTATTGACAAACAAGACATTGTGTCTGTTCATGGTGCAAGTTTTTTGAAATGGTATAGTGTATGTGTGTTTTGTGTGAAATACTGGTCGAAGAAAACATAATTCTTCTTCGTCTTCTTCTTTTCTTCTTCCTGTAATGAAAAAAGAGTAATATAATATATATAATTATAAACAATTATGAAATGTGAACAATATGACAACATAATAAAACACAATAGCTGGTGGCTGAGGTTAGAAGTAACATCAACAAAACAGAAGAGCAACTCGTCCAGAAACAAACTGCCAGGTACACATGTACTCAGCACTGACACTGACAGCTGTCAGAATTTGACAGAAGTTGTATTCAGCATACAAAATGTGTAATTATTAGTTATTCATACAAGTCACTGTATTGTTGAAATATGTCATACATCCAGATAATGTCAACAAATTTATATAACATAAGTGTAAAAATAACACAAGTGAATACTGATGGAAACGATGTACATCGAACGATCATAGTCCAGCTCAGTTGACTTTTAACGACACGATGGAAGCAATAATTCTTACAGAAAAAATTACTTACATGTTCCTCAACTTCCACATCTGATCCCCCTTCCATTGCACCATCATCACTGTCCCTCTCACACACCATCTGTGCTACATCAGTTGCCGAAAACATGACGATACGAGGCAAAGTTTGATGACCGAACACGCGAAGAAATCCGATGTAAATATGGAATATAATAATATGGAAACCCATGCACGTGACAAGCTGGTGTTGTTGCAAACTGTATCTGCTATGGTGTGTTAAAATTTGGAAGCTTTTAGTGAGTAGTTAATCGCCAGGAATTTTTAGAATACAAGGTCCTGAATGCGGCCGGCTGCAGCCGTTCTAGGCCTGTGTAGAGCAGCCGGCCGCGGCCATTCCAGGTTCTAATCGGTTAATGAAAATGACAATAATATTGAACAAAATAGTTAGCATATCATAATTGATACTAGTCAGTTTTGCTTTTCCATCAAGTTATTTCAGATGAGATTTGCCATACAAGAATTTTGAGGAGTTGCCTTTAATAATTTCTGTTGCCAGAAGTTGCGGTGTGCCTCCCACCTGTTGGACAAACTGGTGAAAAAGGACTTCCTCAACACCCTGGTGGTGAACCTGTACCCGGGCAATGAGGGCTACTCGCTCATGATCAAGGGACGGAATGGCTGCAACTCGGAGACCATCAAACTGCCGTATGAAGTGAGCAATGCTTGAGTAGTTTTCGCATTTGATTTATTCACTGGTGCATTTTTGTGGTTTTGTTTGTTCCTGTGTTTATTTTATCGGTTCGTATGTCCTATATTAATATATAATACAGTATATGTAATATACTATTTGCTGACACATTGATATTCTGATTGTATGTGTCTTTGATTGTGAATTAATCCTGTGCATTGTCTATCATGGAATCAAAATTAATCACCACCCTTGGGAAGATAAAATGTATATTTTATTAGGCTATTGTGAATAAATAATATTTATTATTGTGGTATTTTGATGGATGCTTCCTGCTCCAAACCCTGGCTAGTGTAATTGCTAATCATTCCCATGTAGGCGGTTAATTTCATATTTGTCAGTTGTTGACTTGTTAACATTTTAAAAAGTCAGGTGTAGTGAGTAGACGGCTGAGTGGGGAGAAGTTTGCTTCTGTAGCAGCTGCTGTGGAGTAGTGTGACTAAAGTTGTTGATTAGTGTAACTCAAAGTTGTTGCTGTAGATTAAAGTGACTCATTTTATTTGCTGTTGTTTTTGTCGTTGTGATTAGTGTGATTCATAATTGTTGTTGATCTGGATTAATATGACTTAGTGTTGTTCTCGCTGTGGACTTGTGACATATGGTTGTTGTTGTTGTTGCAGTCAAGTGGTATGACTCAGGATTGTTGTTGTTGTTATTTGGTCATGATCATTGTTGTTGATTCTAATGGTTGTTGTTGTTTATAATGTCGGTTGCTGTTGTTCAGGAGGTGGAGTTACTAGAGTACATAGATGCAGAGGAGCTGCCCCCTCTGCTTGTGGATCTACTGGATAAACTGGCGGTGAGTACTGGGGAGAGAACCAAGGGGTGTTTCAGTCAGGGATATCTCAGTCTATGACAGCCAGCAATGTCGTCAAAGCTTCAACTCACACACTAACCACATGTGTTGGGGGAGGGCGGGTGGTTTACCTCGAGTGAGTTGAGGCAGTCTGTCTGAGACGCACTGCTTCTGATGTAGTTCTCCAAGACAGGCTGCAGCTTGGACAGATCCTGCAACAAACATCAGCAGTGACAGTGTCACGGCTACTTCATTGTGGTTTTGGTCACTGGGAATATTCAAAAAGAAATTAATATCTACGTTGAATATCACTATGATCAGTTATGAGATGTGTGTGTGTGTGTGTGTGTGTGTGTGTGTGTGTGTGCGTGCGTGCGTGCGTGCGTGCGTGCGTGCGTGAGTGTGTGGTGTGTGTGTGTGTGTGTGTGTGTGTGTGTGTGTGTGTGTGTGTGTGTGTGTGTGTGTGTGTGAGTGTGGTGGAGTGGTGAGTGTGTGTGTGTGTGTGTGTGTGTGTGGTGTGTGTGGTGTGTGTGTGTGTGTGTGTGTGGAGTGTGGGGTGTGTGTGAGTGTGTGTGAGTGTGTGTGTGTGGTGAGTGTGTGTGTGAGTGTGTGTGAGTGTGTGTGTGAGTGTGTGTGTGTGTGTGAGTGTGTGTGTGTGTGTGAGTGTGTGTGTGTGAGTGTGTGTGTGTGTGTGTGTGTGTGTGTGTGATGTGTGTAGTTGTGTGATGTGTGTGTGAGTGTGTGTGTGTGTGTGTGGTGTGTGTGTGTGATGTGAGTGTGTGTGTGTGTGTGTGTGTGAGTGTGTGTGTGTGTGAGTGTGTGTGGTGTGTGTGTGTGTGTGTGTGGTGTGTGTGGTGTGTGTGGTGTGTGTGTGTGAGTGTGTGTGTGGTGTGTGTGTGTGTGTGTGTGAGTGTGTGTGTGTGTGTGTGAGTGTGTGTATGTGTGTGAGTGTGTGTTTTCTTACACTGAAGTGTCTTGTTTCAGCTCAATGTCTTCTACAGCGGCTGTGTCATTGTGGAGCTGAGAGACTACAGAAGGACAACAGATGGAACGTTCGACTCACAACACGTTCTGCTGCGACCTACGTCACATGTCAGTTAAACAGTTGCACTGCTAAAAGTTTCTTTTGACCATCATCGATTTGAATGTTTTAACTTGTGTACAACACTGTTGTTTTATAACTGTGTAAATGTTTAGTCAAATTATATTGATTGATTATTGTTCATTAAGACACCCTTGAGGTTCTTTCAAGAGGTTAGACTAGGTAGAGCTTAGATAACAAAATCTTGATTTGTAATACAAATTATATAACATTTTATAAGAGGAAGTGCTGTCTCGTGTAGTTATATGATTTAATCAGAAGTGACCTGTGTCCAGTTACAGACAATGTCAGTTACCTCCAGGTGGTCACGATATACTTTTATATGTGCATAATATTAAATATACAAACACTTTTTTCTCACAATAGAAATACATCTGAACATGCACAAGTTTCACAACATTTGATCTGGTTAGAATAATGTAAATGTGATGTGTTCTGTGAAAAAAAATCAAATTGTTCACAAATAAAGTTCAAACTTTTAAAAATCTGCAGTTACTCTAAAAGTAGACTTCAAAATGTACAGAAATCCAAAAGGCCAGTTCTCCACAGAGAAGGCCAGTTGTGCAGTTCAAAAAATTTCAAATTGTTAATCTGCTTCACACCGTCTTGCCGCGCCATCCTGAGGTAGACTGTTGCCTGTTACAGTCCATGCTGTGTGACCTGAACATGCTGACCAATGACGAACATCGCTGGACACAGGAGGACAAATTTACCCTGGAGAGTCAGCTGCTGCTGGCCACCAGTGACCCCCTCTGTCTACACCCCTCCCCCGCGGTCAGCCTCGTCACCAACAAACTCAACTACGAGCGACAGAAACTCAGCACCCATGCTCTCAAGAGGTGGGTGTTTACGCTGAGCTCTTCTCAGTCGATGACCAGTTTATGTTCCTCAGATATCCTGTTTGTCTTCAGATAATCTGTTTGTTTGTTTGTTTTGAGGTGTCTCAATTGTCTTCAGATGTACTGTTTGTCTTCAGATGATCTGTTTGTTTGTTCTGAGGTGTCTCAGTTGTCTTCAGATGTACTGTTTGTCTTCCGACATGTTTTTCCTCAAATGTCCTGTTTGTTTTCAGATAACATGTTATCTTCACAAGTCCTGTTTGTTTTCAGATGTCCTCTATGTTCTCAGATGACCTGTTTGTCTTCAGATAACATGTTTGTCTTCATATGACCTGTTAGTTTTTATGTGTCTAGTTTGCCTTCAGATGTACTGTTTGTTTTCAGATGTTCTGTTTATATCTTAATGACCTGTGTTTATTTAAAATAAATTATGACCCACGACAATAACGTAACTACGAGAAAATTGCAGCACTTGGGCAATAAGTACAAAATTGCAGCACTGGAGAACTGGCCTTTTGGATTAAAGTACACTTTGAAGTCCATTATTAGAGTAAAATCCACTGCAGATTTAAAAAAGATATAATTACATATGTTAGATTCACCATCATAAATATGACAACATTTTAAACCTAAGTTCCATTTATAGCTAAATAAATTTTCCTCATTCTCCATCCTGTGCATATCCAGTTGGATGTTGACAGAGAAGCATCTGGCTTGTAGGTCAGTCAAGAATTGTTCGCAGGCGGCTGTGAGTCGGCGACGGAGGATGGCCCAGTGCCCCGCCCCCTCCCACCTGCGACTACACGACTTTGTGTGTCGCAAGAAAGAGAAACTGAAACCTGTGCCTCATGTCAACCTCAAGGTTAGCAAGACGGTAAGTTGATTTTTCAAGGTCAGTGAATCAGTAAGGAGTCATTCATGATTGTCAAACATTTTAGAAGTATGCTTTTACTGCCCCCCTCTCCCTCCCCAAAGATTACACTAAAATATTGATTGTGACTATCACATACCAACAGTATCCAGAAGGCTATAAGTGTCGGTAAAATAATTTTTAAATGTACAAAACACCCCGACCCCTCCCCACAGCAATTATGAACGATGCCAAGTCAGCTGATTGTGAGATTAGAACACAGAACTGAGTTAATGTTACAGTGGATAATGTTTAAAATAGACTAGTTACTTACTTTATTGTTGGTTGCTGCTATTAATTTGGCCATGCAGTCCTGTATATATCAATTTGGCTTCAGTCTTCAATGGTGTGGATATGCCATTTATTAACACTAATAGTAATGTGTTCCTTTTTCTAATGATGAATTTTTGATTGCTGTTAATGAAATTTACGTAATTATTTGTATTTGTTGTCCCTCTGGGCTAGCAATAACTGGTGGTCTTCATCTGTCGCCCCAGGGGGGTGTAGGCTACCAGGTGGTTCATATTATTTACATGTAGAAGTTCAGCCCCAGGGTCCATTGTCTATTCTAGCAATGTGGACATGCTGACTTCAGTTGTCATTTTTTATTGAGGCTCCCTGGATCAAGGATCTGTTTTTCACCTGCTGTCTCTAGAACAAAGGCTAGTATTATACAAAGGTTCCACAGGCCAGGGTATAATTTTGAGAAACTCCCTAGATCAAGGCAAGGTTTTTATTGCAGCATTCATGGTTACTTATTGGATATAGACAGCTGTAGGTATGTTTATATAAATAAAAACATACTTGAAAAATCTTCATTAAATCGTCCCTAGATCAAGGGTATACTTTTTGAAATTGGATGCTCTTGTCAAGGGGTATGTGACATTTGGCTGCATACCACTACTTACATGTAAGAACAGTCCACCCCCAAGAGTTTAGTATTTGAAGTTTCACAATGTGTGTTATATGTGTGTTTACAGTGTGTTGATATGTGGAGACAACGGGATGTCGAGCTCACAATGCCTGACACCATTGAGGTAATAATCTTAGCCCTTTACCACTCCTGTTTTCCTGGTACACTCAGAGAATTGAATAGGCTCTCCACAAGCGTACCAGCAACCTCTTCCTGACCTGCTTCCAAGGCTGGCCTTGCTGCCATCTGCTACTGCATAACATTTCACGGAGACCTCTAAGTACATTGCCTACAGTTGTAAGACTTCAGTACTCTATACAGCAGCTTTTATAGATTTTAACATCACTGACTACCTTTTAAGGGGTTGATAACCCCCCCAAGTACACAAGCATCATTGGACTTTTAATGCCCTGTCAGAGCTCAATCCAGTACAACACCTGTATCTGGAATAATAATATGAAAATGAAAATATCTTCCTCATCATCCACAATTGCTTTTGAGATTGTGTAATCATATCGTAACTTGTGCTGTTTCTTGATAAATCATCTGTTTGTAGTTTGTTTTAATTTTTTGAAATTTGTAAAAAGAAGCTAGCTTGTCATGTATCAGTTATTGTTATGAAATGGATCTGAAATGAGTTAAACTATTCAACCAAGGATTAGTTATTTATGTTGAAGCCAGCATTACTTATTATTGATTTTATGTAAAACGTGCTCATTATTAAGGTTACCTAGAAGCTGATGTTACTGTCGTTACTGTCGTTACTGTTGTTACTGTCGTTACTGGTGTTACTGGTGTTACTGGTGTTACTGGTGTTACTGGTGTTACTGGTGTTACTGGTGTTACTGGTGTTACTGACGCTCTCTTCATGCACAGGTGGAGAAATATGCCAAAGTTCTTGAGAAACCAAAGCAGACTCTGGATAATACACCGGTGAGTGTATTTCATAGTTTACATTTTTAGGGTCCAATATTGCAGCCACAAATTAAATTATCCAATGTTTTGACGACAAAATGTTCTTGTGTTCGATTTAATTCCATATGGTACATGGAACGTACTGGATATGTATATGCTATCAAATTGTTTTTCTCAAAATACACATAAAATGTACAATTATGTAATAGTCCACCATTGGTGGGACAATGCCACTCTGTGACTTGGTGGGCCAATGCCACTCTGTGACTTGGTGGGCCAATGCCACTCTGTGACTTGGTGGGCCAATGCCACTCTGTGACTTGGTGGGCCAATGTCACTCTGTGACTTGGTGGGCCAATGCCACTCTGTGACTTGGTGGGTCAATGCCACTCTGTGACTTATTGGGCCAATGCCACTGAACCACTTCCCAGACGTGCACTTTTCAGATGGAAGGGAATCCCGGAATGGGTTTTTTGTTCAGTTTTTTTTATGATTAAAAATACGAGTTTCAAAACTGTATAAAAGTAATTGTTCAATGGTATACCAGTGTCAGGTATTAAGATGAGAGTCATCAGACGCGCCCACACTGACAGGAACACTAAACACACCTGTGAGCATCTCCATTGCAAGAATTATACCGCTACAAAAATGTAGTCATTTAGTGTATATACACTGTATGTATGTATATGTATATACATACATACATATATATATTTATATATATATACATATATATATATATATATATATATATATATATATATGTGTGACGTGTTCTAACGAAATGAGTCGTATGTCAAAAAAAAACATTATGGACATCTCACACACAGCCAAAGTTATTGGACGCTGAACATACCTAGGGTAGAAAGATTCAAACGGAGAAAAACGCATTTGAAGTTCGCGGTCACATAAGCACACAGTCGAGTACATTGTCGATCCAAAATCGGCCGTTTAGCTTCTATTACTCCATTTGATGCATTCGAAATAAACTCCCAAGGCATGTTTGCTGTCGAAGATATATCATGCTAACTGTTTACTGAAATTATTACAACATAATCCGAGTATTTAGCAATGTTTTGTAGCAGCGACCCAATCGATTCCACGTTGTTTACGGCTAGCGATAGTGCACTGCGCCTGCGCGCACAGCTCTAAGCCAATCAGGGGCCCGCTGTCAGCTCCTCACGGCATCTAGTGATGTTTGTTCAAAGATAGGCCTCTCACATTAAGCGCTGCTATTGGCTTACACTGACGTCAGTGGGGATTACTAGAAGAATCCGAAAGAGGGCGTCCAGGGTTTTCCTGTAGTACCAAATAAGTCCGCCATGTGTTGAGGGAAACCCCAAAGAATGTGACATGAACTAGTTCGATTTATCGGTTCTGTTTTACGAAATTCATGCGTGAAATGTTACCTAGTGTGTCTAAAAGGGCTATAAAATGTACAAAATAATAATATAAACGAGAAATAAGCATTGCCAATTGACAAAAAAGATACCAAAGTATACTTTGGTGACAAAAAGTAAAAATCTTCGAAATTCATCATTGCATGTTTATGCTGTGTTTTCTCGAAATCAAGTTCGCGACATACGACTCATTTCGTTAGAACACGTCATGTATATACATATATATATATATATATATATATATATATATATATATATATATATATATATATATATATATATATATATATATATATATATGCAAGACTTGAAGCCTGATGGGGCATTCTAAACAAAACTATAATAAAATTATTAGTGTTGAGAAAAGTAAAAATATATGAGCATTTGTCCACACAAGTGTGACCTTGTGAAATCTTTACAAAGCCAATAGACGTGGCCGGTGTGATTCAGATGTACAATGTACTAAGTAAGGTTGTTGTCAGAGGTACTGAATAAGGTTGTTGTCAGATGTACTAAGTAAAGTTGTTGTCAGGTGACTGTGGAGGAGTTCACACTGGAGACAGATGTACTAAGTGAGGTTGTTGTCAGGTTACTGTGGAGGGGTTCACACTGGAGACAGATGTACTAAGTGAGGTTGTTGTCAGGTGACTGTGGAGGAGTTCACTCTGGAGACAGATGTACTAAGTAAGGTTGTTGTCAGGTGACTGTGGAGGAGTTCACTCTGGAGACAGATGTACTAAGTAAGGTTGTTGTCAGGTGACTGTGGAGGAGTTCACTCTGGAGACAGATGTACTAAGTAAGGTTGTTGTCAGGTGACTGTGGAGGAGTTCACACTGGAGACATATGTACTAAGTAAGGTTGTTGTCAGGTGACTGTGGAGGAGTTCACTCTGGAGACAGATGTACTAAGTAAGGTTGTTGTCAGGTGACTGTGGAGGAGTTCACCTGGAGACAATGTACTAAGTAAGGTTGTTGTCAGGTGACTGTGGAGGAGTTCACTCTGGAGACAGATGTACTAAGTAAGGTTGTTGTCAGGTGACTGTGGAGGAGTTCACTCTGGAGACATATGTACTAAGTAAGGTTGTTGTCAGGTGACTGTGGAGGAGTTCACTCTGGAGACAGATGTACTAAGTAAGGTTGTTGTCAGGTGACTGTGGAGGAGTTCACTCTGGAGACAGATGTACTAAGTAAGGTTGTTGTCAGGTGACTGTGGAGGAGTTCACACTGGAGACAGATGTACTAAGTAAAGTTGTTGTCAGGTGACTGTGGAGGAGTTCACACTGGAGACAGATGTACTAAGTAATGTTATTGTCAGGTGACTGTGGAGGAGTTCACTCTGGAGGCAGATGTACTAAGTAAGGTTGTTGTCAGGTGACTGTGGAGGAGTTCACACTGGAGACAGATGTACTAAGTAAAGTTATTGTCAGGTGACTGTGGAGGAGTTCACACTGGAGACAGATGTACTAAGTAATGTTATTGTCAGGTGACTGTGGAGGAGTTCACTCTGGAGGCAGATGTACTAAGTAATGTTATTGTCAGGTGACTGTGGAGGAGTTCACACTTGAGACAGATGTACTAAGTAAAGTTGTTGTCAGGTGACTGTGGAGGAGTTCACTCTGGAGGCAGATGTACTAAGTAATGTTATTGTCAGGTGACTGTGGAGGAGTTCACACTTGAGACAGATGTACTAAGTAATGTTATTGTCAGGTGACTGTGGAGGAGTTCACTCTGGAAACAGAGCGGAGTCACGGCAAGGTGAACTACTCACGTCTCACCATCCTACAGCGACTCAGTGACGAGTTCTACTCCGGCATGCTCTATGTCGACCGCGACTACTCCGAGGGAAAGTCAGAGGGCAGCACTTGCAGGTATGTCGCAGAGATTTTCCTTAGCCCTGTAGGGGCTCTGTAAAGCACAGAACCTTCCACTAATAACTACATTTGATTGTGGATGGGTGGGTGATTTGAATAAAAAATGGGGGGGGGGATTCTGCTCTTTTATGTACATTTTCAGCTGTGCCTGTAAAAACAAAAAGTTATTATATAGCGCAGTGTCCAATCCTCAGGATTGTTCTAAATTTTAGTCGAAAGTCCGAAGCTCTACCCCTGAGCCACTGCGCTCTAAATCGTAAACGGTTAATTTTAATTTGGTCTAACCATTCATTTCAGTATAAAGACTTGGGACCCTGTCAGTCGTTATTTCACCAACTCCGTCCCTTGAAGACACAGACACAGGTCAATGCATTGCTGCAGTTTGTTGACGGTTCAAGTGTTTTTGGACGAGGGTGGTTGGGTGGCATTGATCTTATTCAAGTTATTTTTAAGTACAGCTGTATCTTTATTTACAAAGCGCCTTAGAAATTGACCACCCAAATGTGTCATTGCCTGTTTCCGAAAGAGTCTTTTTAGTTTGGCCGTGTGTGGGGTGGAGAGAGATGAGATCTTCTAGGTATTTACATAACACATGTTGAATTGAATTGAATTGAATTGAAATTTATTTCAACAACGACTACTACTACTACATTATAAATACAGCGCATACAATACAAATTGTTGAAAAAAGGGTAAAAGAAGTACAATATTTATCATGTTTACCCTTATAATTTCTTAATTTCATACATAAAACATCTGAACAGTGCAATAGAAGGTGCATCAACATTATTTATGTGTGTAACCGTACAACATTTAATTAAAAAAAGACATTGTGACATTTATTGAATTTTTTTAGAACAATAAACAAACTGAATGTTTAATTTTGTTATCTAATTTATGTTGGTAAAAATGGTCTAGGACTCTAACAAATAACTATTCAACAGTCTATCTGTATAACACTTTTTGAAATGATGAACATTTTTACAACTAATCAGTGAATTATCGAGGGAGTTCCAAAGTTTAACTCCAGTAACAGAAATACAGATACTTTTTAAGTTAGTATGTACATAGATTTGCTTGAACTTACATTTATGCCTGGATGAATATCGTGATTCATGTATTTTGAAAAAAAATTGTACATTCATTGGTAATATATAACAATATGCCTTAAACATAATTATAGCAGTTTTTAGCTTTACAAGATTTGGTAATCATGTCACTGGAATCTTTAGCAGCTGTGTGATAGGGGTATTTGTCATGTGGGTTGGTATCAGAATTTTTGGAGTGAGCCTTGTATAAAATATCGACTCACTCGGACTTCATTGATATACATAACATTCTAAGTAAAGAAACCATGCCAGAGCATATCAGAACTGTTTAAATGAATAATGTTTGAAGATATTGACTGACACAGAGCTCACAGATATATGTTTAACATTCTATGGATGTTTGTTTCTCATGTTTAATTTAAATGTTGGTTAGTATACTTAGGACTGTCTCATGCAGAAGAAATGATCTTTAAGACAAGTAACATTTGCAATATTAAGAACTGAAGAACAAAAATGATACGTGAAAAAAAGTCTGTGCAAATATTGGCATTGTAAGGACTCAGAATATGCATCATGAATTGATATACTGTAAATTGTAAGGGGTTAATTATGAATTTTTTTGACAAATTGTGGCATAAAGAATGTAATTTCAAAGCAATCTGCAGTCTTGTCAGTTCGGTTTAGTTTCATTGTTGCATTGGAATAGTTTGTTCAGTTGCTTGATAACAGTATATTATTGAGCAAACATGTTCACTATCTATATATATATATATATATATATATATATATATATATATATATATATATGTATATACACTGTATATATACTACACACGTGTGTGTGTGTGTGTGTGTGTGTGTGTGTATGTGTGTGTGCATGCGTGCGTGCATGCGTGCGTGCATGTAAGTAATAATTACAATATTGTAATCAACTGTACTATTCCAATTTACAGGTTTCCATTGGGCACCAAGGCAAATGTAGAAAAGTAAGTGGTTTTAACTGATTCAGACAGTGTAGAATTAGTTTGCTATGTAAAGGATGGTCACAAGTATTCATTACTACATTTGACTTCATGTCTTGGCACCAGAGTTAATACCGATGTCTGAAAGTCTTTGTCACAACTTTTTTTACAGCTAATCATCTGTTCTTGTCTTCATGCACAGGTCTTTACGGTGGTCCTATAATTTCACAAAAAGTCCAAAACAATTTTATTTACCCACCGGTGATTGACTAATTGATTTATGGACACACAATTTTTATGATGTAAAATTGCAGTTAGCATCAATTTTCATTTGTCGTAAGTATTCGGACATTTAAAAAAGGAAATTATCAGCTTTCTGCAAATGTATACAGTGTATAGACAAAAGTAATTCTAAGAAACACTCTCCAATTACTGATATAAGTGAACATTTTCATCAAGTGCTGTTTGAACATACCAGAGTTTGTAAATATACATAGCATTCTATGAAACACAGCTTGGGAGAGCATGTCGTGTTTCTCACATTTCATTTAAAAGTTGATGACTGGGTGGTATATGTTTTGTCATATCCCTCTTGTATAATGAGATTACTAACAAGCAAATTAACAAGCCGACATAGCTTAATTACAGTTACCTCATATATCAGTGTCAAACAAATATTCACAAAAACTTACAATTAAATTGGCATTTTTCACAATTTTGTGTGCCTGAAATCATACAGTGCTCAGATACATAATGGTCTTTATGGTAACATGTTTTACTCACTAGATGGCAGCACTAACGATTAGTTTCTCCTGTGATGCATGGAGGTGACCAAAGCGCGTCACCTACTTAGTGTATTTTGGGTCTTAGCTAACTTGTGTGGTCTCCCCTTAATGACGTGTGGTGTTGCTCATCTCTAGATACATCACACAGTTCCGTGAGATCTTCACGGAGGAAGGCCGTCGACAGGTGAAGATCACTCACCAGGTAAAGTTTATTGTCACCAAATTAATGACGATATCACTGTGATGTAATAATAATTGTGATGTATGATTTGTGACGTGCCATTGTGATGTCATTGTTGTCATTTTTATTGTAATCTTATACAGCTTGTGTCACTGTTTTATCAGTGTCGTGGTTGTCATCAGATGTAGATGTTATGTAAGTGTAATCAACTTTTGTCACTATTGTTCTGATGTTATCATTAATATGGATTCATGATAAATAACCTGTCAATGTTGTCACATGTCACAATACGTCATTATTATATCACCACTATGTCACCATTATGTCGTCATTATGTCGTCATTATGTCACCACCATGCCAGCACTATGTCACCATTGATGGCCCCAGGTTCTTCATCAACCATTATGTCACAATTGTATCACCACATGTCACAATTATATCACCACATGTCACAATGATGTCACTACATGTCACCATTGTGTCATCATCATGTCACCATTATGTCACCATAATCAGTCCAGCCATTGTTGGTCCCAGGTTCTTGGTCAGCCAGCAACGGTCAGCTACACTCAGAACACCCAGACTGGGGTGCAGGTGACCGTGACGGGGGCTGGACCCCTGCTCACTCAGGCCACTGGACTGGCCGCAACCATCACTGGACAGGTCAGTTTGTCACCCTTTTTACTGGTCAGGGTAAAATATACTTGTCTTTATGAAGATTTGATTTAACTTGGTTCCACTGATCTAAACTCTTTAGGCCCTAGACTGACTGCAGGCAGGTGGGCTGTCCACTGTTGTGTACAGTTTATTCAAGAAATTCCCGGGGGCACTCTCATTAACTCTCATCTCCTGTGCCTGATTTTCTTCTTTAAAACCGATTCCACTCCTTAACTGTGGTCTTGTGTTCTGAAATCTGTTCACACCATCGACAGCACCACAAGGACACTTTCATTGGAAATAGGGTCCTCGGAGATCCAATGGTGACTTTTGCATTTTGAAAAACATTGTGAGATTTTACAATTGCTTTAATATTATATGATTACTCTTGGAAGAGAATCTTGGAAGAGAATCTCTGAGGACACTATTTCCAGTGAAAGTGTCCTGGTAATAGGCAGACTACAATTCTCATGATACTGTTTTATACAACATTTAGATTGTTTTCTTCTGATAGGACATTCAGAAATGAGATTTAGTCTTTAAAAACTGTTGCAGTCAGCACTTACAATGTATAATTTGTCACCTAAAAACCATAATGACATATCTTGAACTTTGCTGTTGAATCGTGTAGCATGATTGGACTTTTTAAATGTTTTTAATGATTATTTATTTACTAATTTAATATTTTTCTATGCAATTTGTGTCCTAAAATTTTGTGGGTTTTTATAATTTGTCTATTTCTTAATGACAATTTTATTGGATGTTTGATAACATGTTTTTAATTTTAGTGTTATTTTATGTTTTGTCAAAACAAATTATGATGTAACAATTTGCAGAATCAGCAGGTCATGATATCAGATTGGAAGGAGAAATAAAAAGTCACATAAACCTAGTTTATTATCCAAAGATTTGTTCCAATTAATTTCTTGGAGTTATGCTTGCAGCATTGTGGCAAGACTTTGTCTATAAAGCACATGTGAGTAGTCATCACAGTGTCACTGACAGTGTCAGTCTGACAGTGTCACTGACAGTGTCACTGACAGTGTCACTGACAGTGTCACTGACAGTGTCACTGACAGTGTCACTGACAGTGTCACTGACAGTGTCACTGACAGTGTCACTGACAGTCTGAGATGCTTGTTGCAGCTAACAGTGCCAGGAATGAACGGCAATGGAAACTCCGGGCAGAAAGTTCAACCAATCAAACTCTCTCTTTCACTCAATCCCCAGGTCTCCGTTGCTCCCGGCAACCTAGTCAGTCCCCAGGGGACAGCAGTACAAGGTATGTCCATCCCCAGGGGGCAGCACCATACAATACTTATCAGGTGTTAATGATCATGTGTTTGTAATGAACGTTTTCCAGTGAATTTGTGATATTGTAGATAAAGACAAGATTATGCATATCATTTAGGTAGAAGGTGATATTCTTGCAAAATATTACAAATCAGTTTTTGTTGGCGAATTCGTAAGAATAGCATTGTTTTGCTAACTGACTGTAGCTATAACCTATAAACTCACACAACTTGTTAATTCGCTGTGACTTGTTAAACCACTGTAACTGTTGTTGATTCAGTGAGAATCTTCATGACTTCACGTGACATTTGTTAAGCTGGTGTGACACTTGTAAACCAACAGTCTTCTTTGTGACTCTTGTTAACCCACTCAAACTGTTATAAACCTACTATGAATCATGTTAACTCATTGTGCCTCTTAACCAACTGTGACTCTTGTTAACCCACTGTGACTCTTGCTATTAACTCACAGTCACTCTCATTAAATCACTATGACTCTTGTTAACTCACTGTGACTCCATTAAATCACTGTGACTCTTGTTAACTCACTGTGACTCCATTAAATCACTATGACTCATGTTAACTCACTGTGACTCCATTAAATCACTATGACTCATGTTAACTCACTGTGACTCCATTAGATCACTATGACTCATGTTAACCCCCCGTGACTCTTTTTAACTACAGGTCAAGTGCTGGGTCAAGCTCAGTTGACCCTCAACATTCAGCAGCAGCACCAGCACACGGCCACAGGGGGGGTTGGTCAGAGAGGACGTCAGATGTACACTGGTGTGTCACGACCTGTGTCCACTTCAAGTCCAGCCTCTGCAGCCGTGGTCAGCTCAGGTGAGACAACTTACAGGAAAACTGGAAAACTGTCGTGAAATAAATCACAGCCAGTAAACAATTTCAGTTTTTTAAAGTAAAAACTAAAAAAGGCATGTATGGTGACATTTCTGTTACCCATAACAATTGGTTGTTACAGGTGACATTACTTAATGTTGGATTTTCTGTGAAATTGTGTAAACTGATGGTAATTTAGCTGCTGAAATTGTGTAAACTGAGGTTAATTTATCTGCTGTAATTGTGCCGTAACTGGTGTTAATTTATGCGCTGAAATGGTGTAGACACATGTTAATTTGAATGCTGAAATGGTGTAGACTCATGTTAATTTACCTGCTGAAATGGTGTAGACTCATGTTAATTTACCTGCTGAAATGGTGTAGACTCGTGTTAATTTACCTGCTGATATGGTGTAGACTCATGTTCATTTACCTGCTGAAATGGTGTATACTCATGTTAATTTACCTGCTGAAATGGTGTAGACTCATGTTAATTTACCTGCTGATATGGTGTAGACTCATGTTCATTTACCTGCTGAAATGGTGTATACTCATGTTAATTTACCTGCTGAAATGGTGTAGACTCATGTTAATTTACCTGCTGAAATGGTGTAGACTCGTGTTAATTTACCTGCTGATATGGTGTAGACTCATGTTAATTTACCTGCTGAAATGGTGTATACTCATGTTAATTTACCTGCTGATATGGTGTAGACTCATGTTAATTTACCTGCTGAAATGGTGTAGACTCATGTTAATTTACCTGCTGAAATGGTGTAGACTCATGTTAATTTACCTGCTGAAATGGTGTAGACTCGTGTTAATTTACCTGCTGATATGGTGTAGACTCATGTTCATTTACCTGCTGAAATGGTGTAGACTCATGTTAATTTACCTGCTGAAATGGTGTAGACTCATGTTAATTTACCTGCTGAAATGGTGTAGACACATGTTCATTTACCTGCTGAAATGGTGTAGAGTTATGTTAATTTACCTGCTGAAATGGTGTAGACTCATGTTAATTTACCTGCTGAAATGGCGTAGAGTTATGTTAATTTACCTGCTGAAATGGTGTAGACTCATGTTAATTTACCTGCTGAAATGGTGTATACTCGTGTTAATCTATGGGTAATAATGGTGTGAACTGGTGTTGTTTCAGCCCAACTGCCCACGTATGCCCAGGCCACAGCCTGCCTCACCTCTACGTCTGCCACTGGCGCCCCTGTGGGACTGCCCAAGACTGCCACCCCGTCCGCCACCCCCTCCCCCACCAGTAGCACCCCTGGCAACACTGCCCAGTCACTCCCCCAAGTGGTCAACGTCGGCTCTTTCTTGCCAGGTGGGTCTGTTTAGCCAATCATCTTTCTTCTTAGACAGCCATTTGTGTCGTAATTCACTGGAATAAAATGTATATACTAATATGGAAGATATTGTCCATAAAACTTATGATTTGTTAATTTGTAATGTGTAGTATTTATCAATACCTGCCTTAGGATCAAACATTGAGAATTACACATAGGACATTAAAAGGCACTTAAGGATTATCTCACAACGTCGATGTCAAATGTAAGACAAAATTACTTTCAGTTTAGTGGAGACAGTTTTGTTTGGTGAGGGGGATCAGAAACCATGTCATGAGGCGTCAGTATATTATGCTTCAGTCTGACACTGTTAATAATAATAAAACCTTTATTATCATACATTAAAATGGCAATGGTATGCCTCTTGGAGATATTGCAATATTCATAATATTACTGTTGATATCATCATAATATAAAATCTTACATCTCTTGAATCCATTTCTAATGTCTGTCATTTCCGATAAAACGTTGATATTAGCCGTAGTTGCATTTGACAAACCAGCCTTCCATGCATTTCCTATATCGTTCATGGACATATCATACATAGTGTCGTGTTCATTTAATATTTGACAATAGTTTGCACTACAAATAGATGAGACTTCTAATGTATATTTTAGCTGCATGGCTCACTATTGGTGAAGAACAATTACTTAATATTTTTTATGAATCTGAAGAAACGTTGCTTTAAAATCACCAATAAAGACAAACTATCCAACAGTAATGCTGTAACAACACCGTGTGTAAGAGGTGCTAGTGCACATCACTTTCTAAACACTTTTTGCCACACATTGCAAATAGTGTCAACACTTTTACTCTGAAGATCCCAAAGTGGGGTTCCATAATAAAAACAGCAAATTGGTTGAATAACTTTCACTTTACATTCATCTAAATATCACTGAAATCGTCCTTACATATATATATATATATATATATATATATATATATATATATATATATATAAAAGGACTTTCAGTGATATTTAGATGAATGTAAAGTATTTATATATATATATATATTGGTATCATAATCGACATCTGCAAACATTCATCAGGGTGGGGGTTGAGGCCCGATGGAGGTAATTTTATCTGACATTGGATAGCGACATTCTTAGATGACCCCTAGCAGCAGTTAGAAATATACATAGGATACCTTTTGTAATTACACAGGTGATGCCGCCAGTGGCATTATGGGTAAACTGTCGACAGCGAGCCTGAATGTGATGGCCCCTGGTATCACCATTGGTAGTCTGGCTGGGATGTCGCAAAACTTCAATCTGGCTAATCTACAGGGGCTGCAGAACCTTCAGAATGTACAGGTAAGAAATATGTCGCATTAGCAACTTTATCATCAGATTTTACAGGAGAATCTGCTCCTGGGATTTAAATTTGTTATTTAATGTTATGTTCTAATGGCTATAACACACATATTGAATGTATACTGCATGTCACGGTGTGTTTACTTACTTTGTTAAGCTCGTAGCAATGTTCAAATTTTAAATGTTTCCACTGTGCAATGTGTTCAAATGGTAGGCTTCATTCAAAACAATCTTTATTGCCAACAATGCAGAGGTGAGTCAAGTTAACCTCAATACCCTCTTATATTAAACATTTCTATATTCTAGACAGCTGACTTCCTGTTAGAAATTATTACACCAGGTAATCCCAAGTAGAGGAAGTCCCCCCCCCGAACTGACACTTCCTAGTAAAGGAAGACCAAAGACATATGTTTGGGCGTCTGCATCTAGAATGTACCGTTATATAGAGGAGCAGCTGTTATATAGAGGAGCAGCTGTTATATAGAGGAGCAGCTGTTATAGTCCCCTACCATGTAACATGTGGATGTAGCATGTTTACAAGTTACAGCAACAAAACAAATCCTGCAATTATTTACGTTGTAAACTGACTGGTCTGCTGAGCATAAAAATATGTAACAGTGTACGTAAAAACAACTTTCACACCCGACTGCGAAAATAATAATTATTGCAAATGCTAACAGATGATTGGCATTTGAGCACTGAGCCGAAAGTAAAGAAACATCCGGAAACTTAGGTTTTTGAATTTTTCACATTTGAAAGTTTCATTTTAGGATAAAAACAGTTGCAGATTGTTTAAAGAATATTACCCAAATTATTTTCATTAAAGTAATTAAAATGATAATAATTTTTTTACCTTTAACGTCATCCGCGAAATACCTGTTGACTTAGTGTGACTGTCTGTCAACAGGTGTCTCTGGGTAGTGTCACCCTACCCGGGGGTATTGCAGTGCCACTGAGCATGATCAACACCTCACCCTCCCTGTCCACTCCGACCGGTCTATTGGTCAATTCACTGACCGCTGGTCACTCTGCCACAGCGGCGTCCGGCAGCGCTGATGTTGGCAGCTCTTTGGTAAGATTGAGTCATTCTCACGATTCACAAAAACTCACTAGATTATACCCTGTCTGTACGACAGACCTAATTGTGAGCCTCACTGTCTGTGATGCTTCAGTGTGGCAGAGGGTTAAATTTTGAATTGAGGATGTTTGGTAATGGAATTGTGTTTAGTCATAATTATCAACTACGTGGAGCAATTTGTTGTCTACAGTTGTCAGGGTGAATAAATGAGCTACTCAGCACTGATTATCATTTATTATTGCTCATTAATAATAAATGGATATTTTAATGGTGGGTTATCCAAATCTAACGGCCACAATGGAGGAAGGTATTACCCCCAACTGGTTATATACCTCCGTAAGTCTTGGGCAGATTATTTGATAATTTTAGCAAAGAATCTTTCTTGGATGTTTCGGGTGTTGACGAGTGACCATGTCAGTGAACTCAGTGACATAAAAATTATACAAAAATTTTGGCAGCCATGTTTGATTGCTGGTTACCGTGATGTAATAAGACCATGATGTCCTAACTGTGACTAGA
Organism: Ridgeia piscesae; assembly: GCA_025642075.2. Classification (NCBI taxonomy): domain Eukaryota; kingdom Metazoa; phylum Annelida; class Polychaeta; order Sabellida; family Siboglinidae; genus Ridgeia; species Ridgeia piscesae. The sequence goes on along the minus strand of JAODUO010000415.1, from coordinate 221,456 downwards.
AGTCAACAACAGCAATCAAGAATATAAATCTTGTGTTGTAAACAGAATTGTTTCTTTCTTTCAGTCAGCACCTCTAGTGTCGTCATCAAACAGTTCCGTCACGGTCACCATGGCAACGTCGTCATCAGCCACTGCTGCAGCTGCTTCAGGTAACACTAAAACAAGGATTTCGCCATCGGATGCGATCGTCACATAGCGTTATAGCCAATCAACTGTGCACCTCTTAGGGATGGTCACAGCAAAAGTTAATAAAATCCTAAATACCTCAGGTATTACACATGGCATGAGTTCGCTTGTCGCCACATGTTGCTGGAAAATAAATTGCTTTAGTGACTCCACCTGGTGTGTGAAACAGTTAATGCAAATTGACAGTAATAGCTGCTTTGTGTATAAAACTCTCAAGTGTCACACCTTGTATTGGTGGGGATGTGTTGTTTTAATAAATGTTAAACACATAAGGGGTCATCTCAGAATGTTGATGTCTGATATTCGATGAAAGTCAAGTATCCACCTCATCAATCCCCTCAGATGAGTTTGTAAACATTGATGTAACGATGTCAGTATATCAACAGTACCAGTTGAAAGTATGCATATTTGATGTACAATGCAAGATGAAACTGTTTCTGATAACAAAAGTAAAAGTTAGTTCATCTAATATCGGACATCAACATTCTGAGATGATCTGTAATGTTTTTCAAATGAATGAAATTATAAGAACACCCTTAATGATATATTGATGAATTGTGGGAGTTTTCTCACACTGAAGTATATGATACATTTGACAAGAGCTACAATATGTATGCTATTCTATTATAATATATTTTCTAAAAGCATTATTGTGTTGAAAATTGCAACTGGCTCTGAAATGTGTTAAGTCTGCCCCCAGCAGGATGTAAAATAAGAAGGCTGTTCTGTAGATATTTTCATATAAGCTTTCAAAACTATTAAAGCATGACTGTGTGTTTATAATCAACTATACTATTATCAATATTCAAGTGTTAAGATGTATATTAGAATCAATGATATGCTAAAGCAACTTCTTCTCAAAATCAGCAGGCAATGTGCAGCAACCATAGAGACTTGTTTGAATTTCAGGGCTGTTGACTTCTCCGACACAAGTGTTAAGCACCCCCTCAGGGCTATTGTCCCTGCCCATTGGGGTGGCAGGCAACCTCACCCAAATCATGGCCGCAGCGGGACTGAAGCCGGGCCAGGGAATCCGGCCTGGGACACCGCTCTTCCTCTCCCCGGTAGGCAGGGGGTTAAAATGGGTGCAGTCAGTCACTAGTAAACTATTGTAATCGAATGTAATGACCCGGTTTCTTGGTTCATTGTTAATTAGTAAATCCTTGTGTCACGTGATATCAGTCATGTGACATGACCGTGAAATTCAGTCTGCTGAAGAAGGCTGTGAGAGACAGCCGAAATATACGGAGCAAAAAAATAAGTTTCTCGAGAGGTAAAACATTTACTAATTAGACTAATGTAATTCCATTTTTTGTAGTACGTTTTTGCCTTTAAGGATATCACAAAATGACAACATGTCTTAGCAAGGGTTGTGACTGGGTCTCTAAGTTTTACTAATTCTACGCCACTTTTTAAATCTCTGCACCAACTTCTTGTTCGATATTGTGTCACCCTTAAGATATGTACCATTACTTACCAGCACTTTCCATCGTATTTACATTCTTTGCTTTCTCCGGTAAGAAAACCTGTTCAGCTTCAATCATCTAGTTCTGATACTTTCTGTCCCTAAAGTCAACATTACTGTTGGGCAAAGGCTTTCGCTGTGAGTGCACCTACTCTTTGGAATATGCTTCCTTCTAGTGTTAAATCAGTTGAAAATATTGCTAAATTCCTCCGTCATTTAAAATAATATACATTTACAACCATGCCTATCAACCATAGCTGCCTGGTGTATCAATCACGGGAAATTATTGATTGACTCTGAGATCGATTAACCTTTTTGTACTGATGTGCCTTGGAGTCTGGTTTCTAAGGATTTAGATGCAAAAGAAGTTACATAATTATTAAATACACAAATTGTGTCTTCCCTTCTTCTTTTACTGTGTATCCAGGTGGAGTCTAGGACTCGAGTCTGATCCCAGACGTCTGTTTTCTATTTCTTCTCATCCCCTTTCTGTTCTTACACTCCTCCCTATCTGTCAGCCTCATTCCCCTCTCCTCTCCCAATCCCTTCCAAACTCTGCAGAATCTTTCCATCTCAGCCTGGGTCCCTTCCATGTTCCAGGCGTTTGCTTTCCCTACCGACCATTTTACTTCCAGTCTTCATCCTATAAACTAAATCTTCCTTGTGAAATTTTAGCTTAAAATAATTTTAAATACAATTCTTTTATTTTAATGTCCATTTTAGATATATAATATTTATTTATTAATTAGCTGAACATAATGATTTTTAAATAGATAATTTATCATCTTAAAGGACATTTTATGTATGTGTAATATAAACTATATTCATTTATTGTCTTTATTTATTTATTTTTATTGTGACCGAAACACCAGAACACATTCATATATTACCTGAAATGTACATTGCATGTTGACAAATGGTGATAGTTTTATATTATTATTAAGCCTTGCCACACACTGTAAACAGCTGGGTATTCAAACACAATTTTAGTTTTGTTAACAGATACCATATTCATTCAACAGAAACTGAACTATAAGTTATATTATAACGACTGGTGGCTCCTATGGTAGACATTCAACAGGTCTCAGAAAGAGTCTCCCTAATCATCTCTTTACACCATAACTATGAAATGTACACTATTATTCTTCTGGTTGCTTCATATCAAATAAGTACATGTTCACACTTTTTCTGTACTTGACTAGCAAGGAGTCAATTGTACATCATTTAAACTACCTACCCTATTTGGAATACAAAATATTTCTTCTGGGCTCTTATATCCAAATGGTGCACAAAACTAAATGACCATCCTGATTAAACATTACATAGAACAAATGTATTACAGAGACAACAGACACACATTTCTTGTTAATGACGAGAGCTCGTTTCAACGGCAGATTCCTGGCCAGCAGTCTGTGCAGTTGCTGAGTGCGGCTGATTTCCCTCAGGCAAGCAGGGCACAGCTAAGTGTTGCCCCCCAAGTGGGGCGTAGGCAGTCAGCGGGAAGGGTTGGTACGTCCACAATCCCAGCGTCAGGTGAGTGTTGATAACATCTGCTTAAAGCCTGGTAATTGTCATCATAAATTTAATTACATACATGGTACAATATTATATAAAAGTTACCATGAAATGTGTTCAGATGAGCCATAAAAACACTCATTTGTGTATGTAGATTACGGTTTTGTCATTATATTAGTGAATTGTTAACTGACGTCTCAGTGCAAATTCTTATAAGAATGTTATATAAGAGTTAGCAAAAAAAGCTGTGCCAAAAAATAAATCAAATGGCCTTTTTAAGCTCTTGTGTCCATTTTCACAGTAAAACAGATCTGTAAAAAACACTTATGTTCCTAAAAAGAATTTAAAATGACTTAATTTTATTGGTATTGTTTGATATCCCATCATGCACTTGTTTCTGCAGTAATCCTGACCGCTCAGTCCCACGGTGAAGGGGGGCTCCAAGTGAGAGCTGGCGGTCAAGCACTGACCACGCAGCAGCTGATGCAGACTTCACTGCAACTGGCCGCAGGTCAATCGGCGACCTTGACCTCCCAGCAAGTCATGCAGCTGACCCCACAACAACAACAGCAGGTCGCGGCTCAGCTGGCTCTTCAGAAGCAGCAGTTGTCGAAGTCACCGCAGGTTGCAATAACAGCTACCAGGGTGCAGCACGGGTCGGTTGCGTCGAAAATGAAGAGTAAGAAACGATCGCAGAGCAAGTCTTAGTGCGTTAAATTTAGAACTGAGGTGGAGGCAATGTGGACAGATAACGTTTAGGTTGACAGTTCAACTTGGTAATCAGACAGTTTGACCGTATTTAACTTGAGCAAGGTGAAAAGGTCAGTTCTCATGTGTCGTCCAGTTATTAAGATGCTCACAAGTGTGTTACACTTCACCTGTGACCGACTTGTTGATTAGATTGTGTTGACTTGTTTTGGGAGCATTCGGTCAAATTTGTTTGCAGGTAGTTTTGCTTGTAAACAAGGATAGATGACTGTATATGTTGAATACTTCCCAAAGCGGCAGGGAAACAACGTCCAAATATCACTGAATGTTTCCGATACGTCTCATGAATATATGTACTGCATGTAAATTATATTTGTTTCAACTCTCGAAATGTAAACATAAAGCAGCAACGACAGTATACGAAGAAGCAGCTACAGGCAGGACAGTGCTGGAACACTTGCCAATCTCTCCTGTACTACCTTGTGCAAATTATATTTATAGTTGTGGTGTTTTTGTCTAGATAATGAGTTGCTGATAGTTTTATCTGCATGCTGAAGTTGTGTGTGTGTGTGTTTGTGTATGTATGTTATGCTATATATTTAGCATAACTGTGCTAGTTATCAGATAGTTATTTGGATTCGGACAAATTCAGCCACTGTTATATGCCACATGGCACCATCAACTTGTCGAATTAAAGAAACTATGGTGGGCTTGACAATAGTGGGCTCAACAAATTCATATTGTTTCAGTGGAATTTGCAAGACATTGTCCTGTAGATAATACTGTCTGATAACTGGCACATTGGCCGCATTTGTCCAAACTTTGTGGTCAAGTCGATTGTTTAATAAAATAAGTGTTGTATTTTGTGCATTTACCAAAATCAATTCAAGATATCCTGTATCAACTGTGTGTGTGCGTGTGTGCGTGTGTGTAGCATGCGTATGTAGCATGCTTGTGCATGTTTCTTTCAGGTGTAATTTATTCTATTAAGGATTGATGCACATTTTCAAACTGGGTAATTCAAAATTAACTTTAAAAAGTTATAGCAAGACAAAGGACATTTCAATCGACATTAAGTATTGAAGACTGTTAGCAAGACTGACCAGTGGCCAGTGTTGAAGACTGTAAGCAGGACTGACCAATGGCCAGTGTTGAAGACTGTCAGCAAGACTGACCAATGGTCAATGTTGAAGACTATAAGCAGGACTGACCAGTGGCCAGTGTTGAGTGTAACTTATAGGAATGTGTTTACGTGGTTATATGATGTGTGTATGCCATTTGTTATAACAGCCTTATTACAGGCCATGATGGCGTTAACTGTATGTTTTATAACAATTAGTAGATTATTGTATTTCAAAATAGTGTTAAACACTAATAAATTGACCATTACTTGAGACCAATATTTAGTTGTAATTTCTTTATATGTCAGCGAGAAGGCTTCACAAAATCCCTTTGATATGTACAAAAGCAAACATTGCTAACATAACCACATCTGCAGCTAGAGAGCCGGGCGTCCTCACAGAAACCACCACAGCTGTGGCCAGAGAGCTAGACATACAGAAATGACAATAGCTGTGGTTACAGTCTAAGCTGTTTCTAAAAAAAGACGACAGTTTTGGAAACAACACTTCAAAATCTACAATTTTACTGATGTCCCACTCACAGCGTTACAGGTGAACTTGTCCTGCATGCTGTTGAAGGAATCAGCCTCTGAGACATGTACGAACAGTCTTAATTTAGTCACTTTCACTTTCTGCTTCAGTCACTTTCACTTTCCTCTTCTGTTTCCTGTAGCCATGTGATGAACTTCTCCACCTGTGAACACAGTAAAGAGTTAAACTCGTCATGTCAATATTTAGTATCTGACGTATCTCAAACATTACTCGTACTGTACTGATCAGATGTTTATAGTACTGTCTAAATTAAAAGGAGGTCAAATGTGAACCAGTTAGCATATTGGTAACCATGGTAACCAATTGCTTCTTTGAATTTATGAAGGGGATAGTTTTGTGGAATATCACATCAAAAATTATATTATCAAATATTATATGAACTTTGATAACAAAATTATTTATACCAAAAGCATTACTCTTCATCAGTAGACCTCGCTACATGTGTTCCTAGATAAACCCTTTGTTCACCCCACCAATCAACGTATCCCACCTTCCCCGGACAAAACCCACTTTTTGCCCTGCCATCAACAGGTCCCACCTTCCAGTTAAACCCCTCCATAAGCAACTCCCCCTTTTTCTAGACAAACCTCTATTTACACCACCATTCAACAGATCCCACTTTCCTTAAATGAAACCCCCTCTATTTACCCCGCCATCAACAGTCCACTGGGCCCACTAACCTGTGTGCGTAGTTTCTTCCTCATGGTGACGTCAGTGCCGGCAGATGACAGCCTGTTGTACCAACTGATGATGACGTCCTCTTCTAGGATATCACTGTCGTAGAGCAGAAACAACACATCCCGCAGAACTGCCTGAAAAGGCTCTATCTGAATGGCCAATTCCTGCAACGACGACACACACGGAGCTTGCAAAAGAAACAATGCAAATGTACAGATAAGTTTTTATAAAGCAGTCTCCAATACATAAGACGTCTCAAAGCGCTCCACATTTACTCCCCGTAGGTATGTGCCATTGAGACCACCTCAACTTCTCTGGGAAGCATTTAGCCATGCTGCCATCAATGCGCAAAGACTATTCATGCAGAAATAGCCACCACTGTTTATAGCCAGGTACTCATTTAGACAGTTGCTAAGCTATTCATACTGGACAAAGCGTATATTCACCTGAGTAACCAACTGCACGTGCCAAGATTTATCATCGGCCCATAAACTTATATCTGACTTTAATCTTGGAAACCAGCTTGTTGCCTGGATTGTTGATTTTGTGTCGTGTCGCCGTCAGTGTGGTTTCATGAATGGGAAACGTTCTGACATGAGGCTGGCATGTACGGGTTCATCTCAAGGTTGTTGTCTCTCATCTACACCTTTCTACACTGACAGTGAAGGGGTGCTCATTGTAGACAGGCTATTAGTGACATTTGCTGATGACAGTGTTTTACTTTCTCTTCTCTATGATTCACAACAAGATCCTGGTCTGGCAGTACAAGATCTTATGACTTACAGCCCTATCACTCACTACAGCTTCAACTCACACACTAACCACATGTGTTGGGGGAGGGCGGGTGGTTTACCTCGAGTGAGTTGAGGCAGTCTGTCTGAGACGCACTGCTTCTGATGTAGTTCTCCAAGACAGGCTGCAGCTTGGACAGATCCTGCAACAAACATCAGCAGTGACAGTGTCACGGCTACTTCATGGTGTGTCACTGTGGTCACTGGGAATATTCAAAAAGAAATTAATATCTACATTGAATATATATCACTATGAAGATGGCAGTGTGTGTGTGTGTGTGTGTGTGTGTGTGTGTGCGTGTGTGCGTGCGTGCGTGCGTGCGTGCGTGCGTGCGTGCGTGCGTGCGTGCGTGCGTGCGTGCGTGTGCGTGCGTGCGTGCGTGCGTGGTGCTGGTGTGTGTGTGTACGGACCCGGTGTGTGTGTGTGTGTTGTGTGTGTGGGGTGCGTGTGGGGTGCGTGTGTGTGTGTTGTGTGTGTGTGTGTGCGTGTGTGTTGTTGTGTGTGTGTGTGTGTATGTGTGTGTGTGTTTTTGTGTGTGTGTGTGTGCGTGTGTGTTGTGTGTGTGTGTGTGTGTGTGTTGTGTGTGTGTGTGTGCGTGTGTGTTGTGTGTGTTGTGTGTGCGTGTGTGTGTATCTCGCATCTGTGTGCGTGCGAATGTGAGTGTATAAGAGGTTCTGGGTAGGAGAGACATGTAGAACACACCTCCCACCACGCATGTGTGTATGCATGATGTGTATGTGAGTACGTAGTACGTACACATGTGGTGTGTATGTGTATAGGTGTGTTCAAGCACAAGCCAGTTCGACCACAGATGTGTCCTACCTTCTTGATTTTGTCCATGTAGGCTTTCTTCTGTGTGTGGCCAGTGTGGAGTGGCTGAGAGAAGATGGCCTTCGTCAAAAGTGTGTTCACCTCTTGGATCTGGATGTTGTAGGCGTGTCTACAGGGATGGCAACAAACACTCTCTAACACACACAGCTCAATCGTTACTGCAGATAGCAACCACTCTCTGATACGAAGAATGCAAACATGCAGTGTCTAAATACACAGAATCGTTACGATAATCACTTACTGCAGATATGAACACAAAAGAGCTAGTCTTGATTACCCAGGCTCCACAAGGTGGCAGCACTTTTTAGCCCCTCAATCCGCCTGGGGAATTAATCCTCTGCCAATGGCGGCCTTACCCCAGAACAGGGTAGAGACGCTGACTGGCTCTCAGGCCAACTATGAAATAAGAACTAGAATATGGATATACTTATAAGATAATACTAATAAAAGTATTCAACATTACACTTATATTCACACAAAAATGTGTTGTTGTTTATTAAGAAGGAATTATGGCATGTTTAGCCCCGATTACTCAGGCTCCATGAGTTGGCCGCACTTGTTAGCAGTCTCTAGACTATCTCCTCAGTGAAGTTATGCAGCCGATCAAGAATTGGCTAAGTGGGACTAGAAGGGGCTTAATTCACGAGAGTAGAGGGGATATTACACCTACTTCAGTGAGTTGATCTCCACAATCAGGTTGTCAAGACCAATTTTTTCCGACCACACCCTCTGTAGTGTGCCTATCACTTCATCGTAAAACACTGCAATAAAAACGTTCCCTGGTGATACGCTACTCTTAATCCTTCGGTTTTGTTGAAACTGAGGAGTTTTAATGACTGTCTTAGAAATAAGGTGTCATTTTCATGTTTTCTACATCTGCATGTACACAGCTGTCAAACATCTGGGCTGCCCTGGAACAATAAAAGGAGTGTTAGGTTGTTGCTGCTGGACGTGGTAAAAATGGCTTTTTGGGTTATGTTGTCTAGGAGGGGCGAAAAAAACTAACTTTTTGTGTCATTAGGAGGGTGAAATATTCTTTTTTTTCATGTCATTTGGAGGGTAAAATGTTCCTTTTTCTTTCATTGGAAGAATGAAAATATCCCTACGCTTTGTCATTGCGATAATGTGAAAATTATCTCACATTGCATCATCGTGGAGGTTGAAAATTTCATTAATTTTTGTGTCATTAAATAAAGTGAAATGCCCTTACTCTGTGTGCTGTTGGGGAATGTAAAAATTTCATTCCTTATTTTGTCATTGGGAGGGTGACATGTCCTTACATTTCATGTCATCGGGGGGTGGTGTGGTGGACGCGTCCACTTCGTCCTCGTCTTCACTCTCACTGCTGCTTACATCATCATCGGACTCGATGGTCAGGCCCCATACGTCATCAATAATGTCCTCAATTTCGTCATCTCCATCAGCGGCAGGCGGCTGGTACACGTAGGCATGGCCGTTGATGCCAATCAGAGTTCTGTCAGCAACTGCAATGGACATCAGAAATCTAGAAAACACCAACACGTCATCCTATGTCCATTGCAGTTGAAACTCTTGTGGAAATAACACTGACATTCCAAATCTCAAATGACTATGACAATATATTAAAGTCACAGAAAATTGGGTGTTTTCCTGGCTAACTTCATGTGGCTTCAACTTTATATCATTACACACAAGAGATGAATCAGTGCTACCTTCATAAACAGGAACTTTGTCCGATTCTTCGTCTGCAAAACTGTCATCTCCTTGTTCCGGTGGTGTTGATGTGAGCTTGGTAGCCTCAGGTAGACTGACATCAGGACCCAATCTCACCTGTGCAACCAAACTGACCTGTTTAATATCACAGGTAGTGCAAAGTTGTGTTTTATTTAACCTTTGCTAGTTTATTTTTTGTCAGATAATTAATAAACTTATATACACACTAGCAAAAAAAGCCTGTTATGTGAACAGTGCTAAATATGCAGAGGCGCACAAGATGGTGTCTGACAGTATTCAGAAATGAAGTTTGTTGTGACAAAATAAGAAAAACTAATTTTTATGATGTTCACACAAGTGACTAAAATGTCCACAACTGACCTAAAATGTCCATAACTGGCCGAAAATTTTCATAACTGACCTAAGAGTCCACAACTGACCCAAGATGTCCAAAACTGACCTAAGATGTCCACAACTGACCTAAGATGTCCACAACTGGCCGGCATAGACCTAATTACAGAAAATACTAGAATATATATACTGATATATATAATATATATATATATATATATATATATATATATTCACATACATTCAAGTATGTATGTATAATAACTATTACTCTCTGTATTACACGATAAATATGTAAAATAGTGAATGTCCCTCTTTAGAACTTGAACGGTTGAATACAGACTGATTGAGAGATACATGTATATCGCTCAACAAGTTGTAAAGGTTAAGATAAGCACAATTTGCAGTTTTACAAAATGTACAAAAAAGCTGAAAAAAACAGGTGCACCCATAGAAACATGTGCACTGGAGGACCCGGAGTGTGCTGGAGGACCCGTAGTGACTGGAGGACCCGGAGTGCACTGGAGGACCCGGAGTGTGCTGGTGGACCCGGAGTGTGCTGGTGGATCCGGAGTGCACTGGAGGACCCGGTGTGCTGGAGGACCCGGAGTGTGCTGGAGGACCCGGAGAGTGCTGGTGGACCCGGAGTGTGCTGGAGGACCCGGAGTGTGCTGGAGGACCCGGAGTGTGCTGGTGGACCCGGAGTGTGCTGGAGGACCCGGAGTGTGCTGGAGGACCCGGAGTGCACTGGAGGACCCGGAGTGTGCTGGTGGACCCGGAGTGTGCTGGAGGACCCGGAGTGCTGGAGGACCCAGAGTGTGCTGGAGGACCCGGAGTGTGCTGGTGGACCCGGAGTGCACTGGAGGACCCGAGTGTGCTGGAGGACCCGTAGTGTGCTGGAGGACCCGGAGAGTGCTGGTGGACCCGGAGTGTGCTGGAGGACCCGGAGTGTGCTGGAGGACCCGGAGTGTGCTGGAGGACCCGGAGTGTGCTGGTGGACCCGGAGTGTGCTGGAGGACCCGGAGTGCTACTGGAGGACCCGGAGTGTGCTGGTGGACCCGGAGTGTGCTGGTGGACCTGGAGTGTGCTGGTGGACCCGGAGTGCACTGGAGGACCCGGAGTGTGCTGGAGGACCCAGAGTGTGCTGGAGGACCCAGAGTGTGCTGGAGGACCGGGAGTGTGCTGGAGGACCCGGAGTGTGCTGGAGGACCCGGAGTGTGCTGGAGGACCTGGAGTGTGCTGGAGGACCCGGAGGGCACTTGACTACCTCAGTTGCACTGAGGGACACAGAGTGCACCGGAGGACCCTCTGACCTGGTGTTTACTGGAGGACCAACACAGCAACACAACCCAGTGTGTGCTGAAGGACCTGAGTGGAGTGTGTTGGAGGACCCAGAGTGCATTGGAGGACCTAGAGGACCAGGAGTATACTGAAGGACCTCGAGTGAACTGGAAGACCTGAAGTGGATTGGAGGAGCTGGTGTTCACTAGAAGATCTGGAGTGCACTTGAGGACCCAGTGTTCACTGGAGAACCCTGAGGACTTGGTGCACTTGAGGACCTGGAGTGTACTTGAGGACCCTGAGTGCATTTGAGGACCCTGAGTGCACTTGAGGACCTGTAGTGTACTTGAGGACCCTGAGTGCACTTGAGGACCTGGAGTGTACTTGAGGACCCTGAGTGCACTTGAGGACCTGGAGTGTACTTGAGGACCCTGAGTGCACTTGTGGACCTGGAGTGTACTTGAGGACCCGGAGTGTACTTGAGGACCCTGAGTGCACTTGAGGACCTGGAGTGTACTTGAGGACCTGGAGTGCACTTGAGGACCCGGAGTGGAAGTCAAAGTAAACTGACATAAGGTGTGAAGTGTCAACCTACCCCACTACCAACGACACACCCTTTCTTGATTGTGACCTTGTTCTCTAAGTACACCCGGTCGTCAAGTATGGACATTGTCACTTCGCAACCGTCACCAATGGTCACACCATCCCACACGTACGCTCCATCCAACGTCACGTCATTGCCTGTGTGCAAATAAAAAACATTCTCAACCAAGTGCCTAAATAATGCTGTGTAACTTTGTATATCATCCATTTACTTTTGTTATTATAAAATAAAGTTGAACAGAACAAATTACACGTATTCTACCTTGTTCACTGCAGTTCATTATACGCTGACATCTAAAGTTCGTATAAGTCTAGTACGTCATGATTTTATATTAAACTGAACAGACATCCATAAGACTTTTGTCACAGTTGAGATAGAGAATAAAGACAGAACCTACCAATGACACAGTTGCTGCCAATGACAGACTGTGTGATGTGAGTATTTGCCCCAACCTTTGTGCCTTTTCCTATGATCACGTTCTGATTCAATTTGCTACTCCTGCAGGAATGAAATGACACCTTAAAATCACCTGTTAAATATCAATTTTTTTAATTGTAATATGTTTATATAAATTACAACACATTAACTTTAATCAGTCATCAAAACTATCCTATTAAATATATATTACAATTGTTAAACTGATATACATGGCATAATAATACTACTGCTTGACTTGTATAACAACCCGATTAATGAGAAAAGGCTGTATAGGTTTTGTAGGCATGAGTTCTAACTGGGGGTACATGATAACTAGGCATCACTTTAATGTAGTGAAGATAAACTAGTTCGGAGCTCACTATGATGTAGTGGAGATAAACTACGCATGAGCTCACCTTGGTGTAATGAAACTAAACTAGGCCTGAGCTCACCTTAGTGTCATGGAAGAAGAACAAGGCATGAGCTCACCTTGGTGTAATGGAAGAAGAACAAGGCATGAGCTCACATTGGTGTAATGGAAGAAGAACAGACGCATGAGCTCATCTTGGTGCAATGGAAGAAGAACAAGGCATGAGCTCATCTTGGTGCAATGGAAGATGAATTAGACATGAGCTCACCTTCGTGTAATGGAAGATGAACAAGGCATGAGCTCATCTTGGTGCAATGGAAGATGAATTAGACATGAGCTCACCTTGGTGTAATGGAACAAGAACAAGGCATGAGCTCATCTTGGTGCAATGGAAGATGAATTAGACATGAGCTCACCTTGGTGTAATGGAAGAAGAACAAGGCATGAGCTCACTTTGGTGTAATGGAAGATGAATTAGACATGAGCTCACCTTGGTGTAATGGAAGAAGAACAAAGCATGAGCTCACCTTGGTGTAATGGAAGAAGAACAAGGCATGAGCTCACCTTGGTGTAATGGAAGAAGAACAAGGCATGAGCTCACCTTGGTGTAATGGAAGATGAATTAGACATGAGCTCACCTTGGTGTAATGGAAGAAGAACAAGGCATGAGCTCACCTTGGTGTAATGGAAGAAGAACAAGGCATGAGCTCACCTTGGTGTAATGGAAGATGAATTAGACATGAGCTCACCTTGGTGTAATGGAAGAAGAACAAGGCATGAGCTCACCTTGGTGTAATGGAAGAAAAACAAGGCATGAGCTCATCTTGGTGCAATGGAAGATGAATTAGACATGAGCTCACCTTGGTGTAATGGAAGAAGAACAAGGCATGAGCTCACCTTGGTGTAATGGAAGAAGAACAAGGCATGAGCTTATCTTGGTGCAATGAAAGATGAATTAGACATGAGCTCACCTTGGTGTAACGGAAGAAGAACAAGGCATGAGCTCACCTTGGTGTAATGGAAGAAGAACAAGGCATGAGCTCACCTTGGTGTAATGGAAGAAGAACAAGGCATGAGCTCATCTTGGTGCAATGGAAGATGAATTAGACATTAGCTCACCTTGGTGTAATGGAAGAAGAACAAGGCATGAGCTCACCTTGGTGCAATGGAAGAAGAACAAGGCATGAGCTCATCTTGGTGCAATGGAAGATGAATTAGACATGAGCTCACCTTGGTGTAATGGAAGAAGAACAAGGCATGAGCTCACCTTGGTGTAATGGAAGAATAACAAGGCATGAGCTCATCTTGGTGCAATGGAAGATGAATTAGACATGAGCTCACCTTGGTGTAATGGAAGAAGAACAAGGCATGAGCTCACCTTGGTGTAATTGAAGAACAAGGCATGAGCTCACCTTGGTGTAATGGAAGAAGAACAAGGCATGAGCTCACCTTGGTGTAATGGAAGAAGAACAAGGCATGAGCTTACCTTGGTGTAATGGAAGATAAACAAGGCATGAGCTCACCTTGGTGTAATGGAAGAATGAATTAGACATGAGCTCACCTTGGTGTAATGGAAGAAGAACAAGGCATGAGCTCACCTTGGTGTAATGGAAGAAGAACAATGCATGAGCTCACCTTAGTGTAATGGAAGAAGAATATGGCATGAGCTCACCTTGGTGTAACAGAAAATGAATTAGACATGAGCTCACCTTGGTGTAATGGAAGAAGAACAAGGCATGAGCTCACCTTGGTGTAATGGAAGAAGAACAATGCATGAGCTCACCTTAGTGTAATGGAAGAAGAATATGGCATGAGCTCACCTTGATGTAACAGAATATGAATTAGACATGAGCTCGCCTTGGTTGAGTAGATAATGAACTTGGCATGAGTTCACATTGAAGAAAAAGATAAAGAAAGCATTGTCTCACCTTGGAGAAGAAGATAAAGATGGCACAAATTCAACTTGGAGAAGATAAATAAAGCATTATCTCACCTTGGAGAAGAAGATAAAGATTGCATAAGCTCACCTTGGAGAAGAACATAAAAAAGCACAAGCTCATGTTTTGAGAAGATGATAAAGAAGCTCACTTGGAGAGGAGGATAAAGATGGCACAGGTCACCTTGAAGAAGGCAAAGAAGACGAGCTCACCTTGCGAGCGTGACGTCCTGACTGAGGTAGATGTTGTGTCTACCAAGGGTGTACTTTGTGTCTGTCCTGTTGGAGATGTTAGTGTCTGGCACGACTGGGTAGACCCACCGGTCCATGACGTCCTTACTGCCACACAAACACATACACTGGGTAGACCCACCGGTCCATGACGTCCTTACTGCCACACAAACACATACACTGGGTAGACCCACCGGTCCATGACGTCCTTACTGCCACACAAACACATACACTGAGTAGACCCACCGGTCCATGACGTCCTTACTGCCACACAAACACATACACTGAGTAGACCCACCGGTCCATGACGTCCTTACTGCCACACAAACACATACACTGAGTAGACCCACTTGGTCAGAGGTCTTACTGCCAACAAACACATACACTGATAGACCCATTGGTCCATGACGTCCTTACTGCCACACAAACACATACACTGAGGTAGACCCATTGGTCCATGACGTCCTTACTGCCACACAAACACATACACTGGTGCCTTGGAGAGTTATGCGCACACTGGGTAGACCCACGGTCCATGACGTCCTTACTGCCACACAAACACATACACTGGGTAGACCCACCGGTCCATGACGTCCTTACTGCCACACAAACACATACACTGGGTAGACCCACCGGTCCATGACGTCCTTACTGCCACACAAACACATACACTGGGTAGACCCACCGGTCCATGACGTCCTTACTGCCACACAAACACATACACTGGTAGACCCACCGGTCCATGACGTCCTTACTGCCACACAAACACATACACTGAGTAGACCCACCGGTCCATGACGTCCTTACTGCCACACAAACACATACACTGAGTAGACCCATTGGTCCATGACGTCCTTACTGCCACACAAACACATACACTGAGTAGACCCATTGGTCCATGACGTCCTTACTGCCACACAAACACATACACTGAGTAGACCCATTGGTCCATGACGTCCTTACTGCCACACAAACACATACACTGAGTAGACCCATTGGTCCATGACGTCCTTACTGCCACACAAACACATACACTGAGTAGACCCATTGGTCCATGACGTCCTTACTGCCACACAAACACATACACTGGTAGACCCATTGGTCCATGACGTCCTTACTGCCACACAAACACATACACTGGGTAGACCCATTGGTCCATGACGTCCTTACTGCCACACAAACACATACACTGGGTAGACCCATTGGTCCATGACGTCCTTACTGCCACACAAACACATACACTAGGTAGACCCATTGGTCCATGACGTCCTTACTGCCACACAAACACATACACTGAGTAGACCCATTGGTCCATGACGTCCTTACTGCCACACAAACACATACACTGAGTAGACCCATTGGTCCATGACGTCCTTACTGCCACACAAACACATACACTGAGTAGACCCATTGGTCCATGACGTCCTTACTGCCACACAAACACATACACTGATAGACCCATTGGTCCATGACGTCCTTACTGCCACACAAACACATACACTGGATAGACCCATTGGTCCATGACGTCCTTACTGCCACACAAACACATACACTGGGTAGACCCATTGGTCCATGACGTCCTTACTGCCACACAAACACATACACTGAGTAGACCCATTGGTCCATGACGTCCTTACTGCCACACAAACACATACACTGGATAGACCCATTGGTCCATGACGTCCTTACTGCCACACAAACACATACACTGAGTAGACCCATTGGTCCATGACGTCCTTACTGCCACACAAACACATACACTGAGTAGACCCATTGGTCCATGACGCCCTTACTGCCACACAAACACATACACTGGATAGACCCATTGGTCCATGACGTCCTTACTGCCACACAAACACATACACTGAGTAGACCCATTGGTCCATGACGTCCTTACTGCCACACAAACACATACACTGGGTAGACCCATTGGTCCATGACGTCCTTACTGCCACACAAACACATACACTGGGTAGACCCATTGGTCCATGACGTCCTTACTGCCACACAAACACATACACTGGGTAGACCCATTGGTCCATGACGTCCTTACTGCCACACAAACACATACACTGGGTAGACCCATTGGTCCATGACGTCCTTACTGCCACACAAACACATACACTGGGTAGACCCATTGGTCCATGACGTCCTTACTGCCACACAAACACATACACTGGGTAGACCCATTGGTCCATGACGTCCTTACTGCCACACAAACACATACACTGGGTAGACCCATTGGTCCATGACGTCCTTACTGCCACACAAACACATACACTGGGTAGACCCATTGGTCCATGACGTCCTTACTGCCACACAAACACATACACTGGGTAGACCCATTGGTCCATGACGTCCTTACTGCCACACAAACACATACACTGGGTAGACCCATTGGTCCATGACGTCCTTACTGCCACACAAACACATACACTGGGTAGACCCATTGGTCCATGACGTCCTTACTGCCACACAAACACATACACTGGGTAGACCCATTGGTCCATGACGTCCTTACTGCCACACAAACACATACACTGGGTAGACCCATTGGTCCATGACGTCCTTACTGCCACACAAACACATACACTGGGTAGACCCATTGGTCCATGACGTCCTTACTGCCACACAAACACATACACTGGGTAGACCCATTGGTCCATGACGTCCTTACTGCCACACAAACACATACACTGGGTAGACCCATTGGTCCATGACGTCCTTACTGCCACACAAACACATACACTGGGTAGACCCATTGGTCCATGACGTCCTTACTGCCACACAAACACATACACTGGGTAGACCCATTGGTCCATGACGTCCTTACTGCCACACAAACACTGAGTAGACCCATTGGTCCATGACGTCCTTACTGCCACACAAACACATACACTGGGTAGACCCACCGGTCCATGACGTCCTTACTGCCACACAAACACATACACTGGGTAGACCCATTGGTCCATGACGTCCTTACTGCCACACAAACACATACACTGGGTAGACCCATTGGTCCATGACGTCCTTACTGCCACACAAACACATACACTGAGTAGACCCATTGGTCCATGACGTCCTTACTGCCACACAAACACATACACTGGGTAGACCCATTGGTCCATGACGACCTCACTACCACACAAACACATACACTGGGTAGACCCATTGGTCCATGACGTCCTTAAAACCACACAAACACATACACTTATTTAAACAACAATGGATCAATGTTTAACAGCAATATATGCTATATGATGAGCTATTTTCTGACTATTTATTTGTAATAAATGCTACAGACATATTTACATGCTAACTTGCCATTTGTTTTGCCCCTTATAACTATTATGCTGAATCTAAACTGCCCGTTTAGGTGTATTTTGTATGCCAAATTTTTTTTTCGTATTATGAATGTAGCACCTGTAAAAAATACAAAATGTAAATCAAACAGTAATTTCTATCCACTTTCTAACTTATTGGCAATATTGCAGAGGTAAGAATGGCTAACCACAATGACTGACGTTTGAAATATTTAAGGCAACTGGATCTGTGAAGTTCCTGCCAATAATTACTAGAACAAATGTCTACACAATATTCAATTATCAGAGGTATGCCTACCTGATAGCATCATACATAAGTAGGTTAGTTACTCTGGCCGCATATTCCTCTTCAATAACTTCCACATAGATGGCGTTACCAGAGATCTGAG
Organism: Ridgeia piscesae; assembly: GCA_025642075.2. Lineage (NCBI taxonomy): Eukaryota > Metazoa > Annelida > Polychaeta > Sabellida > Siboglinidae > Ridgeia > Ridgeia piscesae. Next base: position 203,014 of record JAODUO010000415.1, on the reverse strand, counting down.
GCAAAACAACAGCATGATTTTATGAAAAACAACTGATAACAATAGCAACTAGGATTCAATTTTGTTTACAGATAACCATAAACTATATCATTGAGGTAGTAGATGTTTGACTGAGAAAGTGTGTGTGTGTGTGTGTGTGTGTGTGTGTGTGTGTGTGTGTGTGTGTGTGTGTGTGTGTGTGTGTGTGTGTGTGTGTGTGTGTGTGTGTGTGTTTTAGCTTTTCTTAGTACACACTACACTTTTTAGGTGTTCATCCATGACTAAAGCTTTTATATTTTCAAAACTCGCCATTGTTTTAGGGTTCTTACCAGTTAACCAGTCATTAGATAATTGTTGTGTTTTCTATGTGACTGTTTTAACTTACGAGAACATCCCAATGAACAGTTGGAGAGATGATCTTCAAAACAGGCTGTGAATAAAGATTTCAGGAAACCAATGTCTGTGCTTTGTGTGGTGGGTGTGTTTTTACAAGTATTTGTATAATAATTTAGTAACAAACAAATGGAAACCACACATGGCTGCTACGTTCTGGCTGAAGCAAGGGCAAATTCCCAAAGTACGTTAAGTGTTACACAATATATACAGGTGGAAGGGTTGTAAACATGTATAGTTGGAAATATAATACACTGCTATAGTGAGTGTTATTAACCGTGCAGCAATTTAGTATTATAAAAATCACAACATCCTTGTCATGTAGGGATGGGTGGCTGCACTGTGGCACTAATATAAGGTTTTTTAGTTTGCCCCTAAAGTACGTGTGGTGACGCGTACCTCTTCCTCGACCAGAATGCCCCGAGTGAAGTCTTCACGCGTCTGATAGTCAAAGTTGTCGACAAAGAGAATCGGAACGTGTGGAGAACAAACGCATATCTGACAGTCAATTAGGTCATATCTCAGCTGGACGTCTTTGTGTTCTTGAAGCATTGCCTGCAACACACACAAATGTCGCAGTCAAGTGAATCATTTATCTGTATGTGCGTTCGTGTGTATTTCCTGGAACAGATGCAGGCGTAAGTCATATGTCAACTATATGCTCATGCTTGTACTCATGACAGGTTTTCGGGAACATCAGAGATTTGAGCCAACTGAGTCATTTATCAGTTGTCTAAATGTTCCTGGAAGATTTCCTGAAATAGACACACATATGACAGTCCAGTAGGTCATATATCAACTTTATGCTTTTGTATGTTGCTCGAACATTTCCTGAAACAGCACAGTGTCAAACTAATTACAAATTGTAACCTTTTCGAAACGTGAACTTCTGGTCACAAAGAAATAAATGTATTAGCTATATATGTTATTGAATACAGTACCAGAGCATCAAATCATAAATTAAACATTGGGCGGGTGTCACTGAATTATAAGAAGGCAAATTAAAATATGCTACTGTCGGCAGCATGGATTACCAGGATATATATGTAAAAACTTAAATTAAGTATTAAAAACAATTAAGTAATCATTTTGCAGGCTACCACAAAATGTATGACCACCAAAAAATAATGCCAAAAGTAAGTTTGGATGAAAATACAAAGATAAGATTTAAAAAAAAACGGCTACACTATTCTGTTTCCTACCAGTGGGATTTCAATGCGCTGTGCGTTGTTCAGCTTCTGGTAGGAGAGTATGCGGCAGTCTGTCTTGCGCATGCACACTGCGACGTCGTCCTCACGACACCGCGTCCGCTGGCCGGGGAGAACGTGTTTGAACACCATTGTCATGACTGTGTTCTTGTCCTTCAGCCTCCGCATCCTGTCAAAAGAACACACACAGTGGCAGATCAAGACATTTGTGGGCCCAATAAATATTGTGTGGGCCGAGACAAAGCTTCAGCACTTTATAGTAAGGATCAGGAATTTGCAGTATACATATAACAACAATTATGCTCAGAGACTTGACCACGTGGGCCCTAGAGGCATGGTTATAGAGCCTGTTGTTTATTCTGCCACTAAACACACAGCGCATGAAATATAAAAAAATTCAGACATTCTTAAGACAGTATATTGTGCAAGAACTGTACAAACAGAAACTCTTTTCAGACACCCTACAAATAGAATTATTCTCTAGCTTGTTTTCTTCATTTCAATGTAGTAGGATATTAACCACTGGTGGTCTTGTGTGAAGATAGTGAAGTATGACTTCTCTCCAGTGATGTTACAAAGCCTTAGAAACAACATAAGTAGTGAAATGAGACATAAAGTCACGACCTGCTTGTGTCTGCTGCAAAACATCACTGGTGTTTGTGGATTAATTTTCTTTACCATATATTTTAAACAGCCGAGAAAATTATTATTTTGAGGTTTCCAAATGGACAGTCAGTGGTATTTAAATATCAAAATGTCAGCTGCATTCATCATGTTTATACAGCTGCTCTATCCATGTTGTTATAGAGCACCACCTCGACTCACTTGTGTTTCTCAATGACTGAGGCAAGGTTGACATTAGCAACGACGTCAGCGTTGACGAGGACAAAGTCGTTGGTGATGAGAGAGCGTGCGCCTACCTCCCTCATCGCGTCTCCCATTGACACACACCCCTCAAACACGACTGTCCTCACCTCCATCGGACTCGTACAAGTGCTCCACTTTGACGCCCTGGAATAACATGAACGCTGTGTTTATCTGATGCAGAATGTCATAAATAAAATTACAGATTGTATCGTATATAAATATATATTACAGTGTACATACACTCTATATATTTCAACAACGACAAAATTTGTGTATTTAAAAAACTCTCTTTTATTAAATAATATGTGGGCATATAGTTTGTGTTATATATAAAAACAAAATGTTATAATAGAAACTAAAAAGGCAAACTATTTTACCTTCACCACATACTAACCAAAAAATTAATGGAATAAATTCTAATCATAATACATTAGACATTAAGTTCTTATATAGTGCAATACCCAGTCTTTACGACTGATCATGGCCCTTTACGCTAATCCCTTGCAATTGAACACACAACTCTATTGGAACAGACAACTAAACTGTCTAATTTTCAGGTGTCCACGGTGTAAAACAAATTTCACTTCACAAACTTACTCAATATGTGCTTTGATTTGGTCGGCATGACTGCTGCAGAAGACGATCACTGACTGGATGCCAGACACCCACAGAAACTCCAGTGTGTAGTCTATCAGCGGAAGGTTGGCCAGCGGCAGCAAAGCCTGGAAGGCAGCATGTCATGTGCATAAGTCAATGTGTCTCTTTTAAGTAAAATCAGTAATTTTTTTATTATTATAGTGGGTGCTATGATAGGAATTATTTGTGAACATGCATAATTGCATATGCCTATTAATTAAATTTATTGTGTTCATTATATTATTATATTATCACTGTCTGGGGTCTCAAATAAACGTTTCTGTTCTTGCTACCAAGACAGTGATGTTTACAAATAAAAGTTTGTGAATCAGTATACATAATAAGAAATTAAAATAATAACTGACATCATTTATGTAGTTATTTTGTGAAGAATAATTTGTTTAATCTTTAGGAACACTTGTCTGAAACACTGCCAGAAATGTAATGTGCTCTGACAAGTTCCCTGCATGTCATGGGCTCATTGTAAGAGCTAATTTTAGTGACTTACTTACTTAATTCTGCTAGCCTTGTAGATACAATTATTTTATTGTACAGTTGTAATTGCAAGTTTGGTAGAGGGAAGTGTATAATTTGTAATTACTAGTATTGTTTGGCTGTGGTTGTTAATTGCCTGCCTATTGTAGAGGCCATTAAGTGGCACATAACCTAAAATGTTGTTTGTTTGGAGTAGGGTTTAATAAAATCCCAGCCTGATCATTCTGGGGATGGACACCACAGATTGGTCAGTAACAGACTGACAGAGGGATATATAGCGTTACTTTTACTCTCTATATTAATTTTATAACTGTTGTTTCACAAACCATTAAGTTGTCAATACATGGAAAACCCTTGTGCATAGACACAGATAATATTTCCTTGTTTGTAAGTATACACTTCAACAAATGTGTAACATGTTGATATGCTGGCAGTGGCAGAATGCAAATCATGCTGAAACTCTCTGACATGCCTATGTGGTGTTATATCACTGCATGTGGAGTGACACCCACATGTTTGGAGTGACACCCACACTTTGACCTTTACTGACTGGGAGCTATGCACCTGGCTCCGGTGTGGCAGTTAGTTAATTAGTTGAGAGTGGGAATAAAGGTTGTTTCCTTATAGGTTGTCTCTGGGCTGGTCTTATGATATTCAAACACACACACACAATATTATTACAGTATAAACACACTGTTTATCCAGTAGACTTTAAGATGTAAATATATAGACTAGTGGTGGACTGTAGTACGTGTTACTTGTGTCAGTTGTGTGCAATTAAATATACAGATGGGGAACCAGTCATCTTTGGTACACGTTATACACATCAATGTCAACTAAAGAAGCACTGTCTGTTCCTGGCTTTCTGTTTTGCATTTAAGCAATTCTTTGTAAACTAATAATTTTTATATACATTTGAGACATACATCCGTCTGTCTTGAGATATATATCGCCTACAAAGTGCAGTATGTTAAAATGTAATACTGTCTTTGTACTTCCACTCATTCCTGCATTTGATGCTTACCTTACATCCATTTAACATAGCCTACTACTAAACGAGCACTAAGTAGGAACATGACTATGACTGACGAAATGGGTTCTATGTCATGGCGTAGACATAGTGAATCTTTCCTAATATCGCCCACGTCGATGTAAACAATTCTTCTTAGCAAGTAATCCAACATAGCATGATATTGCCATCGTGTTTCATTTGTTCGGAGCGCATTTTAAACTAGCAAGACCACATGCATCACGAAATAATTACATGGTACACCATCTCTTGTCAGGATATGTAACTTTAATAATCGTCTGCTATTGTCCGGTCCAGGCCCATGCCACCGTCACCGAGTCGGGGTGGTCTGATGCAACTGGCCCTGGGTAAAATATGGTGATATATTTGAGTATGACATGCTACATTTCTTTTAAAACATTACCCTTGGTCTGGAGTGCGTTAGTGGGGCAAATCTTATGTTGAAGCTGTCCGCTAAGACAACAGCTTGTAGGACTTCTTCTTGTTTAAATTCTTCTCGCTTTGACGACTTCTTTTTCGACATGGTGGCTGACATATGTCACTTTGCATCATGGGAAATTGTGCGGGCGAATCTATTTAGTGGAAGGGAAAGTTTTGTTTTATGTGAATGAATCGTTGCATTGTTGAATAGCTGAAACAAATATATTCTATTACTAGCGCAAATTACTAAATTAAACAAATACAATAGTACTTCTCCAATATGTCGTGGCATTATATAATTATATACAAAATCTCTCAGAAAACATATCTCCCCTTTTCCATAATGACACAACCCAATCCGCTGCCATCATGCGAACGTGGACGTGCAGACGAAGTTGTTTTGTTGTTTGATCCGTTTGTTGTTTAGGACTTAGTGTTCTCATGCAACTGTAATTAAAATGTCAACGATTACAAACAACGTAGTTGGTGGAACGGGTGATGCGACCGAAAGGTGTGTATAAGTGCATTTCCTAAATCTGACCTAACTCCGGCTTAGCCGTCGAGTTTTTACATTTTACGTATAGTAGTATAACATCTAGGCTCCGTAATATCTAAACGGTAAATCCGGATTTAGTTTTTTGTATTGACTTAGTCTCAGCTAGTTTAGTTACTGGTTTTACCTTTATTATTAACTACCTTAGGCTTACGAATGACTAAACATTCCTAAACGAGTAACTAAAAATCTGCGAGTACAGATCCACATTCCTGTTTGACAGCAATGACAGCGCAGTGACTAGTGTGGCCGTGCTTGACCGGAAACGGGATTTTCCCAACTTAACTATTTTTAGCAGGCTTTTTCATGGATGGCGTAATTGTAAAGAGGTCAACCTACTATTGCATTTCTATCTGCATTTGTAATAATACTATAAAAAACATCTCTCAGAAAACAATTGACTCCCTTCCTTGGCAACTCTTTGACTACGTAGTAGAAGAGGATTCAAGGTAAAGCAAGGTAAATTATAATGGCATGGTGCTAAACTGGTCAATTAATTGCTATATACGTAGGCCTAAGGCTAAGACCACATTTGTCTTTTTCCATAGGCTATACGGGCATAGGCGGCCATTATAACGTTTCCTTCATTTCCTATTGATTTAAAATTGTTATTGAAAATTTCACAGCATATTTGTCCTCCACAGGTAGACGTGCCGTGGGAAATTTGTGAAACCACTTTTAAACCTGAAGCCCCTTCATTCCTACTAGAATCAGACAGTGACCTGTCATTTTGACATCACCAGTCTAAATGACACATGCATGCATCACTGCACAGACAAACACCGACTGTCATCGGTGACCCAGTAATTTGACAGTTCGGATGCCACGCTGCATAATTCTACTCACTCCACACTATGTCTGTTGTCACAGAAATACAAACAACCTGCATAATGCTATTTTTTGTAGTGTACACACTGGTCAAGTAATGGCAAGCAAGCACGTTATTGTGGTCTTACTTCAGTGGCTATTTGATGGCATATCCATTGTTACTTACACATGTGGAGGCAGTCGAGCATGACAATAATATGACAGTTATTTTTGGTGAATGGCTTTAGTAAAATAGATTTTATTTAACTACCAGGTAATGCAAGTATGATATCTGACCATTTGTATTTAAAGTAAAGGTAAGTTCTTATATAGCGCAGTATCCAGTCCTCACGACTGCTCAAAACGCTTTTACACTTGACTTGCTTTAGTTCCCCGACAGACCTGTTCAATCAAACACAATCTCAACTTCTCTGGGAAGCATCCAGCTATGCTGCAATTAACAATTTGTACACAAATATCCATCTATATATAGCCAGGTACTCAAAACAGCTGAGTGAACTCGAGCAATGTAGAGTAAAAAAACCTACCAAAGGTTTGACACAGCGGCACAGGATTTGAACCCACATTCTCGTTAGTCAAGAATCCAATAATCTAGCCACTGCACCACTGTGTTGCTATTCACAATTATATGTAGCCTCGAAGTGTTTATAGTAACTGTAGGGTAGGGGTAAATTAGACAGATTTGTGTGATTGCTGTGATACTTAATTGGCAAAATGCAAGATCTAATGCATCTCACACAGTCATATGGCATCTTCTATCAGATCGTGAATAGAAATAATTAGAGCCACGTATCCAGGTAAGACACAGGTATGTGCATGTTAATACTTTATCAAATAAGTTATAATACAAACAGGGAAATATAATTGTGGTCTATGTCCATGTATTTATATAAAGTGTTCTGCACATTAGCAGCTTAATGATTTGTGAATCAATTAATATTATCTAGCAAGGAAATATGAGTACACGCTGTAACTTTAGACATCCCACAAAATGACCACAATCAGCAGTCAGTTGTAACTAGTAACTGCTGCCATTCATTGGTTCCTAGACAGATCCTAGATCTGTGCAGTGTCTGCAGTCATATAAGCATATTCCACATACATAACTTGTTTAATATTTTTTCCTCATTGTGTAGAATATGTCTGAGAAAATATGCTATGATCAGTGGTGTTAAATGCTGTCTCTGTAAAGAAACATTTACAAAGTTGTGTAAAATATGTTCCGTGCAATATCTGCAGTCTGCAGAAGATGTGATGTTATGATGGATGTAAGTAGTTGTTTCAGTTATATTATGCAATTTGTATTGAGACAGTTGTCTGTATTAATGATATATATATATATATATATATATATATATTTATGCAAATCAGCCATTCGCATGTTCCATGTACACAACTTCTGTTCTACTTTCTGCTCATTGTATAGAATATACCTGAGAAAAATGCTATGATCAGATGTTTTTGGTAAAGTGCTGTGTGAAGAAACTGGTTTATCTTTCTATATACATTTGTATACACCTGTACACATATTTTATATTTAGTGAGTTCCATGCATGTATGTATGTTCTATAAATGTTTTTTGGTGATTTCAACAGATATGTATATCTAGTACTATCTACTGCGGTTTCATACTGTATGTTATTTATAAGTTAATAAAACTCATGATTTACTATAGTACTGCATTGAATACCGTTATATCAGTACATAGATTATATACAAATCATTGTAGACATGTATCGATGTCCAAAAATAAATAATAATCCTTGCAGTCACAAGATTATAATTTTGCCTAAAACGAGTGCAGGTCAGCAAGGCCTCCACTTAAAATTTAGGCTAACACAAACAGTGGGGCCAAGAATAAAATATGCGACTAAATCACTTTATTCAATCTAATTAACACGTCAACATGTCATGATGTGCAACAGATGTGGCTATGCACCAGCCTTAGTAATTATTACAAGAGTTTTACTGAGGGTTCATCTCATAATCCCCTGAAGCAGAGCTGCTTGAGTATGACATGACATCCTCTGCCTTGGGCTGTCTGGGCTTGTAGATGACAAAATCTCTTTTTTGGTACCTTATATTTTCTTATGAAACGTTTTGAATTTTGATTGAGTTTTATTTTCTTTTTCTTCAGCCTTCCTTCAAAATAAATTGTCACCATTAATCATGTACTTTAGAATATTGGCCATGTTGATTGAATACAAGTCTTGCATGTATAACACTGATACAGCATCTTGATTTGAACTACTGCATTTGTTCTATTAACAGTACAGTAGGGTTAAGTGAAACATGCTTCTTTGACAACCACAAGATTGTGGCACCCCTAGTGGCACTGGCAGTAGTATTAGTGTCATACACCAGGTGGAGACACAAAATTTGCTGTTTCTGTTGTACCAGTGACATCCGTAAAAGCAAGCTGAGATGCCACTTGTTCTCCTCTTGGTGTCCCTGTCATTAGGGGGTGAGGTTACCAATACCATTGTCTTTTTTCTTTGTATTTTCTTTCCTCACGTTTCTCTAACTATGTTGTCTATCAACTGTCTCCAATTCCTGTCTTTTGCTGTTGTTCTCCATTCTCCTCCCACTCTTTCCAGATCTCTCTTAACACAGTCCTCCCATCACATTCTCAGTCTTCCTCGACTCCTTTTTCCCTCCACTTTCTGGGCGTCTCATCTCTTTGCCAGTTTTCATCTCTCATTCTTTCTACATGACCGGTCCATTTCAACCTACTCCTCACCAATTTCTTCTTAAAATGTTCCTTAACTTCATCCTTCACTCTCAGTTTGTCCATTCTTCTCTTGTCCACTGTCTTCAGTCTCTTCACTTCACTCTTATTCTGAGATGGCACACGGCAATATAAATGGCCTATAAATTATGTATTCATCCAGATGTATGTGATTGTGGTCAAAGGGGTGCTGAGGTAGCAGATGCAGGTGGAACTTCCTGATGTTATTACTGGGTCAGTGGTTGACAGGCAGGGCTTTATGCAGGATAAAAGTATTGCCAGTCACACATGTTTTGGTGGACACATGGATATTAATTATTAAGCCTGTTTACAAACTTTTAAATGTGTCTGATGACCTGAAATGGACTACAAACACACATGTGACACAATTTTCACTCACTTTCAAGGCATAACTAACAATATCTATGGGTTTGGAAGACCTTTATTTTTTTGCTCCTTCAGTTTTTACCCCGTCCACACATATTTTTACCCGTCCATATTCGTTTTTACCCGTCCAAATGACAGCTGGACAGGTCTCTACATAAAGCTATGTTGACAGGGAAATAATTATCATAAGTGATGGATCTAACATGACACGTTTTTGTCATTGACCGATGTCAGACACTGGTGAAAATGGGAGTGTACAGTACACTAATTAGGACATGTAGGATTAATAGAACAATTATAAGGTTATTAAAACTGTTATGAATGGTTTCAAGTAAATAATGACATGAATTTTTCCCTAGATTAACCACCCAGTGTTCCTACCTCCACAACCTCCGTTACTCAACTTTGACCCCAACAGCTGCCACTTCCCATCCAGACCCTGCCCTCATCTTCATGTGCTGGTGTAACTGATTGTAACATTGGTGAATAGTGACACTTTCTTTGGCATGGCCACTGGGGTACAAACTTCTCATGACATTATTTTATTTTTTAATGACTAGAAATCCCCTGTTTGTCATTATGGCTAGAATAGTTCATAATTTGTCCACCAACAGTGCCCAAAAATCCCCTTGCCAAAACACAATTGACTAACATTAATGTTCTGTGAATAGGGTCAGGTGAATTTTCACCAAGCTATTGCACAGTGTTAAACAACATGCTTTTGGATAATGTCGGATGTCTGTTCATGTTTATTAGGGTGGGAAAAATTTAGTAGGATAGTTTAGTAGCGTCAGTACATCGTACAATATGACATTTCATCTGGTTTTTTTTACATTTGAGATGCAACGGATTGTAGACATTGTAACAAAAAATTCTGCCAAAATCATCACCCAGCTGTGTCTGTGGGCCCAACAGTAAATATGGGGCCAGTCAGCCATACGTCCCAACTGAAAACTCAAACCCTGCATACACAAGTGTGATACCCAATTT
>JAODUO010000415.1:37500-190000 GCA_025642075.2 Ridgeia piscesae | reverse complement strand
GCTGTAAACCTGTGTTTCTAATGTTGTGAATCATGAACCTTTAGTATAGATGTGGTTTGTAATTTACCATGTTACTTGTACAGTTTGTTAGTATAACTCTGCAAGCTCTTAGAACTTGGTTACTGTAGAAAGTAGATGCTGTGTTTATCTGTAAAATTGTAATAAGTATTATTTGTTCAAACATAGAGATCTATAAAAGTTACAGATAAGTGTATGTCATTTGTTAATTGTAGTAGTATCATTAGTAAGAGTAGGCTAGTTGTTTTTTAGTTCAGAAAATACCTGCTTATTCTGTCCTGAACATATACATGTGCTTACAAGTTACATAGTTAATTGACATTATTCAGGGACAGTGATAAACATGAGAGTAATAATAAAATATATGTATACAATATGTGTATCTACATATCCTTATGATGGTGTTAGAATTGGATTACGTATTTGTTACAGTCATGGAAACATAAATAATTCAAGTAATATGTTTAATCAGCGGGAAGGCTGGTCAGGGTAATATATAGGACTTGGTCTTGGAGTGTATAAACAAACTACTAATGGTAAATATTGTATACTACTGTGACAGTGTATATGAAACTATGTAACGTGTGGAATACATGAGCAGCACGGCAGTCACGACTCACGACTACATGGACCACGCATTCAGTATTGGGTGTGTCCCAGTAGTGTATGTTGAATACATGTGTACAGGTGTGTACCTGATTAGATCTGAAGAACTACTCATGCATCATTCAGAGGCACGATGTGCTGCTGATTGTGGACGTGACTTGGCCAGACATAAATTGAATGGAACAGAAACAAGTTTGTAAACATCAACTGCAGCTTACACAGTTTTAGCAATTGTATATACACAACACATGTGAGACGTGTCCAGAGGCCACCAATTACATATGTGTATATAACAATACTGCAGAATCGGTGACCACCCTAACATTGTGAACTTAATGCAACCACTTCTGTCTTTGTGAGTTTAATTCAACCACCACTATTGTGAAATTATTGTGACCACTCCTATCATTGTTCAATTAATGACCGCTCCTATCTATATGAACTTAGTGCGACTACTACTTTGTGAACTTACCTACCCCTAACCACTGGTCAGAGTCTCAGAGATAATACACGTGAGAACCAAGTCTTCTATTCAGAGAGAAATAGTTGATGACTTGGTATCATACAGCCACCCACATGTGACTTAATTCCACAGACACATCATTTATCACTGTCATCTTGTGTTTGGAGAAATAGTTTTCTGTCACTGACAGACTACAGCATGTCACTAAACATGATCAAATGCTACAGAAGTATTTGTGTGAATTACCAAAGTGTGCCATTCTCAGCATATTGTAGTGCATTATGGGTGAATTCCTTGGGATGGTGTGAACAAGTTCGCTGATCTTGCAGTGACTGAGTAACATGCTGTCAAGATAGAACAAGATTTATCAAGCCATGGCTCAAAAAAATTAATATATCTAAATGCATCATATGCAGACCACTTCTACATGTGAGATAGGATATTCAGCCTCCGAAAATAAAGCTTAAAAATGTTTTTTGTTAGATGCAGATAATTATCCATAACATTTGATCAGATATATGTAAACAATGCGGATTGCTAGGCGGCGCTGATACACAACTTGGGTCTGTAATGTATTCACGTTCTTTACACGCATACATGCACGTGCTGTTTGATGTTGTTTTAGTTCTTCTTTAAGGTATTTTTGTCACCAATTGTTATAACTATAAGGCATATCTACAATGTGTGTTAACAAATACTGGATATAATGAATGAATGAACATAACCAGGCAATGGGACATTGGCGGTTGACAGCATGTGGCCTAGGATTATTAATTCTGTAGGTTCCCCATTAGAATTTCAAAATACGTTATCCATGCATTTACGGGTTAAACGTTAAGCAGACTGGCTTAGGTCTACATAAAACAGTAGCCTGCCTCACACACTGGTATATAGTTGTTTGTGTATGTGAGTGCAATCAGTGCATGCTGGTGTGCACCCACGTGTGCATGTCTGTATATGTGTACATGCACAGTTGGTATGTGTATGCTGCTGTCCTCTTATACCTATAGTAGATAACTAGATACGCTCTACGAATTAAGTATAATTATTGTTATCACTGTATCTTTTATGTATATCTATATGCATGGCTTAATTTATTGTTTGGTAGGCCAGGCATGCATTTTAAAGAAATGTCATGTCGTGCCTGAGTGAACACGTCTGAAAGATAATGTACAAGTAGTGTCCTAGATGTAAAACAATCAGGCTAATGTGATATGAAGAAAAGGTATGACAAATGACTGTTGGATTTAATGTCTGTTTTTCTTCAGTTATAAATCTGCTCGCATTGAAGTACAATGGGTAATTTCCAGCAGTAACTGTACAAGTACCCGGTAGTTCACACTGCATCTGTGCACAATAAGATATCAATACCTTGGATGTAATGTGAGCTACTTGTCCAGTTTCTACTGGAAATTGCCAATTGTACTTCAATGTGAGCAGATTTATAAGTTATGAAAAACAGCTTGTACTGTAATTTGTAACTGCATTTCTTCCAAAACGCTGCGGCTGACTTAACAATAATAATAAATAACAGTATTTGTCTACACCATATCTCTAGCAACAAAACCATTCAGAGGCACATTACACTTTACAGGAATATACAGATTACCTTAAAATAAAAATAGAGATTTATTGTAAAATAAATAGATCGGTATAAAATGTTCAATACAAATAAATAAATAACATTAGACTTGCCTATTTCCATGTTTGCTCACATTGTTGGATCATTAGCGTTTGATGTACTGGTGTGTTACAAAACATGCAATAGCAGTTACTTAGATGCTTTTATCCGTTCTTGAAAAAACCCACAAACACTGAGAGGCAAGAAACTGTCCAGAGAGGGAGGCACTGTTGCTGTAATTTGTGACAACAGGAATTAAATTGGGTTTTAAGATCAAGACAGTGTAATAGCTTTAGCCGCGTAAATTAATATGTTGTATTACAAGAAGGTATATTGCATCGACACTCTCGTGGAATAATCCAGCTAATGGTAGCGGGACTTGGTACACATGCTAGCAATAATGGTAATCTGCGTTAATTCAAATTGTTCTGGTTGAAAGTACACAGGGTCATATGGTCATACGACAATAAACCATGGCCCACTAAAGCTGCACGATGGTTTGTCAACTATCAAAACAAACTATTTTTCAAAAACTTCCACGCAGAAAATATACTCTTACCAATCAGTGCAGTTGTTTTTTAATTATGTCAGATTGCACATGGATGCAGATAGAGATGTTGACAAGAATGTTTAATTACAGATCTTTAATTTGACATTATAGGAAATCTTGCCTAATTCCTGTATAGTGTATACATGGTATAAGTCACTGTTTAGCATTACACATCTACTGTGGCATAGAAAAGTTAAATAATTTCTAAATATTTGTTTTGTATCATAAAATCAGGTCATGTCATGTTTTTGATAACAATAAGTTCAGTGTACTGTCTTACAAAACATATATTACAAATCAAATGGGTGATCAATATGTTGACTGAGTTGGCCAATATTTAGACTGTGTTGGTGACCAATGCGTATTATGTTGACCTTGTACAGTGTACGTGTAACTTGTGTAGGTGGGGTGTAGTGCCAATCCTGAGGTGACACTCTAATAAATTATGTACATGAAATAAATTATGCACTGGTGCTAAGCTACTCTTGCCATACAGTGCAACAACCACACATCCACCTACACTAACTACGTACAGTGTAATAACCACACATCCACCTACGCTAACTACGTACAGTGTAACAACCACACATCCACCTACACTAACTACGTACAGTGTAACAACCACACATCCACCTATGCTAACTACGTACAGTGTAACAACCACACATCCACCTACGCTAACTACGTACAGTGTAACAACCACACATCCACCTACGCTAACTACGTACAGTGTAAAACCCACATCCACCAGCACTCACACATCCACCTACGCTAACTACGTACAGTGTAACAACCACACATCCACCTACACTAACTACGTACAGTGTAACAACCACACATCCACCTACGCTAACTACGTACAGTGTAACAACCACACATCCACCTACGCTAACTACGTACAGTGTAACAACCACACATCCACCTACGCTAACTACGTACAGTGTAACAACCACACATCCACCTACGCTAACTACGTACAGGTAACAACCACACATCCACCTACGCTAACTACGTACAGTGTAACAACCACACATCCACCTACACTAACTACGTACAGTGTAACAACCACACATCCACCTACGCTAACTACGTACAGTGTAACAACCACACATCCACCTACGCTAACTACGTACAGTGTAACAACCACACATCCACCTACGCTAACTACGTACAGTGTAACAACCACACATCCACCTACGCTAACTACGTACAGTGTAACAACCACACATCCACCTACGCTAACTACGTACAGTGTAACAACCACACATCCACCTACACTAACTACGTACAGTGTAACAACCACACATCCACCTACGCTAACTACGTACAGTGTAACAACCACACATCCACCTACGCTAACTACGTACAGTGTAACAACCACACATCCACCTACGCTAACTACGTACAGTGTAACAACCACACATCCACCTACGCTAACTACGACAGTGTAACAACCACACATCCACCTACGCTAACTACGTACAGTGTAACAACCACACATCCACCTACGCTATACGTACGTGAGCATGGACCGCTTGTAGGACAACCACACATCCACCTACGCTAACTACGTACAGTGTAACAACCACACATCCACCTCGCTAACTACGTACAGTGTAACAACCACACATCCACCTACGCTAACTACGTACAGTGTAACAACCACACATCCACCTACGCTAACTACGTACATGTAACAACCACACATCCACCTACGCTAACTACGACAGTGTAACAACCACACATCCACCTACGCTAACTACGCACATGTTTGTTCAACAACCACACATCCACCTACGCTAATACGTACAGTGTAACAACCACACATCCACCTACGCTAACTACGTACAGATGTAACAACCACACATCCACCTAACTAACTATGTACAGTAACAACCACATCCACCTACGCTAACTACGTACAGTGTAACAACCACACATCCACCTACGCTAACTACGTACAGTGTAACAACCACACATCCACCTACGCTAACTACGTCACAGTGTAAATAACCACACATCCACCTACGCTAACTACGACAGTGTAACAACCACACATCCACCTACGCTATTCAGTACAGTGTAACAACCACACATCCACCTCTAATTAGACAGTGTAACCCCATCCACCTACGCTAATACGTACAGTGTAACAACCACACATCCACCTACGCTAATTATGTACAGTGTAACAACCACACATCCACCTACCTAATTAGTACATGTAACAACCACACATCCACCTACACTAACTATCGTACAGTGTAACAACCACACATCCACCTACGCTAATTATGACAGTGTAACAACCACACATCCACCTACAGCTAACTACGTACAGTGTACAACCATCCATAATTCTAGTTCCACATCCTGTCTGTACTGTACTCAAAATCCCTACGCATCACAGTGTAACAACCACACATCCACCTACACTAACTACGTACAGTGTAACAACCACACATCCACCTACGCTAACTACATACAGTGCAACAACCACACATCCACCTACGCTAACTACGTACAGTGCAACAACCACACATCCACCTACGCTAACTACGTACAGTGCAACAACCACACATCCACCTACACTAACTACGTACAGTGTAACAACCACACATCCACCTACGCTAACTACGTACAGTGTAACAACCACACATCCACCTACGCTAACTACGTACAGTGTAACAACCACACATCCACCTACGCTAACTACGTACAATGTAACAACCACACATCCACCTACGCTAACTAAGTACAATGTAACAACCACACATCCACCTACGCTAACTAAGTACAGTGTAACAACCACACATCCACCTACGCTAACTACGTACAGTGCAACAACCACACATCCACCTACGCTAACTACGTACAGTGCAACAACCACACATCCACCTACACTAACTACGTACAGTGTAACAACCACACATCCACCTACACTAACTAAGTACAGTGTAACAACCACACATCCACCTACGCTAATTATGTACAGTGTAACAACCACACATCCACCTACACTAACTACGTACAGTGTAACAACCACACATCCACCTACACTAACTACGTACAGTGTAACAACCACACATCCACCTACGCTAACTACGTACAGTGTAACAACCACACATCCACCTACGCTAACTACGTACAGTGTAACAACCACACATCCACCTACGCTAACTACGTACAATGTAACAACCACACATCCACCTACACTAACTACGTACAGTGTAACAACCACACATCCACCTACGCTAACTACGTACAGTGCAACAACCACACATCCACCTACGCTAACTACGTACAGTGTAACAACCACACATCCACCTACGCTAACTACGCATTGTAACCAAGGATGAACCAATCCAGTGTATCGAGTTATGACATCCGATATCGTGTGATCGACGTGGCATGTGGGAGCCGCTTGTGGGACAAACTATTTGAGGGCCAGCTCTAGGTGTGGGCATCATTCAGGTCTCATCTCTTTCAGGTGAAACAGTCTGGTTTGTCATTGCTATTCGTGTGAGTATTACTGTTGTGTTTCTTACAAGCTGACTTGGTAATTAGTGTGGGGATTTATTGTGACTTCAGTTATCTGGTTTCAGGTTGGTCTTGTTATGACTTATGTCGTGCACCCACTATAGCTCATACCAGATGTTTGTTCAACAACAGGACGTGCCTATGTTAATATTATGGAATGTCATATTGTTGTGCGGATTGGTTTCAGATCAATAATGAAGATTACAAAAATCTGCTGCATTGGGGCGGGCTACGTTGGTGGCCCATCATGCGCTGTCATTGCCCACAAATGTCCAGACGTAACCGTCACGGTAGTGGACTTGAGTCAAGAAAGAATTGACCAGTGGAATTCTGATAATCTTCCCATATTCGAGGTAGGTTGTTCATATTACTGAATCCAGTCTTATTTATGACAGTCTACCCCGTATTCAAGGTAAATCATTTGTGCTACTGAATCCAGTCTTAATTATGACTGCTCATATTTGTGTGGGGGGCCTTGGCCTTCATGTTGCTGAACCTTTGTCCGTATTTGAAGTAATTAATAAGTAATCATTCATCCTACTGAACCATCCTTCATTTTCACAACCTGTCAGTATTTGAGGTGATTTGAGGTAAGCCCCATCCTTAATTCTGATAGCATAGACCACTCGTGTTACTAACTCATCCATAATTCTGAGTTTCTGACATTCTGTCTGTATCTGTATCTGAGAAGTCTCAGGCATTTCACACTTACAGAGCCCATTCATGGTTTTTGACTACATATGAAGTTGATGCAATTTAATCTGAAATCCCCCCACTGGTATATGAAACTTTAAATTATATACATTTATCTGTGAATGTCTTTGAATGCTTCCTTCACAATATAAAAATATAGTCATCAGCCCACACTTTAATATGGTTTTGTTCTACAGAAAAGAGACTGACCTTGAGACGTTCCCTTACCCGTAGGGTATCTGATTGTTTTCACAGTACCCAGTACCCATAGTATCCATAATCTGGATGTCTGGTGCAGTTGTATCCAGAATTCCAGATGAAGTATCTAAAAAACCTGTCTGAGCCAGTACGAACTCACACCCGACTATCAGTTCTAAGTGATAACACACGGTTACTGTGTCCCCTGTCTACAGACTATAGACCTTTCCTTTGCTGACATCTTTTCTTTGAAATCTGTCATTTTGGCTTGGAATTATCATTCAAATTTGACCAATACAGAGTAGTATATTGCGACATTTACATTTGAAGCAAATCCCTGTTAAAATAGGATGTGATCACATTCCATTAACATACATGGGCAACCTGTATACACTTACTACTCATGCCAGAAACACTGGATGACAGTGCTGTCACATGGTGTACTGGACAGTATACACAATTACAAGTGATTTATTTATTAAACTATGATTTTCTTGTAAATAATAGTCAAAGGGTGGACCACTATCAGCCTATCAGGTATGCTGCTTGACTAATAGTGAAGACATGGTGTTGCCATGAGTTGGGACACACAGAAGGTATCCAGACTTATAACAACAAGCTGTTGACCCCACCCTGCTGACCCTGTCCCAACCCCACCCCACCCAACCCCACCCCACTAACATTTTCTCCTGACAACTGCATTCTCTGAGACACCAGCTGTTTTTAACCTCTGTTTCACATCAGGAGTGATACTGTGGTTGTGGCAACAATTTTCAATTGGGTATCTAGTTAAAGCTGTTTAAGGAAAAAGCAGTCGTTTATGACCTTATATAGCAGATTACATTACACAGCCCATTCAGATCTGTTTCTAAATGTCTAATGTTTGGATGTTATGCTCTTATGTTCCACTGAAAGGTGTGTTTTCTTTGAGTAGCAACAAATTAAAGAGAGGCGTTTATATTTGTATATATCTGTTATGATGCCAGCTAGTAGTGATTAAAGTTTGCCATGTGGTATTTCACAACACATTAAACCAACCTCTCTTCACACAATACTGTGTGTTTATGTCGCTTCAGTGTCCTCACAGATACTACACTCATGGCACTAACTTCTTTATCAGGACAAGTTTTTTAGAACTTCTGTCACTGCACCCAATGTTCTCATTTTTTTTGGAATGAGAACATTGCCTCTGTAAATCAATGACAGGTGTTTCAGTTCCCTGTTTGGGGTCTTTCTCCTGGCATACACATACATGTACAGTGTATGTTCACTGTGACTGTTGACAGCACGTAGCGGTAGTCAGTAAGACGAAAAGGAGTGAAACAAATTCACTGTCCCGATATTGAAACTACAGAACTTGTTTCCTCTCCTGACAGTCTGACATTGCATTTCAGAGCATGTAATATCATTGTGCAGACCACACAATAAACATCTTTTGTTTGTTGTACTTGAGGCAGAATATAGTTTTATTTTTATGCATTTACTAAGTTCATCACCTGCCAGTTTCATCAAGCTATTTTGCACAGATAGTTTCAGTTATTTTTATCAGAGTAAACTTCTAAATAAAAAATTTGCACATTACCAAGGTTTTGGTACTTTGTATTCTGTGTATTAATTGTTAATAATTGGGTAATACATTTTTCATTGGGGTGATAGATGATCAAACCAGTGTCCACCCCCACTGTATAGAGTGTATACTTAGTGTCTTTGTTTTCCAGCCGGGCCTGGAAGAAGTTGTAAAGAGTTGCCGGGGAAAGAATCTCTTCTTCTCTACAGAGATAGATAAAACCATCATAGAAGCTGAGTTGATCATCATCTCTGTGAATACTCCCACCAAGACGTATGGGCTGGGCAAGGTTAGTGTTTGTAATTGGTTAAATGCCTGTCTGATTATAGCTCTTATGTAATTATTTTGTTTTTGGTATCATTATATAATTTTACCTTATCCTTTATGTTTTAAACTTATGACCCTTAGGAAAATAAGGTGTGTCGTTTAAGGTTGTCATTATGAAAGAATATTTGTAATATTATCATTATTATGAAAGAATCATATAAGACATACTTTACATGGAGTACCCCAGAGTATATAGTGTGTGGAGCACCCCAGCCTACTCTATATGGAGCACCCCATGGTGCTCCGCATGGGGTCCTCAGGGTGCACTACACAGAGCAGCGGGGGTATTTTGTGCAGGCCCCTGAAACAAGAACAAACATGAACGTTAATTAGTACAGTAGAACTAGGATATCAGCTAAGACTAAACCGACCAACACCCATGCCTTACTAAATGACAAATGTTCATGTCGAGGTGTTCCGTCCTGTATGCTGTCCACACCCATGTATGTATATGCTGACTACACCCATGTATGTATATGCTGACTACACCCATGTATGTATATGCTGACTACACCCATGTATGTATATGCTGACTACACCCATGTATGTATATGCTGTACACCCATGTATGTATATGCTGACTACACCCATGTATGTATATGCTGACTACACCCATGTATGTATATGCTGTCCACACCATGTATGTATATGCTGACTACACCCATGTATGTATATGCTGACTACACCCATGTATGTATATGCTGACTACACCCATGTATGTATATGCTGGCTACACCCATGTATGTATATGCTGACCCCTTTAACACCCCATGTATGTATATGCTGACTACACCCATGTATGTATATGCTGGCTACACCCATGTATGTATATGCTGACTACACCCATGTATGTATATGCTGACTACACCCATGTATGTATATGCTGGCTACACCCATGTATGTATATGCTGGCTACACCCATGTATGTATATGCTGACTACACCCATGTATGTATATGCTGTGTTGTAGGGACGAGCAGCCGACCTGAAGTACATCGAGAGCGCGGCGAGGAAGATCGCAGAGGTGTCAACCAGCAGCAAGGTGGTGGTTGAGAAGAGCACCGTGCCTGTGAAGGCTGCAGAGAGTGTCAACAACATCCTCAGTGCCAACCACAAGCACGGCGTCAGGTACCAGGTGTGTATATGTCTCCATGTCCTCCTCCATGTGTTGGCGGGAGTAGTGAGGTATGGGTTACAGTTTCACACCCTTACTCAAGAAATTTCTGGTTTTAATTCTCTTGGTGGGCTGTTTTGAACTTTGCAAATTCAATCACACACATTGCGTAAGTTCAGTTTGCTGCTCTAATGAATACCTGGCTATAGACAATGGTGGACAATTGTGTGTGAATAGTCACTTTGCATTAATTATAGCATGGCTGAATGCTTCCTGAGATGTGGAGATGGTGCTGGAATCCATACCCCTGCCAGAGGGTGAAGGGAAAGGAGTTCTGACTGTGTATGTTAGGTTCCATTGTACATATTCAATTTGTCACTGTCCACTGCATGACATTGATGTATTTGTTCCGTCAGGTATTATCAAACCCAGAGTTCCTGGCAGAGGGCACTGCGATCTCGGACCTGCTCTTCCCCGACCGCGTTCTCATTGGTGGGCCGCAGACACCAGAGGGCCGGGAGGCGATCGACGCCCTCAGCTGGGTGTACCAGCACTGGATCCCCATGGAGAAGATCATCACCATGAACACGTGGTCCTCAGAACTCTCTAAACTGGTCAGTGTTTCAGAATGCCGGTCTGTCCCCTTTCTGGGAAATGTGTTTTTGACACAGCAGTTGCTGCCCATAACCTAGCCAGAACACAGGAGGAACACAAATAGGAGAAAGTAAACAGACTGGGTTTAGCAGCACTAGAAACTAGGAGATTAACCAGATACCCAACAGAGGTTGTAGAAGTTTTGAATACATTGATGAACATATATTTGTCAAACTTTAGGTGGGTAGTAGAAACACAGAGTGTAAAGCAGCAGTATATTTTCTGCATCAGGATGACATAAGAATGTAGTAAACTATTTACTAATTGAGTTAGTGCTATCAGTGTGTATTTGGTTAGACATCAGATTGACAGACCTCAGATTACACTACACATTAGGTAAATAAATTCGGCTTGATAAGTTGATCCCATTCATTCCATTTCCATCATGTTATAGGCAATCTTGTCTTGAATCACCCTAACAAATGTTTGTATTCACTATTCAGACATTGCCCGTTTTCTGCCACCCTAAAATCTACACAATGACCTAGTTTTCTGTGCTGTATGTGTATTTGAACACCTGCAATTTTTACGTGTTTGAACAATACATTTTACGTGTTTGCAAAATACATAGCAGGTTTATTTTTGGACACCAATATGTTTTATTTATCTGTACATATTCAGACAGCTTAAAATTTAATTATTTTTGGTGTCAGAATATATACCGTGATTACAGCCCAATGTGTAGTTGTGATCGTGCTGTGTCCCAGGCTGCCAATGCCTTCCTGGCCCAGAGGATCTCCAGCATCAATGCCATGTCAGCCATCTGCGAGGCAACGGGGGCTGACGTGTCGGAGGTGTCACACGCAATAGGCACCGACACGAGGATAGGCGCAAGGTTCCTGCAAGCCAGTATAGGTCAGTCGCTCTACTTTATTGCGTTTTTTGTGATTTGTCATTGTCGTATTCGTGGTTTCCTGATTGGCTTGTAGAGCATGGTGGAAAAGTGGGTAGATCGTTAGGCTATCAGTTGAGATATTTCAATGTTATATCTTTGTGATGTTGTTTCAGTCTTGGGTAAATTTGTTCACTCTACATTGCTCCAGTTCATTCAGATGTGTGAATGAAAACCTGGTGGTTGACAGTGGTGGATATTTTTGTCTGAATTGTTCTCTTGCGGTAACGATAGCATTGCTGAAGATGGTGTTTGAACAAGTCTGCTAGAGAGTAAATATACAATAATCTAAGCAGTTCTATTAATTGGATACTGTGGTTTGTCAGAACTTTCATTTTTACGCTACCTTAAAAATATAACAGTTATTGTGACAGTTACATTTTAATGTGAAATGCATTTTGTTTGATTTTTATGTACCAATGTTAGATTTGATTTGATTGGTTACCCTTACACCCACATCTCAGTTTGACATACCAACAACATTGATGTGGCAATAATATCTATGTTTCTAATCACTTATTAACCAGTGTTTTTATCTGCCATGCAGGTTTTGGGGGCAGTTGCTTTCAGAAGGATGTGTTGAACCTCGTATACTTGAGCGAGTGCTTGAACCTACCAGAAGTGGCTGCCTACTGGCAACAGGTGAGAACCTCTCTTACTCCCTCCCACCTTGCTCTTGCCTGTCGTTAGTCAGTTGAAACTACAAAATGTCCCTTTATAACCTTGCTTATGCATTGTAGCTCCATGGCGATGGTTGATGACAGGAATATGGTTTCTTGGCCCCAAAATTGAGTAACCCATTTGTTTTGATGCGCACTTGAGCATGGTTTTCAAAGAGTTAGGCGCAGTAATATTATTGGCATTAAAAGCCATAGTTTGTGGCGGCGGGTAAAAATTTGATCTTGATAAATGTATAAGCATACTGTTCTTAAATGTGTGACAGTGGCGTCCTGTGGTGAATGTCTCCTTACACATTTTGTCCACGGAAAAATTTAATAAGTAACTATATTTGTGTTTCTCAAATATGTTTCCAATTGGTAGATTGGAGGCAGGAAGTGAATGTACATAGAAAGTGACGAGTGGACCTTGGCGTCTCAGTGCTCGGAAGTTAGCTGTTAATAATAGATTGCTCGTGGAGAAAGAGAATGGATGTTTTATGTGTCCTCTGTGCAGGTGATTGAGATGAATGAGTACCAGAAGAGGCGGTTCGCCAACAGAATCATCTCGGCCCTCTTCAACACAGTTGCCAACAAGAAGATCGCCATCTTTGGCTTTGCCTTCAAGAAAGACACGGCTGACACAAGGTGAGTCTGACTGGGGGCGACTGTGTGACTTCAACAAGGTCATGATGAGGAGGTTAAGTCACGGTGTTGTGCTGAAGTTATTGTCCACACTACACTAAGCCATGGGTTCTATATTTGAAGATATGGTGTTTTTAATACAAACGTCGATATGTTGAAGGGATATTGCCAGTAAAGTTGTGTTTAGTAATCTAAGAACAGTAGCATGTGCGAGCGCAAATTGTAACCAGAACATTCAAATTGCAAACAAGACATTCAAATTGTAAACAACACATCGACATTGTAAAAAAAAATAGTAAACAACATTCAAATTGTAAACAATTTTTTTTATTGTAAACAGCTGCCATTGGTACTTTTACAAGACACTTTCCCCAATCAGGAAATTACTATTGTAGTTGACTGGAATGGTTGTTTGAGCTTGACCAATGCAATTTCTCTGCAGCATCCAAAATCTGGAAGACTACCCATCACTTCAAAATCATCAAAAACAGCAGCTGTGTACCATAAACAAATTAAGACACAGTTACTCAAATTTTCATCATCACCCTAAACTCGGTTGCTGTGAAGAATAACAGTGAATTTGACATTTATGTGACTTTCTTCTTCATTTCATGTTGATTAATCCTGTCTTGTTGGGCTTCTGAACTGATTTTATTGGCAATTAAGTTTATTGTTAAGTGTGATCTTGTGTTTTGCAGAGAAACGCCAAGTTTGTACATTTGCAAATACTTGATGGAGGAAGCTGCCCTCGTCTCAATCTACGACCCCAAGGTGGACCACAAACAGATCGTCAGGTAAACAGACATTTTACTTGATGTCTCTATTGTGTCTGTGCTAGTTTGTATGATGGGTAGATAACTTTTTGATATGTTTAGATGAAATATAACTATGTTGTGGTTTATAAACTTTATACATAATTAATTTTTGTTTGTTTTGTTTTGCAGTGACTTGACAGATCCCGCAGTATCAGACAAAGAAACAGGTCAGTGAATCTACTTTAACTGATGTGTTTAAGTTATTATTTTATATTACATTTTAGTACCGTGGCGATTAGATATTTTATGTTTTTTTTACCTTTTGGTCTAACTAGAAACTGGTTTATGCTTCATGAACATTTTAATCACTGCCTTTGATTGGATGGTATATTGACATTGCAACATCATTACGAATTTACCTTACCATAATAACTATGTATTACCAATTTACCATACCATAATAACTGTGTATTTGTACATATAAAATAAGTAAATTCTCAACTGTTCAAAGATAAGTATAGAAAATAATTCAGAAACGCAGTTCTATACCATAATGGGTTAGACTAATTTGGATATGGTTATAGAGATCAATTTTTTATATGGGAATAACGTACTGACATTTAAAAAATATTTTTTTAGGATGTCAACAAATATACACGGTGTCCAAATACATACTGTTAGTGTAATGATGATATGTATGTAGTAATGTTGGTCTATATGTAAGCATGTGATCAAGTACAAGGGTTTTCATTGTTAGAATGCATGGTGCAATGTAGTAATGGCAGGTAAATATACTGTTCCAGGTAAATGATGTATGATTATTTATTTGTGACAGTTGACAAGTTGGTGACAATCACAACGGACCCATATGAGGCAGCAAAGGGTGCACATGCCATTGTCATCTGTACAGAGTGGGACGAGTTCAAAGTAAGTGTCATACTTTCATCAGTCCCTTGCCGGGTTGGGGAAAAGTCACAAATACTCATCCATCATCTCTTTCTTCTGTCTCAATTTGGTCCCATTCTTCACTTTTCACAGGTGTCTTTTCCAGGTTACACTGACCCATTTTCAGGTCATACTCCACCATTTCCAGGTGATACTTCCTTCTTTTCTAGGTCAGACTACTGTCTTTTCTAGGTTTCACTTCCCTCTGTTCCACGTCTCGCTTCCTCCCTTTATCAAGTTATACTTCCCCCTTATCCAGTTGATATTATGTATATTAAATTTGTGCTACTTTTAAAGGCATATGTAACATCACATTTTAACACACTACATATATGGAGAATAATGAACCTGAATTGCAGCACACTAAATGAACTGCACAACATATTTTTTAAACACAGTTATATCATTTAGTTATTCTTACAGATATATTTTATTGTTTGTATCCACACGAATTAGCCACAAAGAAATTCTGTATCAGTCTATGTTTTTTTATGTAGGCATTACAGAGTTGACCATCACTTGTTGCCATGTTGTTTGACTCTTGCATTGTGCGTGCTGCAGACGTACAACTACCAGCGAATCTACGACAGCATGTTGAAGCCAGCCTTCATCTTCGACGGTCGCATGATCCTTGACCATCAGTCTCTTCTGGAGCTTGGCTACCACGTCGAGACAGTCGGACGACGGCTGGTACGTAACTCTGTCAACCGCCTGCAAGCCATGCCCAAGTAGACGAACATGTCACACGTCACACTGGCACTTCGTCACAACCAATCGCTGACAATCACTGAAATGAGCATTGGGAACCGTTTCACTAAGATAATACGCTCATAAGGAAACCCATCATTAAAGAGAATCTTTGTTAAATATAAGGAGCTTTTTAAAAACGAAGAAGTTTTCTCTGTGTCACCAAGAACAGCATATTTGTGACACAGTTAAAAGAGACCTGGTGTTGACAATGTTCAGTATACAGTGTTATTGTTAAAAGCGAAAGTCAATTTACAATAGCAAAATCAATCTTATGATCTCATAAGAAAGTTCAGCCCAGTGGAAGAGCAGGTACAATTAAACCTCATGATGGGATTGTTAGTAGAAAATTGTGTCAGTCACGGTTCTGACTGTGTGAACTTGTGGTAAGCCTTGCTTGCATAAAAGCTGGTGTCTACTTTTGGAATGTTTTATGTACTGTTTGAACATTCTCTAGGTAAACCAGTCAGACTGTGAACAGAGCTTTATCAAATACAGTTTGGTGACGAGTACAACACCACCACCTTATTTATTCTTATATTATTAACATTATTAAAAAATAATAAAAGAGCAGCAAACACAGTATGTTTAAAGGGTATTAATTGTTGACGTTGCTTCCTCAATGCACAACCTGTAAATTATTATCTATGTGTAAGGTTTAAAGGGTATTCATTTTTGACATTGTTGCCTCTATGCAACTATGCAATAATGTTATGTTATCAATACAATGATGTCCTGCAAAGGTTTCATGTGGAATGTTTGCAGGTGTCCCAATCACAATGGTGCTTACAGCAATTTAGATTTCTACCTACCCTTGGTAGTCAACCTTTCTTCATTTTCTGAATTTAGTTCACACATGTTTAAGCTCTAAACATATTTTCTTGAAGTTTTGTCCATTTTGGCATCATTTGGAGTATCAACATTTATTGCTATACCTAGATGTGTATAATGACGGTGTTGCTGTCTTTGTGTGGCACAGATCTGTGGCTAAGGCAAATTAATGTTACCAGATGTGCCATTTCATATGGATTTCCTGGCGTTGATACACATGTCCGGAGAAACTGCTGTGATAAGATACATTTGAAATGTTGTGTCTTGTATATAACTTGTGTAACCTGATAACTGATGATATCCAGTTGGAATCTGTATGCTATAGGCGAATTAATATGTGAACTAGTCTAGTAAAATGAATCGCTGAAAATCTGTAAGTGGATTTATACATGACTTCACAGGTGTCTAAGAAGACACCATGTTTGTGTCATTCAACGGATATTCTTATTTCACATTTATTATTATCACTCAATTTAGTAGTAGTGCGAGGGGCCAATGTTATAATTTGTATATTATATATATATATATATATATATATATATATATATATATATATATCATATATATATACATAGTAATATTATTATCCGCTGGTTAAAGCATCATGGCGTCACTGCAGGATAACTGTGCCATGACAATTTGAATCTCACACTGCCAGGGTTGCCATGACAATTTGAATCTCAGCCTGCTGATGTTGCCAGAATGGTTGGAATCGCAGACTGTCAATGCCTTAGCAACTGTAGAAAATGGTAATATTGAATGGTGATATTAGAACATGTATATTTACACATATTTAGACTTTTAACATGGTGTGATTATCCTAACATTGGGATACAGCTAGTGCAGTTGACACCTTGTTAATGACGATTCCATTATGTTAAGAAATAGGAAATGAGGTTATTTTTGAGCATATATCAAAGGTGAGCCATTAATGGCCAACCACTTTGTGATGATATGATAGGTTGTACAGCCATGATATGTTACCTTGTTAAATTGTGCTGCTACGATAGTTTATGTTGTTGAGTTGCGCTGCCATAACATTTAGGTACCCTTCTGTGACATATGTTAATTTGGACTGTCATGATAGCATACCCTATGTTGTATTACCATGACAGCCTACCTTAAGTTGCACAAGATCATGTTGAGTTGTACTGCCATGATAGTTTACTTATTATGCTGCCACAAGGATGGTTATTTTAACCAAAGAAACATTCGTTATGAAGTAAACACTCTTGTAACTAGAAGTACAAAAATTTTCTTATTTTTTATAAATTCCTCGTTGCAAGTTAAATTATTCACTTAGTTTTTGTCCATTACTTTTGTCAGAAGTAAATCTACTTTTGTGAATATTTTTATGTTCAGTTGCAGAGAGAAGATATGTATCAAAGGTTCTTGTGCTTGTTAACTTGTATCTGTGTACATATTACAGTTGTAGATATATAACAACTTATATCTTCACATTGATTGTGTGTGGGTAACATGTCAGTTTATCTATGCAATAAATGGCTTGTACATGAAACATGTCATCTTGTTATGTAATGTTTGTACATATTTATCTGTCATTCTATAACACAAATTAGTAGATCACCAACTTATCCCTGTTAAAGTCCCCTAAATATTGATGGGTGGTGGGTTGCCGAACTAAAAAATTGTCACTCCAGTGGAGCCACCTGGTTAGTGAAATATGTACTAAATTTCTTCTAATGCACATTCCGATTGCTGTTGCTGTTGCTATGTTGCTTGTCCATTTATTTTATTTTATTATACCATTTTGTTGTTTATAAAGTTATTATAAAATAGTTTTTCTCTTTCTGTCTGTCGACCCACTTCTCTGTCAGTGTTGCATGTTATCAAGCTGAAATGTTGCATGCTGTCTTGGGAGCACACCGGGGTGGTTCGTAGATGTAGACTGGTTCTACAGTCGTCCACGGTGGGGAACTAAGGGGGGGTTACTTATTTTTTAGAAATCTGCTAATTACACTTCTAGTTCTATCCGCGGAATATCATGTTTTTCTGCATCATTATTAAGATCATTATGCTATGTACCACTATGTAGTCGGATGACGGAGAAGTTAAGCACAGTTTTTAAGTTACATGCGGTTGAATATCGGTCACTGCTCAACACCGCTGTGCGCGATTAAGAAGCCAAAAGACAACAAGTCGCCAAGCAAGGATGGTATCATGGCCGAAATGCTGCGAGCTGGTGGTGAGGAGACGGTCCAGCGGATGCTTCAAATGTGCAACCAACTGAGGGAGTCTGGAGGTGTCCCTAAGAACGGGAGTCTGGCTGACACGTGTTGTATGTTTCTGGCGAACTATGCCGCCAAACGAACTTAAATAGGATGAGAGATGCAGTGGACCGTGACTACGCAGGAACAGACCAAACCGTTCATGAGCAGAGCAGATTTTCACTCTCCGACGCATCATTGAAGAGTTTTAGGTGTCCCGTGCAGTTAGCTTCATCGATTACCAGCAAGGCTTTCGACAGCATCTCCTTGTGGAGCATACGTGTCATCTCGTACGCGTCATCTCGTACGGGGGGGTCAACTCGGTTTCCCTGGTCATTTTAGACAGGGGTCCCGGCAAGTGACTGGTTGAGGGGCCCCACTCCCCAATTTTTTAAATTTTTCCTGTGGGTATTGCGACGAGAAGACGACGGCATCGACTAGTTTGGAGCAAACCAACTGTCAAGACATTGATTTCACTGATAATATTGCGGCGTTGTCCGCGATAGTACCCATGGTCTCCAATGTGTAATGGCTACCATTAGTGACGCTGGGGGAGGAATTTGTATGTCGGTCAGCAGCACGAAAAACAAAACTACGTTGTTGCGTGACCACCAGACACCTTCGTTCTGACGTCCTGATTGGTCAGAACGAAATCGAAACTGTGGATGACTTTACGTACCTGGGACGTTCCACCAACAACCAGCGTGCGATGTCACGATACCATGAGATCAACTCCATATTAGGTATATCCACCGCAACCTTCACCTTCAACCAGCGACACAAGATATGGATCGCACGAGGTTCACAGTTAATATTGATATGCGCTTAGATAACTTCGACGTCCTGTCCGTCTCACCATGTGGCTGCAAAAGGTGGCATCTAATATCAAACCAGGAAACAAAACTTGACGCATTTGACTCAAGATGCATAAGGACGATTTTGGGCATCAAATGTAGCGACTTCAATGTCAACGCAGGGATTACTACGATTTGCCAGCGGCGCCTGGACTGGCTTTGGCATGTTCCACGGCTCCCGCTACGAGATTTCCCTACCAGGTGTTCTGGTGGGCGTCAGAAGAAAAAGCCGGCCCAAAATAAACTGGCACCAGACCATCCAGAGAGATTTCCAACGAGTAAACAGGAGTTAGAAGGACATCAGGAAGATGGCTGCAGACCGATCTACGAGTGCGTTGACTGCGTTCTGGGTAGGGACGACGCGGGAGCTCCTAATTACATCTAAGTATATGGCTTTTAGTGGAATCTAACAAGTTGACATTGTTGCACAACATTGTATTTAGTATGAATCAGTTACAAGTAGCAGATATCTAATGGGGATTGAGACGATTAATAATGTTCTAACGTGGACGAATAAAGACTTCTTTCAATGTCTAACAGTTTGAGGTGAGGCAATGTTGAATTGAATAGTATTTGAACAAATCACATTCATCGCACGTAACTCCTACCTTGATGTTTATTAGCCGTTGTGAAAATGTCGACTCTCCATAAGGTTAGCATGCATGTAAGAGGGAAATCATGTTTATAGCGCTTTATTACATTAAGAACAAACGAAGAACAAAGAAGACCATTGAGTCATTGAATCCCATTTATATAACATTTTTATTATTCTTTGTAAAAATACAATAAAAACACATACAACCAAATATGCATACACGCGTAACACATCATTGATATATATCAATTTTTTGTTCATCAAATAACTGAAATATATATATATATATATTTCAGTTATTTGATGAACAAAAATAATTAATATATTTGAAACATAACTAGGTGTAATGGTGTCGATGACTCATATTAAAACAATATGTTGCTATCACAGGATATGTTATGATTACTACATGAAAACAAGGTAAGCAATAGCGATGTAATTAAAAAATGAAAATGCACATATTTCGAATAATTATTAGCATAAAGTCAGTATATAAAATTGATGTAAAGCTTAAGGTATATAATAAAAAGCGAAATGACAGTTTACCTTACCAGAACTATTAAGACAGCCACTGAGGTTAGACTAACCGCTCATCTATAAAGGTGGAAAACGTAAATTTTAACCAATTAACTTGACTTTGACCGAGATGATCAAATTGAAAATTTATGAAGTCATGCCTATTTGATTGGGAATATTTATAACCATCGAGAAGCATATCAAAATCCAGTTTTTAGCTCGTCTCAATCGAAAGATCGGCTGATCGTGTATTTGCAGTCGACGATTCTCTTTGTTGAGAGACCAGGTTAGATTATATAACCAGCATGATATCAAAGAGTAAAATTGATAGGTGAGGCGTTCGGAAATGTCAATCTCAGGCGGAATTGATACCAAGTTTAGCTATATAGGCCTCCTAGATACAAAGTTATAGATGAATACCCTAATCGGCGGCCATTTTGGATTTCATGCTCCAGTGACCCTTATGCACTGATTTTCCGAAAGCACCTCCTGAACTGTTGAAAGACAAGGTGTATAGAATACAATTCAAAAGTAAAACTCTGTTTATCTCCAAAAATGTCTCCTGACAGGAAATGATGCATTTTGTAAATATCTTAACCTCTTTAACCACACAGCGGATTTGGTTGATATTTACAACAGTTACTCACAGTAGACGAGAACGCTATGGTGCATAAACATTATATCAATCAGCGCATGTACGACAATGCGCATATCCCCACTCACCCGTCGTTGATCGATCCTCTCGTATGCTTTAATCATCCCACAGCACTGCTGCGGCCAATGTCCAAAACGTGGAATTGTTTCCGGTGATGATCAAACGCTTGAGATTGCCCTTTCGCACACAGATCTACAGACCACTCGCGTTGCACCGCGACACGTCCTGTTAGAGTCAGGCCGCCTGCAGCGACACCTGTCGTAAGTGCTGATTCGGCGCAACACCTAGCGGGAGTGTTCATTCCGTGATATCCAGAATGTATCGTCAGCTAAAGCCAGCATAAAATTTAATGGAATTATGCCATCGCATAGTTGTGTGCTCTTCTGTCCCGGTTGTTGTAGTACACCGCGACACCTGGTGGCGACGAGTCGAGTCGACCAGGTGCCGAGTCGCAGCGCAACAGAGGCACCTGGTCGACCTCAACGTCCTGTCGCAGTCCGTAGCAGAAGGTGCACTTGCCGCGTGTCTGGAAAACCACAGTGTCCGTGTCTCTATCGATGCTGACGGCGCCGCCGCTGCCGTTGACGCAGCTCTGCACCACCTGCACGATGCCGCCCTCGACCGCCTTCAAGAAGCTGTTGTTGTCCTTGAGGTTCGTGAAGACGGCCCGTACACGGCCGGTCACGCGCGTCTCCATCGAGAACGTGCCGCGGTACTCCTCCTCGACGATGACCAGCTTCGCCTCGGCACGATGTCCCGGTTTCACCTGTCGTCCAGACGAGCGAGTACAGACTTACAAGTGTGGAACACGGCGTAGGTACATTACAACAGCGGGACATTCGCGAAGTGGGTCTAAAATGTGCAATGAGGTTGGAAAGTGGCCGAGGTGCCTCATGGGGGGGCTTCGTTCCTCGGAGTAATTTGTGAATTGTGTAAGTATTTTTGATATTTAAAGCGTCAAACTCTTCAACAGTAGCTCCCTCAGTGTCATTCCCAACACTAGCCATCAGTTTGAAACAGCACCGCTAGAAACGTCCAACAGCAGAGTAGCGATGAAGCTCTGGCTCAACTCACAGTATTCACCAAGTTCCGATTCCTATGTTCTACTATTTTGGGATTGCACGGTAGCCCATGGTAAGGGAACGGCCCACAAATAGTTTAAACGACGGTACCAGGTGGAGTGTTGTGTAGCGATATTTTTTACATCAAAATAGCACAAATTCCGCAGTGCACCCAGCCCAACGCAATTCAGCAAGACGATTGAGACCACGCGCACTGGCGTGATGTGTCCCCAGGACATTTTGCCAGTAACAGATACAGATACAGATTGAAAACGGAACAGTCTTCCACGTTAAAGGCAAGAAACAAACCTCCAGCTGGCTGTCCACAGACCACGACAGTTCCTCCTCTATCGTCTGGCCTTCGATCTGCGTCAGCCTGATCTCGCGGTGGAAGCCAGCGTTCGCCTCGAGAATTGATCCCGGCGTCGTTAATTTCAAGTCCAATGACATTCCCTGAACACAGATGCAATTCCACGCACATGAATTGCCTGGCGATGTGTACCTACGGCGAACTGTAAGTTGACTGCGTGAGTGTGCGTGTAAACGTGTAGGGCCTTTGGAACTACGTGTAGAGTCGTATACTTCAAAGAGGGTAGACTCGCGTAGAAAATTAATTTTAGTTTCGTGTGTTATAATTATACTAAGTTATATGTATTATTAGTATTACAATAAACATCAGTTTTTCATAGATATATGATGTGTGTGTGTGTGTGTGTGTGTGTGTGTGTGTGTGTGTGTGTGTGTGTGTGTGTGTGTGTGTGTTGTGTGCGCCTAAATGACATGCACGTATTTTCCCGGTGTACTGTGTAGGCTTACATCATCCACGTATGGCGACGTACCTTTGTGAAGCCCTGCTCCACCTCGACCATGCAAGAGGAACGCGTCGTCCGCTGTGTCTTGAAGCTGTAGATCTGGGAATGATCTGTCTTGTTACTGAACGTCGTCACAAACAACACGCTGTTCTGTAAGGATGAGACAAAAGAACAACCACCGATAAACAATAAAGTACTATTGATTCTAAAAACAAATGAAAATTGTTGCTGCTCACCGTACTGCCCAAGTAGCGGAAGTTCATTAAGGTAGTGATGGTGGTGAGGGTGGTGATGGTGGTGATGGTGGTGATAGTGGTGATGGTGGTGGAGTGCTGGGTGTCCGAGCTGATGAGGTTTAGAGTATGGTCTTGAAATGCTGTCGTATCGGGGCAACGAGTTACAGAAAGAATCAACTGTGACCAACTACATAAATTGTTTTTCTTTGTTTGAAGCCTAAACTCTGTAAAAACTACGGTTATGCCGTAAATAATATAAATACATCATAATATATATATATATATATATATATATATATATATATATATATATATATATATATATATAACCACATGATATTAATTATATAGCATATTGTATGTAATTGTATAAAGACATTCCATTCATTGTCGTGGTTGCTAACAAAATGTTATATCAAATTATCGTTTAGAGCACTCTAGGTCTACTGTATATAGTTTGATTGTTTTTATCAAACATTGTGTTCAATAAAATGCCATACCATGTATAGTTTTGCATTTCAATTAGTCAAGGCATCCATGTGCTGCTACGAATATTTTGTTCCAAAATATGTAAATTTAGAAGCTCAACCTTCCTATTATTGAATGTTAACTTCGAGGCTCGATTGCCGAGGCGTCCTGGTTTAAAATAAACACCCTTTAGTCATCATCGATTTCCTATCTGCCCACTTTCAACACAGCATATGTCCCGTTGCAAATAACTTCGCTGGTTAATTTCGGGTAGAGAAACAACCTACTTCCCTTTAAATATTAATTGACACCTACCTTCGGTGTGCCTTTGCCGGGTTTTGGCGGTTCTGGATCGAATTTTGGGGTTTGGTGCGTGAACCTCACTCGCTTCCAGTCGACGTCTAAGCGAATTAGTTCCTTCTTAATTAGCTTCTTCTCGTTCGACGTCGCTTTACGTCTGAAGTAATCCCACGCCCAGTCCGTCACCAGTCCCTCCACGTCGATGTGTTTCGTCGGCATGACTGTGTCTCCTTTCTCGTGCTACTGGGTCACCTGGGTCTGTGGCGTGGACGGCGAGCAAAGAGAAAGTATATATCCGTGGGAAAATCACGATGGGTATTGTTACAGAGAGTGAACCGTTGACCCTGTCATAAGTGAAATATCTCCAGACATAGGCCACTGTAGTAGTCTATGGCATTTCAGATTAGTTTGTATAAACATATCATTACGTCGGTACGTTGTAGCTTATTATCAAACGGGACAACGA
This sequence comes from Ridgeia piscesae, assembly GCA_025642075.2. Lineage (NCBI taxonomy): Eukaryota > Metazoa > Annelida > Polychaeta > Sabellida > Siboglinidae > Ridgeia > Ridgeia piscesae. The sequence continues at coordinate 164,988 of JAODUO010000415.1, read as the reverse complement.
TACGCTTTGGCTGTGATATCAGTCTGAAAACAATTAGATTATCTGCATGTTAACTTTCCAAAATGGACGCGAACAACAATGAGAACACATCTGATACAGCCAGTACCCTTGTAGTTGCTGTATCTGGCCATACAGAAATTGGCAAACACAAACCGTCCGCCATGTCCGTGATACAATGAGAACAAGATTAGTGTAAATAGCACTGATATGCAAAACAGCATTGCTAATAAGACGAAGATCATAAGCTGTGCTTATACACACACACACACACACACACACACACACACACACACACACACACACACACACACACACACACACCCCCCACACACACACACACACACACACACACACACACACACACACACACACACACACACACACACACACACACACACACACACACACACACACACACACACACACACACACACACACACACACACACACACACACACACACACACACACACACACACACACACACACACACACACACACACACACACACACACACACACACACACACACACACACACACACACACACACACACACACACACACACACACACAAAGTGAGTACATATCAATTGGGCACACTTAACGTAATAATCTTCGCGAGAAATCGCGAACGCTCAGTTGGTGTGCATGCCAAAACAAGGCGCATGAACCCCTGAATCAATCCACAACGAAGACATAATTACAGTTGTGAACTACGAGAAACTGTGACCGATCCGTTGTTCAGCAAACAGTGACGCGGAAACAATTTATACCCCCTCGCTGTCTACTATGAGTATGTGATTCTGCTGTGTCATGTGGTTTGTGATGGCCTATTTGTGTATAAGCCTATCTCATTTCAATGTATTTCTGTTATTTCTGGTCGTATTCTCCGTGTGTCGACGGTGAAAAAAACCAGCCTTACCATAGGACGAAGAAGATCCGCCAAGCTTAGTAACACGTTGTACAGTGTTGAGCCGGTTAGTATAATCCACAGCAGGTCTTACGTATTGGTTTGGATTGTCGGTGTGTAGCAACGTCTAGTGATAACTCCTGCAGCGGTGTAGAGTTAGTAATACTGTTGTTCTGTTACATTTTCTTCTCTCTTGACTTTGGCGAAGATGGAAGTTAATTTTCAGGTGGTATATGCCTCTTTTTCTGTCCAGTCTCTGTTGTTCACAATGTTCCAGCTTTTGTTGATGTCGCCATTTTGTGTTGCTATACACCGACTCGTGTGATCATCCAGGTGTGACCCTGCGTGTACCCTGTCTTTGACGGTGCTAAGCAACTGCGTAAACAATTACTCTATGGTATTGCCTTCCTCTAGTTTGTAACTATCAAAATTGTTGTTAATTACTCGAATTCGCTCCCTCCCTCTATCATCAGGTCCTTGTTGTATTTCACAATGAAATGGGCTCGCTTTGTGTTGATAGAACATTAGATTCGTAGTCTGGGAAGCAATGTTGTCGCATTTGCACCTGAGCGTAAACACCAGGTGAATTTGATGTCAAAAGATGTTTTGATCTAATCATTCTAATCGGCATGGTGTTTCAGTTCCATGGTTAATGCGTATGTGTATATGATTAAAATAGTCCGGCAGAATGGCTATCTCAAATGAATATATTCTTACATATTTCAGTCAATTTACCTTTAACCCCGTGACGTTTCGGCTGCTTCCAAAAGTCTTCATCAGACGGCAACCGCCAGATGGCGTTCAGCGCACACTACGAGTAGCGTCATTGCTTATCTTTTATGAAAAGGTAACACCGAGGCGAGCCTAAACACGTCCAGCGCCTTCGCGATTGGCTGCTAGGTCTAGATAAGAGTATAGCTAAGGAGAAAAAGTCTCTCAGACATTACGCGTTCGGGCACATCCACTGAGCACAGTTTTTTAGAAACGTCCGCCAGGAAGCCGCAATGTAAACAAGGTTTAAGAAATGATTCGTTCAGCTGTTTTAGTTATAAATGCTAATCCCAATTAAACTGTTTCTAAAAGAACATGGGTAATATCTTGTTTGATTTATGGTTATAATTATGTATCTATAATGTATTTTAGTACTCTTCATAATGTGTTTAAACCACATTTCGGTGGTATCATAATGATTTTACCTATTAATATTTTGATGTGTTGCACCAATTTTATATTTTATCATTTCAATGTGTATCCATAGACAAATTTCCGTTTTAAAATTAAATACAATTATTGACTTTTGCATCTTGAGACTATGGAGGAGCATCAGACGTATATGCAACGAATATTTCAGTGTAGAGCATTTTATATCGAAAAATGTTACTTTACAAATTTAGTTAATTCGCGATTATAACACCTGTTAGGCTATATGCGGTTATAGTTGACTGAAGTGTAAACATTCCAAGGACACAGTTGTAGTGTTAATCGCTACTTATTAACGTTCAACCACTAACTGAAACGGTGTTAATTGAATGAATTTATGTAGCGCCACAAAATGTATATTTAGCTATTGGTTGCAAAATAAGTACGAACTAATATAAAGACTCTTCCAGGTTCTTAGTGAGTTCTTATGTTTCAGAGAACAGTATTTTTTCAAGTTATTTCTAAATATGCTTAAGATATATGTGGGTGAAAGTATTAAATGCTAAGTATATTGTATAATTAGATATTGGTAACTGATTCGTTCTTCCATAATCATTATAAAACAATGTTTCTGTCCGCCCGCCCGCCCGCCCGCCCGCCCGTCCGTCCGTCCGTCCGTCCGTCCGTCCGTCCGTCCGTCCGTCCGTCCGTCCGTCCGTCCGTCCGTCCGTCCGTCCGTCCGTCCGTCCGTCCGTCCGTCCGTCCGTCCGTCCGTCCGTCCGTCCGTCCGTCCGTCCGTCGTCCGTCCGTCCGTCCGTCCGTCCGTCCGTCGTCCGTCCGTCCGTCCGTCCGTCCGTCCGTCGTCCGTCCGTCGTCCGCGTCGCGTCGTCCGTCCGTCCGTCCGTCGTCCGTGCGTCCCTGCGTCGCGTCGCGGTAGTCGTCGTACGTAGTGCGTAGTCGTTCTGCCGTCGTCCGTACGTGCGTGCGTCGTGCGTGCGTGCGTCCGTCCGTCCTGTCCGTCCGTCCGTCCGTCCGTCCGTCCGTCCGTCCGTCCGTCGTCGTCCGTCCGTCCGTCCGTCCGTCCGTCCGTCCGTCCGTCCGTCCGCCGTCCGTCCGTCCGTACGTCGTCGTCGTACGTCCGTACGTCGTACTATGTCCGTCGTACGTCGTCCGTCGTACGTCCGTACGTACGTCCGTACGTACGTCCGTACGTCCGTACGTCCGTACGTACGTCCGTACGTCCGTACGTACGTCCGTACGTACGTCCGTACGTACGTCCGTACGTACGTCCGTACGTACGTCCGTACGTACGTCCGTACGTACGTCCGACGTACGTCCGTACGTACGTACGTCCGTCCGTCCGAGTGAAAAACAATCCCCTGCGCGCGCGCGCATAACTACCGTGTCGCCATCTAGCGGTAGAAGACTGAAGCTGCCGAAGAATACGTGACAGGAAATTTAAAGGTAGATTGATTGTGAATAAGCATAACTATCACTCATTTGAAACAGCCATTCTGATGAACCTGTTCACACCTACATTCGTTATTTTATATTGTTAATAATTTTGCAAATATTACCGACCGAGTGGTGTTCTCAATAACTTGTTTTTGTATTACAACCTATTTCGTGCACTTTATGGAATTAAAGTTTTAGTAAAACGATGCTTTATAAAGTCGACGAAAGAGTAACGTTATATTGTAAGTAGTACAAATAAATACTACTATGTTCAGGAGAAAGGCGGTGTGTTTGTTTATGTCAACGAGCGTTGGTGCAAGAGCGCCATTGTAAGTGAGCAGCGCCTTTGACCCCGGACATTGAACTGTTGTCAGTGTCACTACGGCCACTGGCTGTATCCCTTCATATACCCAGAGTCAACGTGGATCGAGCCGCCCAGCATATCTGTGAAGTAACACAGAAATTTGACGCTTTGTCTACCGATGCACCCAAGTTCATACATCATTTATAATTTTATTAAAATACGCCTTAATAAAATTATTAGATTTAAAATAATAATAATAAGTATATTTTATTTCATATAGCAACACATCCATAATAAGCGTTCGTGCGCTGTAATTAGAAAAATACTAAACAAATTAAAATAAAATTTAAATAAAGAAGTCAATAAATAAATGAATTACCTAGTAATAAAAAACGTAACAAATAATCAATCTAGAAAAATTATTCCACAAAAATAATACTAATAAATGAAAGTATACACAACGATAATATAGGCTATAGCAATAAATAATTTAGAAAATGTTAAAAATAAAAAAATGTATATACAGAAGAATTATAATAATAATTACGTAACAGTAATACTAATAAATATTTTAGTAAATAAATTGGCCCTACATCCATAACTGTTCGTGGCACTTCACGACACGACAATTACCACATAAATAACTACAATTACATTTATCTAAAACAATTGATTTTTTCGTCGCTCCATGAATCGTTTCGAACCTGGAAATTCGTCGATAACTCGGTTTTAAATAAATTTTATTACACAGTCACGTGATTTCCTTGGAGTGACGTCACAAACCACACCCAGACAACGCAAGACGTACGCGTCAAGACGGACTGGCAGCGCAAGCAAGAGACGATGGAAGCGGCGAGAAACAGAACGACAGGGCCGCCGATGAACAGATAAACAGGATACATAAGTTTATTCATATTTTGTATTCCAACTTAGATGATAAGTAGAAATAATTCGCGTGTCATAGATTATATGCAACGGGTTTTATTTTCACGTTTCACTAAGTTAATGCAATGTTGAACCGGACTAGAAGCCGTAGACGGCTTTTATCAACCACAGTGTCAGTGATATTTCGTAAAGTTACTGCATAATAAGTAGGGGTACATGCATTGTCTACTAGGTTTTGTGTTAAATATATCAGTTACTGCGTTTATCAGTGAATTTTCACAAATATCTACCGTAATTCGTAAACGTCAACGACAACGTCGTTCGAACAGTGAGCGAATTCAGTGGGGTCTTCCATCACTTGGACGTTTTATGTTGGGCGTATCAAATTAATATAATACTGTTAGTTATTTCATACAGTTAGCGATATCAGGGTGTTCCAAGTGATGTACGAATTCCCGGCATTGAGAGCTCATGACATGTTGCAGACAAATCTCGTAGGCTACACATGCAATGATGGCCCGCCGACGTAGAATCTCGTCCCATCGGCAGTCACGAGAGACGGGACGCCGAAGCCACTGTTGATCAGATAAGTGGATACATACGTTTATTCTGATTAGTGTTTCTTATGACGTAAATGACAACTAACGCAACAATTATGTTTACATTTCGCGAAATACCGCCAAAAGGCATTGTCAAATGCATTTAAGCCCTGTTAGAACATACAGCAGATACTCTGTTTGAACTAAGTATTATTAGCTAGCGTTTCATTGTGTCTAATATGTGCATCATTTGGTTAAATTATAGATGGCATTTTAAATTTTCAATTGCCAAGTCTGGCAAAGTGTTTAATACCTATATGTACTTATCACAGCGACCTCTTGCAATGTTGGTATATAAAATAGGAGCATATGTCATCTCCTGTTATATGTTCATTTAATTTCAGTGCAATGTAAAATTGTTTGTCTTACCAGTTTTAACAGAGCATGACCTCAATGGCAGAGCCATTCGTGGGAGCATACGACAGGATCTGTGACATTGTTTCAATCAAGTAGCAAAACATTGTGTTAATGTGAGTTACTTAAGAGACTTGAATAATGATGCAAATACACGCGAAACCGGTTTACAGGTACTATTCGAAACTGCAGACCGATTCGCAATCGGCTCATTATTTATGATTATTTACAAGATGTTTTCAAAGAGTTTAAATCGGGCGAGTTACGATCCGCGCTCTCGTTTCGCTAGCTACTTTTTATTGAAGCAATCGACGTGTCCATCAACATGTGTACATATGATCGAGAAGGTCACGGACTGTGCACATAAAAACTGTAGAATCACTTCAGTTTCTATAAGCTACTGACCCCTTCGATATAGTCGCGTTGTGAGTTGACACGGCGGACCGAGCGCTTTTCCAAACAGCTGAAGGCTGACCTGGAAGTGTATGACGGGTACGTCGTTCAGAACCTCGTGTGATTCCTTCTAAATCTCCGCGATGTTATCAAATGGTCGCCCCTTCGGCTGGATCTTCATCTTGGGGAACAGGAAGAAGTCAGGGACTAGGTCGGGGTGGAAGGAGTGTACGGGACCAATGCCATGTCGCGTTTGACCAAACAGTGCTGAACAGACTGAGCGATGTGGACTACTCCCCCATCTGCCTCCAGACCACGGTGTAAAGGTGAGAATGCGTTGGCGTGAACCACGTACACATTAAGGCCAATGAAACTGTACATGTCGACAGTTGTTCGCTAACGGTCTTCGTGGATGGCGCAGTTTGTCAATATTTTCTTCGGTTCTACTTATGGAGGATGGCCAAGAACGTCCGGAATCATCAACCGACGTTTGAACCGCGAGAACCAATCGAATGTCTTGACACCATAGCCCTACAAAGCTAATTCTTCTTTAAGCATTTGGTGGATCTCCAACATGCAGGAATTTGCAGAGTTTGCAGCAAAACTTGATGCACATGGGGTGCTCCTGCAAGTGTTCAATTTCTTTGCTATTTCTTTTCAACATTCGCAGAGAATCTCCAAAAATGATTCACAAAAGCGAAAAAAGAACACACGCATTTATCACACTGCTTCACGACAAGGTGTTTACCGCCATCTAGCGGGGCAAGTTCGTAGTAAGTTTTGTTAGCGTTCCCAGCGACTAGTCAGGGAACTATTAGATCGGCTCTCGTGCTTTGCTTTTGCCGTGTTGATCGATCGTCAACATCCACCCTGTCGACCAATTTGTCACGATAGGCGTGATGATATCCATGGATGAGCGAGCATAAATCGTTTCAAATGTGACACGACAATCGTTTCGAATACATCTTCTTATATTATGCATATGCTTTGTATTAGAGGAATCCCGTGAATCAACAATCACAACACGTCGATGTTTTGACAGTTTGATGTTTAGTTTGGTTCTGCAACTCGGATAATAGGGAATTTGACATGGTCCCTCAACCAATACCGTTTCACTCTATCGCTTTGTCACATCACGTGAACACACGACACCACATGTCGGATCCTTACCGTAGGCAGGTTTCGCAGAATGGAAGCGTTCAGTTTAACAATAGAGGGTGATCGAGTTACGAGGGCACGATTTCATAGCAGGATGAATGGTGATATTGATGGATGTGTTTCCATAGTAACTATATAGCAAAGAATGAGATTCCATTTCAAAGTTGTAATGGAGCAAGAGTGATCATACGCTGGCGCGTCGCTGCTATATTGATGACGCAGCGCTACCACCGAGTAACCGGAAGTCAGGAGGTCAACGTGGCGCCGAACAACCGGAAGTTGTGATGTCGAGTATCACTGCAGCAATGTTACCGTAGTGTCTTTCTGAGTTATAATAGTAAAGAAAGGGCGCAAACTCAATAACGAACCTAGTTTGACTTACTTCTCAGGACGAGTATACTTTTGTCTACGTCAAACAACTCATGTTCTTCAGTGCATAGACAACGCCGGCTCAGTCTGCCGGTCGCTCGCTTAACCACATTGGTTGTGATAGGATCTTGCAGTTGTGATGGTTTTCCGAGATGAAGGCAGGCATCTCTTCTTCGACTGAGGCGCTGAACTGGTGGCTGAAATGCTGCCGCGCATTAAATTCGGCTGCGCTGCGTATGAGTTATACGCAGCGCAGCCGAATTTAATTCCGGCGTCGTCGTGGATCGTTAGTTTAGCAGTCGACTTCTTCGACATTTCACGAACAACGCGCTTGTTGCCGCACAACGTCTGACGTCAGACTGTCTAGTCTTGCTGAGGCGTTATCGCGAGCTTTTCGACGCGTAGCTTACATGGTCGTGTTGCGCTGGCTCGTCACTTCGTATCACCAGGTTGCTTTTGGCGCATTATGTAGCTATAGTTTCAGCTTGTGTTGTTCCGCTGATATTACCGTCATTCCAACGCAGCGTGGAACACCGTGGTGGCTTCCGGGGCGGTCCGCCTAATGGACAGTTCCGTCGCCGACTTCATGACGTGTTCTACTGTGTTCCATCTCGAGCTAGCTGAGGTTTTAGCCGACATCGCTTCCGATACGACGTCCCGAAACCGTGCGCGGAAGGTTCGCTGGATAACAAGTAGATGTTGTAGCGGATGAAAACATAATCAAATTGTTTTTGTAATTAATTGTTCTGATTCGTCTTCGTTTCACCTCCCACGGATATAAGACTGATCAATAATACATGTACTAACGTCATCTTAAATCCACTTTCTCTTTCTAGATTCCTCCAGCAATGGCGACATGACCTACCTGGAGGTAGCGATACCCCTGCCTCCGAGCAGATAATACGGTTTCTCCCCATTGTACACGAGCATTATAAATAGGTTTTTTCCTCAATCTAAAATTGTTCCGTGAAATATCCTCTCATCCCTGTAAGATATTAAGTTCTTTTACTTGTTAATTGTTGCTAGTTCACTTGTGTACCGAAACCAGACATCAAGTTCATACAAATATTCACTCATACTCTTAATATCCATTCCTCACTAAGTTATAAGAAATCTCTCCTTGCGTTCAGCATGTTATGTTATACATTTTGCATTTTCTAAATTTCTCATCCATCATGTTCACATTCTATGGTGAAGTTCGTTACGGTTCATTCATTGAATTCATGGAGTAAATGCGAATCAGTGATCATTTTATTGAACTTCGATAACACGTCATTGTTCCCCGTCGTTCAATATTCCGGCTCACTGTGTATATGTATAATTACTCACTGTGTATAATTAATATTATTCATTTCTCGTGCTCACCTTAGTTCTCGTGTGACTCACTAAGAGCGCATGATCGTCTCTATTGCGCGTCTGTACAAGAGAAAGAACAGTCGTCAAGTAACCTTTATATTCATGCGAAAACCGACGTTGGATCTCCAGTTGTCTATCGATGGAAAGTGTCTTCTTGCGGCCTCTTAAACGTCTGGTCCTACGTTTGCAGCAAAGCCATGTTTTCTCAGAGAACCAGTGACTTCGTGGCAAGGAGAGCACAATTGATTTCATATTGGCAGTTCACTAACTACAAAAACTTCCACAAGCAGAACAGTGCTACTAATGGGAAACGTGGGTTGTCTTGACAAGTTCATCAGCATGGTGAAATACGTTCACAAGGCCATGCGATCTCTGGATTTGAACCACAGCGATGTGTCCACTGTCTTCCCAGTTAGCTTGGTTTTCTTTTCGAGATTAATTCTTTTACGTCTTACGTTCTCCAGTCAAACTCCCTGTCTGCGAATTTGGTCCCGTCCAAGTCTACTGTGTGATTCGTCATCACATGTGATCTGTGATGTCTGATTTAGGCATAGCCTAAATCAGACATCATATATCCCATGTTCATTTCATATTCACTGAACATCAAGTAGTGATGTTCGCTTAGTTAGGGTCATTCATCCCTCATCCCCACTGTGGTCATATTCACTTGTGATACTCGCTTCGGCCAGTCACTCACTTGTGAAACAGGCCCTGGTCATTCACTTGTGATATAGGGCTGTGGCCTTTCACTTGTGCTTTTCTTTCAGGTGCTTTAAGTTTCAGCACATTTCATCTCTCGCCACTTTCACTGGGATAAGACGATGGGATCTGCGAAGGCTGATTTATGCACGTCTTAGATCAATCATCGCAGTTCGCATGGTCGACCCAAAAGAATCACATAATAGACTGGGAGGGGGCCGAGTTCACAGACTAGGATTCAGGCAGGGAGCAAATGAATTAAGAGATATCATCCGGATATTGTGAACTGAAAACAACACGAATCGTTATGACCGACACTGATTCTCACACGTCTGTGACGATCTCATGAACCGACACTGAGAACGCGGTCTGGGGCTGTACCCTTTGTAGTATTACGTGCATTTGAACCCCGAAACCAGGTAGTGGAGTCGATCCAATTAAAAAAAAATTTCATGCTCATGTGTATATTTCTATTATGAAAATGTAAATCAGTGTTAAACAATTATTCCGGAAAGGTGATTGTGCTATTGTTGTCCTCATTATACTAAGTCATTTTCCCACTTCCTCCGGGCAGGGCTCAGTCAATCATTAATGTGTGTTCATTAACTCTTAAACTGTATTAGTTTAAGTTCATTCACTCGTTAACCTTCGTACCGTTTTCTTTTTCACTGGGATACGCACAATTAGGCATCATGTCCATTCACATTTCAATCATGCTTTTACTGTTCATTGTTCACTAAGTCAAAGCAAGTCACTCCTTGCGATCAGCACCTTACGTTATTCACTTTTCGTTTTCAAAACATTCTAAGGCCATTAATTCATCACCTGAACCGGTCAAACTTCTCTCTCATCGGACTAGTGACATTCAGTTATCATATTCTCTGGGCGAAAGCAGTTCAGTTATGTTCACTAGACTAGTTCAGATTGTATTTCCGTTGTCATGTTCATAATGCCAACACCTTGAGTGTCGGTGGGGGGAGGCGCATGTAGAACTTTTCCGTGGATCTGGATCTGATATTTTGGGCGTACATTCGTGGGACAAACCATAGTTATTTAGCTCTACAGATAATGTTTTACTTAATATGCTTGTTAATTTTTTACACAGCTTCTCGACCGCATGTTTGACATAAGAAATACTACTATACCACAGTTGTTCATGAATATATCGCTGGAAGTTCCGTTACTGCAGCCGATGTACGTGTACCGCAGAAGTGACTCAATGAGCGACAAAGGTCGTCTATATCGCGCGTCTGTAAAAGAGTAAGAACAATCGTCTAGCTAGCACTATATGCTTGCGACAACCGACGTTGGACCTCCGGTTGTCCTTTCGCTGGAAAGTCTCTACTCACGTACTCTTAAAAGACTGATCCTACATTTTCAGCAAATCCATGTTCTTTCGGACAGCCAATATGGCTTCCGGGCAAGCAGGGCATAATTGGCTTATTGGCTGTTCGCTACCTCCAGAAAAGTACAAATAGCAGATAATTGCTACAGATAATTGCTACTAAGGACAAACGTAGGTTGTCTTGACAAGTTCAGCATCATGGTGAAACACTTTCACAAGAACATGGAAATTCTGGATTTGGAGCATAGCGAAGTGTCCACTGTTTATCGAGTGAGCTTGGTTTTCCTTTTCGAGAATAATTCTTTTATGCCTTATGTTCTCTAGTCCAACTCCCTGTCTGCGAATTTGGTCCCGTCCAAGTCTACTGTGTGATTCGTCATCACATGTGATCTGTGATGTCTGATTTAGGAATAGCCTAAATCAGACATCATATATCCCATGTTCATTTCATATTCACTGAACATCAAGTAGTAATGTTCGCTTAGTTAGGGTCATTCATCCCTCATCCCCACTGTGGTCATATTCACTTGTGATACTCGCTTCGGCCAGTCACTCACTTGTGAAACAGGCCCTGGTCATTCACTTGTGATATAGGGCTGTGGCCTTTCACTTGTGCTTTTCTTTCAGGTGCTTTAAGTTTCAGCACATTTCATCTCTCGTCATTTTCACTGGGATAAGACGATGGGATCTGCGAAGGCTGATTTAGGCACGTCTTAGATCAATCATCGCAGTTCGCATGGTCGACCCAAAAGAATCACATAATAGACTGGGAGGGGGCCGAGTTCACAGACTAGGATTCAGGCAGGGAGCAAATGAATTAAGAGATATCATCCGGATATTGTGAACTGAAAACAACACGAATCGTTATGACCGACACTGATTCTCACACGTCTGTGACGATCTCATGAACCGACACTGAGAACGCGGTCTGGGGCTGTACCCTTTGTAGTATTACGTGCATTTGAACCCCGAAACCAGGTAGTGGAGTCGATCCAATTAAACAATTTTTTCATGCTCATGTGTACATTTCTATTATGAAAATGTAAATCAGTGTTAAACAATTATTCCGGAAAGGTGATTGTGCTATTGTTGTCCTCATTATACTAAGTCATTTTCCCACTTCCTCCGGGCAGGGCTCAGTAAATCATTAATGTGTGTTCATTAACTCTTAAACTGTATTAGTTTAAGTTCATTCACTCGTTAACCTTCGTACCGTTTTCTTTTTCACTGGGATACGCACAATTAGGCATCATGTCCATTCACATTTCAATCATGCTTTTACTGTTCATTGTTCACTAAGTCAAAGCAAGTCACTCCTTGCGATCACCACCTTACGCTATTCACTTTTCGTTTTCAAAACATTCTAAGGCCATTAATTCATCACCTGAACCGGTCAAACTTCTCTCTCATCGGACTAGTGACATTCAGTTATCATATTCTCTGGGCGAAAGCAGTTCAGTTATGTTCACTAGACTAGTTCAGATTGTATTTCCGTTGTCATGTTCATAATGCCAACACCTTGAGTGTCGGTGGGGGGAGGCGCATGTAGAACTTTTCCGTGGATCTGGATCTGATATTTTGGGCGTACATTCGTGGGACAAACCATAGTTATTTAGCTCTACAGATAATGTTTTACTTAATATGCTTGTTAATTTTTTACACAGCTTCTCGACCGCATGTTTGACATAAGAAATACTACTATACCACAGTTGTTCATGAATATATCGCTGGAAGTTCCGTTACTGCAGCCGATGTACGTGTACCGCAGAAGTGACTCAATGAGCGACAAAGGTCGTCTATATCGCGCGTCTGTAAAAGAGTAAGAACAATCGTCTAGCTAGCACTATATGCTTGCGACAACCGACGTTGGACCTCCGGTTGTCCTTTCGCTGGAAAGTCTCTACTCACGTACTCTTAAAAGACTGATCCTACATTTTCAGCAAATCCATGTTCTTTCGGACAGCCAATATGGCTTCCGGGCAAGCAGGGCATAATTGGCTTATTGGCTGTTCGCTACCTCCAGAAAAGTACAAATAGCAGATAATTGCTACTAAGGACAAACGTAGGTTGTCTCGACAAGTTCAGCATCATGGTGAAACACTTTCACAAGAACATGGAAATTCTGGATTTGGAGCATAGCGAAGTGTCCACTGTTTATCGAGTGAGCTTGGTTTTCCTTTTCGAGAATAATTCTTTTACGTCTTACGTTCTCCAGTCAAACTCCCTGTCTGCGAATTTGGTTCCGACCACGTCTACTGTGTGATTCGTCATCACATGTGATCTGTGATGTCTGATTTAGGAATAGCCTAAATCAGACATCATATATCCCATGTTCATTTCATATTCAGGCAGGAAGCATATGCCATACGATATATCATCCGGATATTGTGAACTGAAAACAACACGAATCGTTATGACCGGCTCTGATTCTCACACGTCTGTAACGATCTCCTGAACCGTCACTTAGAACTCGGCCTGGGGTCATACCCTTTGTAGTATTACGTGCATAGGAACCCCGTAACTAGATAGTGGAATCGATCAAATTAACAAATATGTTCACGCTCTTGTGTACATTTTATTAAGTACATTTAAATCAGTGTTAAACAATTATTCCGGGAAGGTGATTGTGCTATTGTTGTCGTCATTATACAACGTCATTCTCGTACTTCCATCGGGCAGGGCTCAGTCAATCATTAATGTGTATGTACTAACTCTTAAACTGTGTTAGTTTAAGTTCATTCACTCGTTAACCTTCGTACCGGGTTGGTTTTACGGGCTGCGCACAATTAGGCATCATGTTCATTCACATTTCAATCATGCTTTTAAAGTTCATTGTTCACTAAGTCAAAACAAGTCACTCCTTGCTCATTTCATATTCATTGGACATCAACTAGTGATGTTCATTTAGATAGGGTCATTCGTCTTCTCTTTCAGGTGTTTTATGTTTTGGGCATAATTTTGTCAGTTCATCCATAAAGATTGTGTAGCACTACAGTTCATTGTTTATGTAATACGCTTTTCCCTTTATAATATGGATCCTGATCCGCCTGTATGAAATAAAAAAATATAGATACTTCAGTTATTATTCATGTTCATATGGTTATCTTCGATCAGTTGTTATTTTCAATAAATGTTCACAATTATTCACAAGGTCCTATGATGTCGATTCATGTTACGTTTTGGCAATTTACCCTTGGTGTAAAGTAGCTAGGTAAGACATGCTCTGGTGCTCTGGGGTGAAGCCGGGGGACCATATCCGTGGAGTGAATCTAGCAAAGTCTGGAGCCATGTACCATGAATTGTAATCTCGTTTAATCTACTTATTTATTAAAGTTAACTTACATGTGTCTATGATTACTTCTTTTTATATTTTTATTATATTTGGTAATTATATATTTGAGTGGTGCCGCCTTCGTTCTGTTACAGATAAATCCAAATGGAGCGAGACGAACGTCGCACCTATGCCTCTTGCTGGAGCCGCATACACAATCGTGATAGTGACACAAAAATGTTGAAGACAATACCTGCGAGCAATCCGACAACTGCTCGTCTTCGCTGTCTTTATTCGACGATGGCGCCAACGGAAACAGCTGCGATGAACACACCCGAACAGACACGTACGTGACATGACATACGTTGCTGATGCTAATCGCGGCGGTCGCTAGTATTGTCGATCAAAGTCATCACGATCATCTGTCGCCCAGTCAAGCCACCAATTAATGGATGCTGAACTGCGAGGTTCGTTCGTTCGTTCGTTCGTTCGTTCGTTCGTTCGTTCGTTCGTTCGTTCGTTCGTTCGTTCGTTCGTTCGTTCTTCGTTCGTTCGTTCGTTCGTTCGTTCGTTCGTTCGTTCGTTCGTTCGTTCGTTCGTTCGTTCGTTCGTTCGTTCGTTCGTTCGTTCGTTCGTTCGTTCGTTCGTTCGTTCGTTCGTTCGTTCGTTCGTTCGTTCGTTCGTTCGTTCGTTCGTTCGTTCGTTCGTTCGTTCGTTCGTTCGTTCGTTCGTTCGTTCGTTCGTTCGTTCGTTCGTTCGTTCGTTCGTTCGTTCGTTCGTTCGTTCGTTCGTTCGTTCGTTCGTTCGTTCGTTCGTTCGTTCGTTCGTTCGTTCGTTCGTTCGTTCGTTCGTTCGTTCGTTCGTTCGTTCGTTCGTTCGTTCGTTCGTTCGTTGTTCGTTCGTTCGTTCGTTCGTTCGTTCGTTCGTTCGTTCGTTCGTTCGTTCTCGTTCGTTCGTTCGTTCGTTCGTTCTTCGTTCGTTCGTTCGTTCGTTCGTTCGTTCGTTCGTTCGTTCGTTCGTTCGTTCGTTCGTTCGTTCGTTCGTTCGTTCGTTCGTTCGTTCGTTCGTTCGTTCGTTCGTTCGTTCGTTCGTTCGTTCGTTCGTTCTTCGTTCGTCGTTCGTTCGTTCGTTCGTTCGTTCGTTCGTTCGTTCGTTCGTTCGTTCGTTCGTTCGTTCGTTCGTTCGTTCGTTCGTTCGTTCGTTCGTTGAATTTAGTCTAACTATTTGACACACAAATGTGCTTTTTCTTACAAATGTAAGGCACACTGTCTAAAACGTTGAATATATGCGGGGACGTTTGATTGTGAGAGTGTAATAAAGTTTCTGTTTAATAAACTGTAGTAATGTTGTTGTTCTCATAGTTCTAAGTTGCGATGGTGTAAACCGTTTTCAGCGTCCTGAGGACTGGATACTGCGCTATATAAGAACTTGCGTTTTCGAACACTCATACATTTTGCATACTATTAACACATACACATGCATACGAAGTGAATGAAAAGAAAACAAAAGTCAAGTGGCACTTATGACTCGGATCTACAGGGCACGTGGTAAATATTTTCGTATGGCCTCAGGAAGTCACTGACATGTTTTTTCCATCGGTCTAGGTAATAATCGGTTCGAAGCCAGTCCTGGATAACATTTAAATAATAATAATATAATTAAATCAAAACCTGATGTGGTTAGGCCATGCGACTCGTGACAAGAGCATCGCAAAAGAAAGCTCCGTAACAGAAAAAACATAGTGACCAAGACAGATGTCAGATGATAATATACTCATATTTATTCTCATTATAGAATGGAAAGATATACCGTCGAGAGATATGTTCGACGCAATACAGGATAGAGTCGGGTAGACAGGTTGATTGTGCACATCATGTAACATAACGTTCAGGGGTTGACAGAGAACAGGTGTTACCTATGCAGAGGCAAACCCGGAAACAAAAGAAAATCACCACTACATGGGATTGCACAGTGTATAAGACATGCGGTTTTACAGCGACACCCGTTTTCAAAACTCAAAACACAATACAATACAATACAGTACAGTACAGTACAGTACAGTACAGTACAGTACAGTACAGTACAGTACAGTACAGTACAGTACAGTACAGTACAGTACAGTACAGTACAGACACAGCACAGCACAGCACAGCACAGCACAGCACAGCACAGCACAGCACAGCACAACACAACACAACACAACACAACACAACACAACACAACACAACACAACACAACACAACACAACACAACACAACACAACACAACACAACACAACACAACACAACACAACACAACACAATACAATACAATACAAAAAAACCAAAAACAATACAATACAATACAATACAATACAATACAATACAATACAATACAATACAATACAATAATACAATACAATACAATACAATACAATACAATACAATACAATACAATACAATACAAAAAAAAATATATAAACAACCCAAACCAAACCAAACCAAACCAAACCAAACCAAACCAAACCAAACCAAACCAAACCAAACCAAACCAAACCAAACCAAACCAAACCAAACCAAACCAAACCAAACCAAACCAAACCAAACCAAACCAAACCAAACCAAACCAAACCAAACCAAACCAAACCAAACCAAACCAAACCAAACCAAACCAAACCAAAACAAAACAAAACAAAACAATACAATACAATACAATACAATACAATACAATACAATACAATACAATACAATACAATACAATACAATACAAAACAAAACAAAACAAAACAAAACAAAACAAAACAAAACAAAACAAAACAAAACAAAACAAAACAAAACAAAACAAAACAAAACAAAACAAAACAAAACAAAACAGTAAAACGTTATTGTCCTTGAAGAGAAATTCATTCGCAGCGTTCGTAAAAAATACACAAGTTAAAAAGTATAAAATATACAGATAAATACATTATTAAAACAGTATGTTAACCTTAATCATGATAAAATATAAACATATCTATAATATAATTGTAATTGTGGTCGTCTTTTCACAAATAAAAAATAATAGTAGATTAGAAGTAAACAAAATACAACCTACACACAACGAACGACGTTGTGTAGAATATGTGTGTTGTCATTAATGATTTTAGTGGCTTTATGCAGTACCTGCTTTTCATACCGACCAGTGAGAGTGGATTGTTTCAAACCGGTTACTTTGCAACTGATGTTTACAGTGTGCTGTAAATTATTCTTGTCATTCTGGCTGACCTTCCCAAACCAGACTTCTAATGTCACCTGTTTTAAAATTGAGTTCTAGTTTACGTTTGTAATTCTCTCTTGCTTTCCTAATTTCTGATTTCACAGCCCTTTGAACTTCCTTCCGCTCAGCTAAATCTCCCAGAAAATTAACTCTTTTCGTTCAATACTTTCTTTATATGTTTACAATCCGACGGTTTGTTGTTAGGAATTCTTCACGGGTATAACAGTGTCAACACAGAAAGAAACGTAACTGGTTATAACATCCGTAAGGTACTCAAAACTATCACAGGAATCCCGAAAAACCTCACAGTTCGTACAATCAAAACAACCTTGTAGTCTGCCTACACTCTCTCCATTCCACACCTGTTTTTCAACACACTTTGCACGCTTCAGAAGACATTGATAAATAGGTACAAAGTGGACATAATAATAATCGGCGTCACCAATCGGCGGCTTGGGAATGGGCCGATACGCATTGGCTATGGAACGTTATTAGGGCCATAATTCCACATTGCAACATGGTTGAAATCTGACGTTTTTGCTGTAATTGTGGTATATTATTGCAGATAATCTGCAAATATACGAAGTCAGTCATAATATGAAGTCAGGCATAATACGAAGTCAATCATAATATGAATTCAGGCATAATACGAACAAGCATAATACGAACAGGCATAATAAGCACTCGCTAACATTTTAGAGTTTGTTCTACGCCAACTTTTGAATTGAAATTGAAAATACTGAATTATCCCTTACACCAACAAATGTTTGTGTAGATGACAGCGAGTCAGTCTAGTGGCATAGTGGCTAGTGCACCAGCTGTCAATCTATTCATATAAGGGCAACACTCCCTCTGCAGTAAACAGGGTTTGGTTTCCTTTCTGGGGTGAACCAGGGGTTGACTGATGGGGTGATTAATTGACCAGTGGGAGGCTGGAGTTGCTCTCAGAAGTAAACAAGATTTGGTAACTGGTCAATTTACCCCCTGGTGAGGTGTTTACACTAGAGAATATAGTTTGGTTTAATGCATTTAATATTGAAGGTTTATGTGTATTGTATTGATTATTGTTACACTTTGTTTATCTTTTAGATGAATATTAATCTAATGTCCATGTATTAGCACTTTAAACCATTCGTATCGAAATGTGTGACTTAAGTAGAGTAGGAACACATTCCATCAGACAAGTAATCCGTCCCTCTCCCCTTTCTAAAATCGGATTGACGCCCCTGCCTACGACTCTATCAGATGGCAGATTCTACATGCAAGTAAAACAGTGTAGAAAAAGAGACAAAGAAGAATACCAAGCCGCATAGGCGGAACGAGGTATGTAATCTAGATAAGGAATAATTCAAGGTCATTTTCAATGTATTATTATTATTATTGCATTGTTTTCCATGATTTAGAATTGATATTACTGCATGTCAACAGTAAGACTAGTTGGATATATGCTGGAGTGTACATGTAGATCTTTGTACGATTGTATAAGCATATTATATTGCATCTAGTGTGTTGAAACAGGATGCAATCTATATATCCTTTAATAACCATTAAGTTACTGTATGCGTTGAATTGCATATAGGGACTACAATGTTATTGTAGTATTTTACAAGAGATTATAGTAATGGATATGTGTTATCACATGTATATGTATGTATACACTTGGTCATTGTGTTAGTACAACTGCTATGTTAGTAACTGGTGTGTTACCGAGCCAATGTATTCATGTACTTTATAATAGTATGTTATACGACACATGTATTAGAGTTATTGTTAGTAGTTAGATAATAGTTTGTAATTTCTGTTCGCAGTTTTTACGGTGTTATTAAACATCAGTAGTAAAAAGACACGTTGTCGTCCATGAATATGCGGCCAACAGTACAGTAAAAACTCGTCGTCATCCACGTGACGGCAGTAGAAAATCGACGTCATTCATGACAGAAGTAAACCTCGTCATCAACACGATGGGATGAAGAAACTCGACGCCGATATAAGACGAAGAAAGAAGACTGACCAACCAGTGTTTGTTATAACTTGGATTACATTCTCTAATAAGTTGAGTGTGTATATGGTCATAAGGATCATTTGAACATTAACAACCTGATTGTGTAAAGGACATAAGCGCCACTACGAACAGTCACAAACACAAAGATTGCTGTTGTGACAATTTGATGACAAAGATGAACACTGATCACTGATTACGATGAACATTTGAAAACTGCATAGATCGCTAGAAGGTTGGTTAAATTACTCTTGGGTTTGATGTTAATAGCTACAGTATCATACATTTCTAACCATACGCACATATATTATATTGCATGTTGATTAAGATTGTGGTAATTAATCACCATTAACCGGTCTGATATATGTGATAATATATGTTAACTACTTACGTGTGATAACATAATGGAAGGGCCATCTGATAAGGAAACAACAACTCCACCAGAAGAGCTGGAGCAAAGCGTTACAAGTGAGCGAAGCGATCTTGCTGCAGATGATGTCCGAAGAGGACAGCGGACACGCAAGATGACAGAGAAGGTGAGAGAAAACAAGATCACGGCATTAACCAACTCATTCTGGAAACTCCATGGGAAGTTTGCACGTGAAATCATTCAAACAGAAACCACTATGGGCAAGTTCTGTACCAAAGATACCCTCGGAGAGATGGAAGTAAATCTTGTGCAAGGGTTGCAGGAGATTGAACACATCTATGAAGAAATGAAGATGCTATCGACCGCTGCACCTGATCAAACCATCCGTATGGCGATAGATCGAGCCACAGTGGATAAGGATTTGCTTGTGGCTGCGATTACCATTAGAATGACAGATCAACACACAGAACATGCAGTCAACGACGCATTCTCACAGATCGTCATCGCATAGAACAAAATCATCGTCGAGGCGATCGGCATTCGAGGCCGAGGCCAATGCTGCAGCTCACATGGCTAAGTTAGAAGCACTGAAAGAAGCAGGTGTCAAGGAGGAAGAGCTGTTACATTTATAAATGGCAGAGACAGCGCGAAGAGCCGAGGCAAATGCAGCACTCAAACGACAAAGAAGAGCTATCGAACAACACCGCATAGAGAATCTGCTTCGCATGGAGGAGGCGAAGGTCAAAGTTTATTGTAGAAACGAGCCATTAGAGAGCAAGCAGTCGAATATGTTTGTTAAGAAGACACCGATAGCCACCAGCACTGATAGTGAATCTATCCTAGTGCAGCAGAGCAAACCCGAAGAGTCACCACAACAAATTAAAGACTTCTCTGCACTAGCAGATGCTTTCGCAGCATCGATGAGTTTAAGCCGATTGCCTGCATCAGAAGCTACCATCTTCATTGGAGATCCACTGAAATACTATGACTGGAGCATTGCGTTTAAAACGCTTATCGAAGACAAGCGAATTACAGAAAGAGAGAAAATCCACTACTTGAAGAAGTACGTTGGTGGGCCGTTAAGGAAGCAATAAGTGGGTACTTTCTTCTGAGAAGCGAGAATGCATTCGTACAAGCCAAAGCGCTCCTTGAGGAAAGGTACGGGAATCCTTTCACTGTGACGGAAGCATTTCGAGACAAGCTCGGAGCTTGGCCCAATATCTCAGGGAGAGACGGAAATAGCCTCACACGGTTTGCATACTTCCTGAATCAGTGCCAATTAAGCAGCCATTGTGGAAATGAAAGGACTCGAAATTCTCAATGATAATAGAGAAAACCACAAGCTGCTGAAGAAACTTCCTGACTGGGTTGTCAATCGTTGGAGTCGGATTGCGTCAACATCACGGAAAGTCGATGGCGTGTACATATCCTTCAAACAGTTCGCAGAATTCATCAACGAAGGAGCAAGCATCGCCTGTGATCCAGTTACATCGCTAGGATCATTGAGAGGAATTCCAGAGCAAGAACACAAAGGCAGGCAGACATCTACAACAGCAAATCATAAGAAAAGAAACATTGAAACAACGACATAGTCATAAGACACTCAAGACAAAAAGTGTTTGTCTTGCGTCTTGTGCAAAAGAAACGGCCACAGCTTAGCTGAATGTCGAACCTGTCATAGCAAGGCAGAAATTCGTGAAGCAAAATGGACTGTGCTTCGGCTGCCTGCAATATGGGCACATGTCCAAGACCTGTATACAGAAGACCACCTGCAAGATATGCCAAAGAAGACATTCAACCAGTCTCCACGTGGAACACAAATCATCGGGTGGTGATTCAAAGAGAGAGACGCCAGAGAGCTCGAAGGAGACAGAGAAACCAGAGGAAGCCGTCGTCTGCAGAAAGGTGTCAAACACAGGAAGCGAAGGTATGTCAACCATGATTGTACCAGTTTGGGTATCAAAGAAGAACTCCCCAAAAATGAATTCCTGGTGGTTGCGCTGTCAGATGCCCAATCAGACACCACCTTTATCTTGGAGGAAACCGTTCACATCTTAGACCCAGAGTCAGAGACAGTGAGTCTAAGACTGTCAACCATGTCAGCGCGTGACAAGGTGATACGCTGCAAGAAGTTGCAGGACCTGCAAGTGAGAGGATGTGACTCAGATGTGTTCATTGATCTACCAACGACATACATGCGGAACTTCATCCCGACAGATAGATCTCACATCCCGACACCAACCACGGCCAACAAGTGGCCCAATCTGAGACCGGTTGCCCATCTGATACAACCGATGCAAGACTGTGAAGTTGCACTGTTGATAGGGTACAATTGTCCTCTTGCCCTGGCACCAAGAAGCTACGTTGTAGGTGAAGGTAGCGTACCTTTCGCAATACAGACTCATCTTGTTGGAGCGCTGTGGGTGGAACCGACCTACATGAAAATGGAGATGCGATAGGAACAACGCACCGAATCGTAGTCAAACCAATCCACAATCAGCTGCAACCTGATGCTGGACAAGACGTACATCGTCATGAAGTTCGATTTGTCGCAGAGACCACCATTAAAGAAGTGATGGATATCCCACCTGCAGAAATTGTCAGGATTCTCGAGTCTGACTTCAAAGATGGCTCAAGTTGTGATAAACACATGTCACAAGACGACATGCTATTCTTAGAGATAATCGGCAATGGCATTCATCATCAAAGGGGACACTACAGCATGCCCCTCCCATTCAGGATACGCCCAAACTTGCCGAACAACAGAAATGTAGCTGTGCGTCGGATCAGTCATCTCAAGCGCCGCTTCAAATCGGACAAGAAATATTTCGAAGACTACAAAAGGTACATGGAGGAAATGATGGAGCGCGGAGATGCAGAGAAAATCCCACCTGAAGGACTGCACAACGAACCGGCCTGGTACATACCACACCATGGGGTGTACCACCCAAAGAAACCAGAGAAGATCAGAGTTGTCTTTGACTGTAGTGCAAAGTGTCAAGGAACGTCTTTGAACGATCGCCTGCTTCAGGGACCTGATCTGACTAACGGACTGACAGGTGTCATCATCAGATTCCGTCAAGAACGCATCGCATTTATGTGTGATGTAGAGAAGATGTTTCATCAGTTCAGAGTAGATAAGAAAGACCGTGATTACCTGAGGTTTCTCTGGAATGATGATAACTACAGAATGAAGGTGCATTTGTTTGGAGCTACGTCATCACCTGGATGTGCCAATTACGGGCTCCAGCAGATTGCCAAAGATTAGGAAGAAGATAGCCCAGATGCAGCATTCTTCATTAGAAAGAACTTCTACGTTGATGACGGCCTGACAAGTGTGAAAACAGCTGATAGTGCCAAGAAACTCATCAAAGAATCAAAGCATATGTGTGTCAAACGAAATCTGAGGTTGTACAAGTTTGTTTCAAACACTCGTGAAGTGATGGAGATGATTCCATGCTCTGAGCGCGCAAATGTCATCAAAGACCTAGACTTATCCTCTGACAATCTACCAATTGAAAGAGCACTTGGAATACAATGGTGTGTGGAGTCGGAAAGTTTCCAGTTCCGACTTGTGCTGAAAGACCGACCACTAACCCGCCGTGGCATTCTGTCCACTGTAGCATCCGTATATGATCCGCTTGGCTTCCAGGCACCATTCGTTCTCACAGGGAAGCAGATCTGGCAAGAGATGTGCAGGGATGGTGCGAGCTGGGATGAGCCATTATCAGAAGAACTGCGGCCAAGATGGGAGCGCTGGAGAGATGATCTACCGGAGTTGGTCAACGTCAAGATCCCAAGATGTTTCCAGCCAGAGAAGTTTTGGGAGAGTGAAAAGGCGCGAATTACATCACTTCTCCGATGCAAGTACGATTAGCCATGATCAGTGTTCGTACATAAGACTCATTGATGACGAACACGATATACATTGCTCTCTTGTCATGGGAAAGGCAAGAGTGACACCACTGCGAGTAATCACAGTGCCAAGGTTGGAACTACAAGCTGCTATGGTCTCTGTGAAAGTAAGCAACTTACTCCATCAGGAGCAAGAGTAAGAAAACTTCTCAGATTATTTCTGGACAGACTCGAAAGTCGTCCTGGGATACATATGAAATGATGCAAAACGTTTTCATGTCTACGTGGCAAATCGGATTCAGAGAAATAAAGAAGCTACTGAACCGAACCAGTGGCACTACGTCGCCACCGAGAAGAACCCTGCAGACTGCGCATCGCGTGGTCTGAACGCAACGGAAGTGATTTCTTCCAGTTTGTTCTCAGGACCATCCTTCTTGTGGAAACGAGAACTTCCCAAGGAAGAAACAAACCACGGGGAACTACCTCAAAATGTCCCAGAAAGTGAAACAAGCGTATGTTCTCATGGCTGGGACTCAAGAAGAGTTAATGCTCAATCGCCATGAACTGGCAAAATCATTGAAAGAAATCAACGAAAGACGAGTGCAGCAATTTCTTGAGGCACACGGGTGTGATTTTATGACGAATGTACCCTCATCCAGTCACTTGGGAGGAGTTTGGGAGCGACAGATACGAACAATCAGAAACATTCTGACAGCGATATTGTATCAGAACAATTCAAGACTGGACAACTGTTCTCTCAGGACTTTCGTCTATGAAACAGTGGCGATTGTGAACAGCAGACCACTTGCAATTGAAAACATAAATGACCCACTTGGACCGGAAGCACTAACGCCTAACCACCTACAGGGAACTTCCAGAAAGAAGACGTTTATGCCAGAAAGCGATGGAGACGAGTACAGTATCTGGCGAACCAGTTCTGGTCAAGGTGGAAGAAGGAATACCTGGCCAATCTCCAAGTAAGACAGCAGTGGAACAAGAAACGGCGAAACATGCAAGTGGGAGATGTGGTGCTGTTGAAGGAAGAGGATCTTGTGCGGAGTCACTGGACGCTAGCAAAGGTGGTCGAAACAATGCCAAGCAAGGACAGTCTGGTGCGCAAAGTGAAACTGCTTGTGGCTGACTCAAGCCTCACGAAGGAGGGAAAGCGAAGCAAGAAGGCCACATATATTGAAAGGCCAATACACAAACTGACCCTCCTAATCGAAAATAGAGTGACATGTGAAAAGGATAAAGGATTCACAGTAAACGTACTCTGCCTACGGGTGGGAGTACAGAGAGAGAGCAGAGAGAGAGAGAGAGAGAGAGAGAGAGAGAGAGAGAGGGAGAGAGGGAGAGAGGGAGAGAGGGAGACAGGGAGACAGGGAGACAGGGAGACAGGGAGGGAGAGAGGGAGAGAGGGAGAGAGGGAGAGAGGGAGAGAGGGAGAGAGGGAGAGGGGGAGAGAGGGAGAGAGGGAGAGAGAGAGAGAGAGGGAGGAGAGAGAGATAGAGTAGATAGCGTGAGAGAGTGAGAGAGTGAGAGAGTGAGAGAGTGAGAGAGTGAGAGAGTGAGAGAGTGAGAGAGTGAGAGAGTGAGAGAGTGAGAGAGTGAGAGTGTGTGTGAGAGAGAGAGAGAGAGAGAGAGAGGTGTGTGTGTGTGTGTGTGTGTGTGTGTGTGTGTGTGTGTGTGTGTGTGTGTGTGTGTGGAGAGAGACTGAGAGAGAGAGAGAGAGAGAGAGACAGAGAGAGACTTTAATCTTAGAAGAAATCACATAGTGATTTGGGTGGGAGTGTAGATGACAGCGAGTCAGTCTAGTGGCATAGTGGCTAGTGCACCAGCTGTCAATCTATTCATATAAGGGCAACACTCCCTCTGCAGTAAACAGGGTTTGGCTTCCCTTCTGGGGTGAACCAGGGGTTGACTGATGGGGTGATTAATTGACCAGTGGGAGGCTGGAGTTGCCCTCAGAAGTAAACAAGATTTGGTAACTGGTCAATTTACCCCCGTGGTGAGGTGTTTACACTAGAGAACATAGTTTGGTTTAATGCATTTAATATTGAAGGTTTATGTGTATTGTATTGATTATTATTACACTTTGTTTATCTTTTAGATGAATATTAGCCTAATGTCCACGTATATTTATGCATATACTTGGTCATTGTGTTAGTACAACTGCTATGTTAGTAACTGGTATGTTACTGAGACAATGTACTTTAGAATAGTATGTTATACGACACATGTATTAGAGTTACGTAATAGTTTGTAATTTCTGTTCGCAGGTGTAAAACGACACGTTGTCATCCATGAATATATGCGGCCCACGGTACAATTTGGCATAGGCTATTCACCCGCGAGCTGCTCGATAATTATAACGTCAAGTTATTTTGTTGTTTGTAATGCGCCTTATTTATCCTGTGGAACAATACACAATATGACATGAGGAAGAAAGAAAAATGAGGTTGGGCAGATACATAGTATGTGGTTGTACATTTAAAATTATAATTATAGAGAATAATTTAAATATGTAATCAGCTTAAATAAAGTTTTCTGTTATGATTTTTATGAGTAGTTGTGTTATTTGTGTGAAAATACATTAGGCATACTACTCGTTATGTGATGTTTGCTGCCACGTGACATTTGTCATCCCACAACATGGCATCTGACTTCCGCCATGTTTAAAATAAAATGTTCCAGTAAACCAGCATTCCCCATACACCATATATTGTTTTCCTCAACTACCTATCAACTTATTTTCACCTAATATGTCATTTTAAGATAAAAAGGTGCAAAAGACGAAAAAATTACCTGGGGAGCCTCGTCAGTTAGAATTCACTGATTGGTTTATACCTCAACGAAGGGAATTCCAGAGAACAACAACATTACTACAGTTTACTAAACAGAAACTTTATTACACTTCTCACAATCAAACGTCCCCGCATATATTCAACGTTTTAGACATTGTGCCTTACATTTGTAAGAAAAAGCACATTTTTGTGTCCAATAATTAGACTAAATTCACGACGGAACGAACGAACGAGCCTCGCAGTTCGGCAGTTCTAGGCGACAGATGATCGTGATGACTTTGATCGACAATACTAGCGACCGCCGCGATTAGCATCAGCAACGTATGTCATATCACGTACGGGTCTGTTCGGATGTGTTCGACGCAGCTGTTTCCGTTGGCGCCATCGTCGAATAAAGACAGCGAAGACGAGCAGTTGACGGATTGCTCGCAGGTATTGTCTTCAGCATTTTTGTGTCACTATCACGATTGTGTATGCGGCTCCAGCAAGAGGCATAGGTGCGACGTTCGTCTCGCTCCATTTGGATTTATCTGTAACAGAACGAAGGCGGCACCACTCAAATATATAATTACCAAATATAATAAAAAGATAGAAAGCAGTTATCATAGAAACATGTAAGTTAACTTTTATAGATAAGTAGATTGAAGGAGATTAAAATTCATTGTACGTGCCCCAGACTTTGCTAGATTCACTCCACGGATATGGTCCCCCGGCTTCACCCCAGAGCACCCGAGCATGTCTTACCTAGCTACTTTACACCAATGGCCAAAACGTAACATGAATCAACAACATAGGACCTTGTGAATAACTGTGAAAATTTATTTAAAATAACAACTGATCGAAGATAACCCTATGAACATTAATAATAACTGAAGTATCTATATTTTACTTTAACAAGTATCTCGAATGATGTATTTTTTATTTCATACAGGCGGATCAGGATCCATATTATAAATGGAAAAGCGTATTACAAAAACAGTGAACTGTAGTGCTACACAATCTTTATGGATGAACTGACAAAATTATGGCAAAACATAAAACACCTGAAAGAGAAGACGAATGACCCAATCTAAATGAATATCACTAGTTGATGTCCAATAAATATGAAATGAACAAGGACTGACTTGCTTTGACTTAGTGAAGCAATGAACATTAAATGCATGATTGAAATGTGAAGGAACATGATGCCTAATTGTTCGTAGACCAGTGAAAACAAAACGGTACGAAGGTTAACGAGTGAATCAACTTAAAATGACACAGTTTAAGAGTTAGTGAACACAAAATAATGATTGACTGATTCCTGCCAGGTGGAAGTGAGAGAATGACTTAATATAATGAGGACAACAATCACCTTTCCGGAATAATGGTTAAACACTGATTTAAATTTTCGTACTAGAAATGTATACATGACGGTGAAAACATTGTTTAATTGGATCGATCCACTATCTGGTTACGGGGTTCCAATGCACGCAATACTACAAATGGTGTGGTCCCAGGCCGCGTTCTCAGTGACGGTTCATGAGATCGTCACAGACGAGTGAGAATCAGTGTCGGTCATAACGATTCGTGTTTTTTTCAGTTTGCGATATCCGGATGATATCTCTGATGCCATTTGATCCCTGCCTGAATCCTTGTCTGTGAACTCGGCCCCTCCCAGTCTATTATGTGATTCTTTTGGGTCGACGATGCGAACTGCGATGATTGATCTAAGACGAGCCTAAATCAGCCTTCGCAGATCCCATCGTCTTATCCCAGTGAAGGTGACGAGAGGTGAAATGTGCTGAAACTTAAAGCACCTGAAAGAAAAGCACAAGTGAAAGGCCACAGCCCTATATCACAAGTGAATGACCAGGGCCTGTTTCACAAGTGAGTGACTGACCGAAGCGAGTATCACAAGTGAATATGACCACAGTGGGGATGAGGGATGAATGACCCTAACTAAGCGAACATCACTACTTGATGTTCAGTGAATATGAAATGAACATGGGATATATGATGTCTGATTTAGGCTATTCTTAAATCAGACATCACAGATCACATGTGATGACGAATCACACAGTAGACTTGGATGGGACCAAATTCGCAGACAGGGAGTTGGACTGGAGAACATAAGGCATACAAAAATTAATCTCGAAAAGGAAAACCAAGCTCACTCGAAAAACATTGGACACTTCGCTGTGCTCCAAATCCAGAATTTCCGTGGGCTTGTGAAAGTGTTTCACCATGATCATGAACTTGTCAAGACAACGTACGTTTGTCCTTAGTTGCAATACTTTGCTATTTTTACTTTTCTGGAGGTAGCGAACAGCCAAGAATAAGCCAGTTGTGCTCTGCTTGCCCCGAAGCTATAATGGCTCTCCGAAAGAACATGAATTTGCTGAAAATGTAGGATCAGTCTTTTAAGAGTACGTGAGTAGAGACTTTCCAGCGAAGGACAACCGGAGGTCCAACGTCGGTTGTCGCATGCATCAATTGCTAGCTAGACGACTGTTCTTTCTCTTTTACAGACGCGCGATAGAGACGACCTTTGTCGCTCATTGAGTCACTTCTGCGGTACACGTACATCGGCTACAGTAACGGAACTTCTAGCGATATTTTCATGAACAACTGTGGCATAGTAGTATTTCTTATATCAAACATGCGGTCGAGAATCTGTGTAATAAATTAACAAGCATATTACGTAAACCATAATCTGTAGAGCTAAATAACTATGGTCTGACCCACGAATGTACGCCCAAAATGTCAGATCTAGATCCAGGGAAAAGTGCCACCTGCGCCCTCGCCCACTGACGCTCTAGGTTTTAGCATTATGAACATGACAACTGAAATACAATCTGAACTAGTCCAGTGATTATAACTGAACTGCTTTCGCCCAGAGAATATGATAACTGAATGTCACTAGTCCGATTAGAGAGAAGTTTAACCGGTTCAGGTGATGAATTAATGGCCTTAGAATGTATTGAAAACGAAAAGTGAATAACGTAAGGTGCTGATCGCAAAGAGTGACTTGCTTTGACTGAGTGAACAATGAACAGTAAAAGCATGATTGAAATGTGAATGGACATGATGCCTAATTGTGCGTAGCCCAGGGAAAAAGAAAACGGTACGAAGGTTAACAAGTGAATGAACTTAAACTAGCACAGTTTAAGAGTTAGTGAACACAAATAAATGATTAACTGAGCCCTGCCCGGTGGAAGTGAGAGAATGAGGACAACAATAGCACAATCACCTTTCCGGAATAATTTTTAACACTGATTTAAAATTTTTTACTTTAAAAAGTACACATGACCGTGAAAAAATTGTTTAATTGGATCGACTCCACTATCTGGTTAAGGGGTTCCAATGAACGTAATACTACAAAGGGGTACCCCAGGCCGCGTTCTCAGTGACGATTCATGAGATCGTCACAGACGTGTGAGAATCAGTGTCGGTCATAACGATTCGTGTTGTTTTCAGTTTGCAATATCCGGATGATATCTCTTATGTCATTTGCTCCCTGCCTGAATCCTAGTCTGTGAACTCGGCCCCCTCCCAGTCTATTATGTGATTCTTTTGGGTCGACCATGAGAACTGCGATGGTTGTTCTAAGACGTGCCTAAATCAGCCTTCGCAGATCCCATCGTCTTATCCCAGTGAAAGTGACGAGAGATGAAATGTGCTGAAACTTAAAGCACCTGAAAAAAGAAGCACAAGTGAAAGGCCACAGCCCTATATCACAAGTGAATGACCAGGGCCTGTTTCACAAGTGAGTGACTGACCGAAGCGAGCATCACAAGTAAATTTTTTTTTTTTTTTTTTTTTTTTTTTTTTTTTTTTTTTTTTTTTTTTTTTTTTTTTTTTTTTTTTTTTTTTTTTTTTTTTTTTTTTTTTTTTTTTTTTTTTTTTTTTTTTTTTTTTTTTTTTTTTTTTTTTTTTTTTTTTTTTTTTTTTTTTTTTTTTTTTTTTTTTTTTTTTTTTTTTTTTTTTTTTTTTTTTTTTTTTTTTTTTTTTTTTTTTTTTTTTTTTTTTTTTTTTTTTTTTTTTTTTTTTTTTTTTTTTTTTTTTTTTTTTTTTTTTTTTTTTTTTTGGGGGGGGGGGGGGGGGGGGGGGGGGGGGGGGGGGGGGGGGGGGGGGGGGGGGGGGGGGGGGGGGGGGGGGGGGGGGGGGGGGGGGGGGGGGGGGGGGGGGGGGGGGGGGGGGGGGGGGGGGGGGGGGGGGGGGGGGGGGGGGGGGGGGGGGGGGGGGGGGGGGGGGGGGGGGGGGGGGGGGGGGGGGGGGGGGGGGGGGGGGGGGGGGGGGGGGGGGGGGGGGGGGGGGGGGGGGGGGCAAGGAGTGACTTGCTTTGATTTAGTGAACAATGAATAGTAAAACCATGATCGAAATTTGAATGGACATGATGCCTAATTGAGCGTAGCCCAGTGAAAAAGAAAACGGTACGAAGGTTAACGAGTGAATGAACGTAAACTAACACAGTTTAAGAGTTAGTGAACACAAATTTATGATTGATTGATCCCTGCCCGGTGGAAGTGAGAGAATGACTTAGAATAATGAGGACAACAATAGCACAATCACCTTTCCGGAATAATTGTTTAACATTGATTTAATTTTTCTTAATAAAAATGTACACATCAGCCTGAAAACATTGTTTAATTGGATCGATCCACTATCTGGTTACGGGGTTCCTATGCACGTAATACTACAAATGGTGTGGTCCCAGGCCGCGTTCTCAGTGACGGTTCATGAGATCGTCACAGACGTGTGAGAATCAGTGCTGGTCATAACGATTCGTGTTGTTTTCAGTTTGCAATATCCAGATGATATCTCTTATGTCATTTGCTCCCTGCCTGAAACCTAGTCTGTGAACTCGGCCCCCTCCCAGTCTATTATGTGATTCTTTTGGGTCGACCATGCGAACTGCGATGATTGATCTAAGACGTGCCCTAAATCAGCCTTCGCAGATCCCATCGTCTTATCCCAGTGAAGGTGACGAGAGATGAAATGTGCTGAAACTTAAAGCACCTAAAAAAAAAAAAGGGGTTGAAAACAATGAAAGTAAAACATATTGAAATTGAATGACATGATGCCTAATTGTCGTAGCCCAGTGAAAAGAAAACGGTACGAAGGTTAACAAGTGAATGAACTTAAACTAGCACAGTTTAAGAGATAGTGAACACAAATAAATGATTAACTGAGCCCTGCCCGGTGGAAGTGAGAGAATGACTTATTATAATGACGACAACAATAGCACAATCACCTTTCCGGAATAATTGTTTAACACTGATTTAAATGTTCTTACTAAAATGTACACATGAACGTGAAACACTTTTTTAATTTGATCGACTCCACTCTCTTGTTACGGGGTTCCAATGAACGTAATACTACAAAGGGTGTGACCCCAGGCCGCGTTCTCAGTGACGGTTCATGAGGTCTTCATTACGTGTGAGAATCAGTGCTAGTCATAACGATTCGTGTTGTTTTCAGTTTGCAATATCCGGATGATATCTCTGATGCCATTTGCTCCATGCCTGAATCCTAGTCTGTGAACTCGGCCCCCTCCCAGTCTATTATGTGATTCTTTTGGGTCGACCATGAGAACTGCGATGGTTGTTCTAAGACGTGCCTAAATCAGCCTTCGCAGATCCCATCGTCTTATCCCAGTGAAAGTGACGAGAGATGAAATGTGCTGAAACTTAAAGCACCTGAAAGAGAAGCACAAGTGAAAGGCCACAGCCCTATATCACAAGTGAATGACCAGGGCCTGTTTCACAAGTGAGTGACTGACCGAAGCGAGCATCACAAGTGAATATGACCACAGTGGGGATGAGGGATGAATGACCCTAACTAAGCGAACATCACTACTTGATGTTCAGTGAATATGAAATGAACATGGGATATACGATGACTGATTTAGGCTATGCCTAAATCAGACATCACAGATCACATGTGATGACGAATCACACAGTAGACTTGGACGGGCCCAAATTCGCAGACAGGGAGTTGGACTGGAGAACATTAGACATTAAAGAATTAATCTCGAAAAGGAAAACCAAGCTCACTCGGAAAACAGTGGACACATCGCTTTGGTCTAAATCCAGAATTTCCATGGCCTTGTGAAAGTGTTTCACCATGATGCTGAACTTGTCAATACACCCTACGTTTGTTCTTAGTAGCAATACACTGCTACCTGTGCTTTTCTGGAGGTAGCGAACAGCCAATAATGATCCTATTGTGCTCTGCTTGCCCCGAAGCCATACTGGCTCTCCGAATGAACATGGAATTGCTGAAAATGTAGGATCAGGCTTTTAAGAGTACGTGAGTAGAGACTTTCCAGCGATAGACAACCGGAGGTCCAACATCGGTTGTCGCATGCATAAAGTGCCAGCTAGACGACTGTTCTTTCTGTTTTACAGACGCGCGATAGAGACGACGTTTATATCTCATTGAGTCACTTCTGCGGTACACGTTGCATAGAAAAACTCAGATAATTGTAAGCGAAGCATCGGTCAGTAGTGTTATCAACGTGAGCTACGACAGCGTCTGTTCCAGGCCATTTGCCTCTGTAGAGTAGACTACTGCTTCCCGTACTTCGGCTACAGTAACGAACTTCCAGCGATATATTCATGAACAATTGTGGCATAGTAGTATTTCTTATGTCAAACAGGTGGTCGAGAATCTGTGTAAAAAATTAACAAGCATATTACGTAAACCATTATCTGTAGAGCTAAATAACTATGGTTTGACCCACGAATGTACGCCCAAAATGTCAGATCTAGAACCAGGGAAAATGCCACCCGCCCCCAGCTCCCAGCCCTCTGCCTCCCGCCCCCCGCCCCCACACTGACGTTCAAGGTGTTAGCATTATGAATATGACAACTGAAATACAATCTGATCTAGTCCTGTGAATATATAACTGAACTACCTTCGCCCAGAGAATATGATAACTGAATATCACTTGTCCGATGAGAGAGAAGTTTGACCGGTTCACATGATGAATTAGTGGCCTTAGAATGTTTTGAAAACGAAAAGTGAATAAGGCAAGGTGCTGATCGCAAGGAGTGACTTGCTTTGATTTAGTGAACAATGAATAGTAAAACCATGATTGAAATGTGAATGAGCATGATGCCTAATTGTGCGTAGCCCAGTGAAAAAGAAATCGGTACGAAGGTTAACGAGTGAATGAACGTAAACTAACACAGTTTAAGAGTTAGTGAACACAAATTTATGATTGATTGATCCCTGCCCGGTGGAAGTGAGAGAATGACTTAGAATAATGAGGACAACAATAGCACAATCACCTTTCCGGAATAATTGTTTAACATTGATTTAATTTTTCTTAATAAAAATGTACACATCAGCCTGAAAACATTGTTTAATTGGATCGATCCACTATCTGGTTACGGGATTCCTATGCACGTAATACTACAAATGGTGTGGTCCCAGGCCGCGTTCTCAGTGACGGTTCATGAGATCGTCACAGACGTGTGAGAATCAGTGCGGTCATAACGATTCGTTTTGTTTTCAGTTTGCAATATCCAGATGATATCTCTTATGTCATTTGCTCCCCGCCTGAAACCTAGTCTGTGAACTCGGCCCCCTCCCAGTCTATTATATGATTCTTTTGGGTCGACCGTGCGAACTGCGATGATTGATCTAAGACGTGCCTAAATCAGCCTTCGCAGATCCCATCGTCTTATCCCAGTGAAGGTGACGAGAGATGAAATGTGCTGAAACTTAAAGCACCTGAAAGAAAAGCACAAGTGAAAGGCCACAGCCCTATATCACAAGTGAATGACCAGGGCCTGTTTCACAAGTGAGTGACTGACCGAAGCGAGTATCACAAGTGAATATGACCACAGTGGGGATGAGGGATGAATGACCCTAATTAAGCGAACATCACTACTTGATGTTCAGTGAATATGAAATGAACATGGGATATATGATGTCTGATTTAGGCTATTCTTCAATCACACATCACAGATCACATGTAATGACGAATCACACAGTAGACTTGGACGGGACCAAATTCGCAGACAGGGAGTTTGACTAGAGAACATAAGACGTAAAAGAATTAATCTTGAAAAGAAAACCAAGCTAACTGGGAAAACAGTGGACACATCGCTGTGGTTCAAATCCAGAGTTTCCATGGCCTTGTGAAAGTGTTTCACCATGCTGATGAACTTGTCAGAGCAAGTCACGTTTCTCATTAGTAGCACTGTTCTGCTTGTGGAATTTTTTTTGGAGTTAGTGAACTGCCAATATAAATCAAATTGTGCTCTCCTTGCCACGAAGTCACTGGCTCTCTGAGAAAACATGGCTTTGTTGTAAACGTAGGACCAGACGTTTAAGAGGCCGCAAGAAGACACTTTCCGGCGATAGACAACTGGAGATCCAACGTCGGTTTTCGCATGAATATAAATGGTTACTTGACTACTGTTCTTTCTGTTGTACAGAACGCGTGAAAGAGACGACCATGCGCTCTTAGTGAGTCACACGAGAACTAACGTGTTTCAAGCCAATCGAGCTCGAGAATTGAATAGTTATAACTATACACAGTGAATAATTATAACTATACGAAAGTGAATAATTTTAACTATACACAGTGAATAATTACAACTATACACAGTGAGCCGGAATAAAATGATCACTGATGCCCATTTACTCCGTGAATTCAATGAATGAACCGTAACGAACTACACTGCAGAATGTGGACATGATGAATGAGTTTCCCTAGAAATTTTGAAAATGAAAAATGTATAACATGACATGCTGAACGCAAGGAGAGATTTCTATAACTTAGTGAGGAATGAATGTTAAGAGTATGAGTGAATATTTGAATGAACATGATGTCTGGTTGTCGGTACACAAGTGAACTAGCAAACGGTACACCAACTAACAAGTAAAATAACTTAATATGTTACAGGGATGAGAGGATATTTCTCGGAACAATTTTAGAATGAGAAAAATAATATTCTAATGCTCGTGTACAATGGGGAGAAACCGTATTATCTGCTCGGAGGCAGGGGTATCGCTACCTCCAGGTAGGTCATGTCGCCATTGCTGGAGGAATCTAGAAAGATAAAGTGGATTTAAGATGACGTTAGTACATGTATTATTGATCAGTCGTATATCGGTGAGCGGTGAAACGAAGACGAATCAAAACAATTAATTACAATAAAATTGTGATTATGTTTTCATCCGCTACAACATCTACTTGTTATCCAGCGAACCTTCCGCGCACGGTTTCGGGACGTCGTATCGGAAGCGATGTCTGACGTTATCGCAAAAACCTCAGCCAGCTGCAGATTGAACACAGAAGAAGTCGACTGGTAAACTAACGACCCACGACGACGCCGGACGAGTTATACGCAGCGCAGCCGAATTTAATGTGCGGCAGCATTTCAGCTGCCAGTTCAGCGCCTCAGTCGTAGAAGAGATGCCTGCCTTTGTCTCGGAAAACCATCATAACTGCAAGATCCAGTCACAACCAATGTGGTTAAGCCGGCGTTATCTATGCACTGAAGAACATGAATGTACGTACGTACGTAGACAAAAGTATACTCGTCCTGAGAAGTAAGTCAAACTAGGTTCGTTATTGAGTTTGCGCCCTTTCTTTACTATTATAACTCAGAAAGACACTACGGTAACATTACTGCAGTGATACTCAACATCACGACTTCCGGTTGTTCAGCGACACGTTGACCTCCTGACTTCCGGTTACTCGGTGGTATCAATATAGCAGCGACGCGCCAGCGTATGATCACTCTTGCTCCATTACAACTTTGGAATGGAATCTCATTCTTTGCTAAATGGTTACTACGGAAACACATCCATCAATATCACCATTCATCCTGCTATGAAATCTGGCCCTCGTAACTCACCCTATATTGTTGAACTGAACGCTTCCATTCTGCGAAATCTGCCTACGGTAAGGATCCGACACGTGGTGTCATGTGTTCACGTGATGTGACAAAGCGACAGAGTGAAACCATATTGGTATGCGGGACCATCTCAAATTCTTGCTAATTATCCGTGTTGCAGAAGAAACCAAACATCCAACTTCAAACATCGACATGTTGTGCATTGTTCTCAGGGATACCTGCTATAAAAGCATTAGCATTAGAGCATGTATTCAAACACGATTGTCGTGTCAACTTTGAACCGATTCTTGCTCTTCATGCCAGAAATATCACTGCCTATCGCGTACAAATTGTCGACAGCGGTGGATGTTGTGTTCACGATCGATCAACACGGCAAAAGCAAAGCACGAGATCCGATGTAATAGTTCCCTTACTAGTCGCTTGGAACGCTAACAAAACGTACTACGAACTTGCCCCGCTAGATGGCGGTAAACACTTTGTCGTGAAGCAGTGTCATAAATGCGTGTGTTCTTTTTTCGCTTTTGTGAATAATTTTTGGCGACTCTCTGCGAATGTTGAAAAGAAACAGCAAAGAAATTCCAGACTTGCAGGAGCACCGGATGTGCATCACGTTTTGCTGCAAACTCTGCAAATTCCTGCATGTTGGAAATCCACCAAATGCTTAAAGAAGCATTAGCTATGTAGGGCTATGGTGTCATGAGCAGACGCTAGACATTCGATTGGTTCTCGCGGTTCAAACGTCGGTTGATGATTCCGGACGTTCTTGGCCATCCTCCATAAGTAGAACCGAAGAAAATATTGACAAACTGCGCCATCCACGAAGACCGTTAGCGAACAACTGTCGACATGTACAGTTTCATTGGCCTTATGCGTACGTGATTCACGCCAACGCATTCTCACCTTTACACCGTGGTCTGGAGGCAGATGGGGGAGTAGTCCACATCGCTCAGTCTGTTCAGCACTATTTGGTCAAACGCGACATGGCATTGGTCCCGTATACTCCTTCCACCCCGACCTAGTCCCTGACTTCTTCCTGTTCCCCAAGATGAAGATCCAGCCGAAGGGGCGGCCATTTGATAACATCGCGGAGATTTAGAAGGAATCACACGAGGTTCTGAACGACGTACCCGTCATACACTTCCAGAGCAGCCTTCAGCTGTTTGGAAAAGCGCTCGGTCCGCCGTGTCAACTCACAACGCGACTATATCGAAGGGGTCAGTAGCTTATAGAAACTGAAGTGATTCTACAGTTTTTATGTGCACAGTCCGTGACCTTCTCGATCATATGTACACATGTTGATGGACACGTCGATTGCTTCAATAAAAAAGTAGCTAGCGAAACGAGACGCGGATCGTAACTCGCCGATATAAACTCCTTGAAAACATCTTGTAAATAATCACAAATAGCGAGCCGATCGCGAATCGGTCTGCAGTTTCGAACAGTACCGGTAAACCGGTTTCGCGTGTATTTGCACCATTATTCAACTCTCTTAAGTAACTAACATTAACACAATGTTTTGCTACTTGATTGAAACAATGTCACAGATCCTGTCGTATGCTCCCACGAATGGCACTGCCATTGAGGTCATGCTCTGTTAAAACTGGTAAGACAAACAATTTTACATTGCAATGAAATTAAATGAACGTATAACATGAGATGACATATGCTCCTATTTTATATACGAACATTGCAAGAGGTCGCTGTGATAAATACATATAGGTATTAAACACTTTGCCAGAATTGGCAATTGAAAACAAATGTCATCTATAATTTAACCAAATGATGCACATATTAGACACAATGAAACGCAAGCTAATAACACTCAGTTCAAACAGAGTATCTGCTGTATGTTCTAATAGGGCTTAAATGCATTTGACCATGCACGTAATTCGTGGCGTTAGTTTTCATTTACGTCATAAGAAACACTAATCAGAATAAACGTATGTTTCCACTTATCTGATCAACAGTGGCTTCGGTGGCCCGTCTCTCGTGACTTCCGCTTGGACGAGATTCTACGTCGGCCGGCCATCATTGCATGTGTAGCCTACGAGATTTGTCTGCAACATGTCTTGAGCTCTCAATGCCGGGAATCGTACATCACCTGGTACACCCTGATATCGCTAGACTGTATGAAATAATTAACAGTATTATATTAATTTGATACGCCCAACATAAAACGTCCAAGTGATGGAAGACTCCACTGAATTCGCTCACTGGTCGAACGACGTTGTCGTTGATGTTTACGAATTACGGTAGATATTTGTGAAAATTCACCGATAAACGCAGTAACTGATCTGATATATTTAACACAAAACCTAGTAGACAATGCATGTACCCCTACTTATTATGCAGTAACTTTACTAGATATCACTGACACTGAGTTTGATACAAACCATCTACGCCTACGGCATCAATAAAACCAGTTGCATATAATCTATGACACTCGAATTATGTCTACTAATCATCTAAGTTGGAATACAAAATATTAATAAACTTATGTATCCTGTTTATCTGTTCATCGGTGGCCTTATCGTTTTGTTTCTCGCCGCTTCCATCGTCTCTTGCTTGCGCTGCCAGTCCGTCTTGACGCGTACGTCTTGCGTTGTCTGGGTGTGGTTTGTGACGTCACTCCAAGGTAATCACGTGACTGTGTAATAAAATTAACTTAAAACCGAGTTATCCACGAATTTCAAGGTTCGAAAGGATTCGACGCAATCAATTTTTGTTAGATCAATGACAATGTAGTTGTAGTTATTTATGTGGTAATTGTTTCCAAGGTTTTGTAATAATTAAAAACTGGTTCAGGCCTATGAGTTCACACATAACCTTGCTCGTGTATTTTTGATATATCTGTAATTTGTTTTAGGTATATATGTTGTTTACGTATGGTTGTTCTGCTTAGCTAGCATGATTAATTCGGCAAAGATTTGTCTTTTCGCAAAATTACCTATATCCGGTTAGCACCTAGCGGAGTCGAGCAGTTAGTGTGCAATTATTTAGTCTACTCACTAGGTGGCGCGGCTGTGTTTTATACTCGCATAATTTACTTCTTTATTTTAAGAAATGGTACGTTATTTACTACTGCTTTAATTTTAGTTATTTATATACATAAACATAGTTTTTATTATTTATTTTCAAAGTTTTTTATATACATTGAATGTCCTGTGATAAATACATATAGGTATTAAACACTTTGCCAGAATTGGCAATTGAAAAAAAAATCTGTCTGCTGTATGTTCTAATAGGGCTTAAATGCATTTGACCATGCCTTTAGGCGGTATTTCGCGAAATGTAAACGTAATTGTGGCGTTAGTTTTCATTTACGTCATAAGAAACACTAATCAGAATAAACGTATGTATCCACTTATCTGATCAACAGTGGCTTCGGTGGCCCGTCTCTCGTGACTGCCGATGCGACGAGATTCTACGTCGGCGGGCCATCATTGCATGTGTAGCCTACGAGATTTGTCTGCAACATGTCATGAGCTCTCAGTGCCGGGAATTCGTACATCACTTGGTACACCCTGATATCGCTAGACTGTATGAAATAATTAACAGTATTATATTAATTTGATACGCCCAACATAAAACGTCCAAGTGATGGAAGACCCCACTGAATTCGCTCACTGGTCAAATGACGTTGTCGTTGACGTTTACGAATTACGGTAGATATTTGTGAAAATTCACGGATAAACGCAGTAACTGATCTATTTAACACAAAACCTAGTAGACAATGCATGTACCCCTACTTATTATGCAGTAACTTTACAAGATATCACTGACACTGGTTGATACAAACCATCTACGGCTTCTAGTCCGGTTCAACATTGCATTAACTTAGTGAAACGTGAAAATAAAACCCGTTGCATATAATCTATGACACGCGAATTAAGTCTACTAATCATCTAAGTAGGAATATAAAATATAAATAAACTTATGTGTCCTATTTATCTGATCATCGGTGGCCTTGTCGTTATGTTTCTCGCCGCTTCCATCGTCTCTTGCTTGCTCTGCCAGTCCGTCTTGA
Organism: Ridgeia piscesae; assembly: GCA_025642075.2. Lineage (NCBI taxonomy): Eukaryota > Metazoa > Annelida > Polychaeta > Sabellida > Siboglinidae > Ridgeia > Ridgeia piscesae. The sequence goes on along the minus strand of JAODUO010000415.1, from coordinate 124,604 downwards.
CGCGTACGTCTTGCGTTGTCTGGGTGTGGTTTGTGACGTCACTCCAAGGTAATCACGTGACTGTGTAATAAAATTAACTTAAAACCGAGTTATCCACGAATTTCAAGGTTCGAAAGGATTCGACGCAATCAATTTTTGTTAGATCAATGACAATGTAGTTGTAGTTATTGATGTGGTAATTGTTTCCAAGGTTTTGTAATAATTAAAAACTGGTTCAGGCCTATGAGTTCACACATAACCTTGCTCGTGTATTTTTGATATATCTGTAATTTGTTTTAGGTATATATGTTGTTTACGTATGGTTGTTCTACATTTTTTTTTTTTTTACATTTTCTAAATAATTTATTGCTATAGCCTATATTATCCTTGTAACAGAGGGCTTGCGGTCAGTCAAAGTTGTTAATGCAAATTAATCAGCAAGGCGACAATATTATTCATTAATAGAATTTATCATATCATGTGAATCCGTCGACACGCCATAATGAATTATTCCTTTTTAAAGAATAGGGTACTACTCTCGCCTTTTTCTATGCCTTCAAGTTAAGAGTATATGTACCCTTAATTCCTGCTTTTTCTGTTTTATCGTTGATTGATGTGAGTATGGGTGTAGCGCTTTAACTTTTAACACAAACCATTAAGTAGTTCCATATCGTCAAACTCTAGGTCACGCAGTCGATCAGTAAATGAGTAGATAAATGAACTTAGCGGAATTTCTTTATTTACAATATCTTGAAGTGATCTCCATATTAACCTTTGGTCGTAAAAAACCATGATATTTCGTAAGTAGATGCCCTCAAAACCCTCTCAACTTACATGCAATATTGGCTGAGAAACAGCGAAAAAGTAGAATTTTCTGTAATACTGGCAATTTAGAATTTGCATAGCATGCCAGGGACACAGGTATTTAATTCATGAATGATACTTCAAATGATTGCTGACTCTGAAAACATGGGTCTGGAGACCTTATTTGTGCAGTTATGTGCAACATTGGCCGAGATAACGTGTAAAATAGATTTCTCAATAATGGCGGCACTAATTGGCATATTAAACTATCATAGACACGTGTGATCATGTCTACAATAGTTTTATTATGGTCGCTGATCCTCATAACATGGAAATATACATTTTATTTGCTCAGTTATCTGCAATATTGGCTGAGATACAGTGAAAAATAGATTTTTCAATAATGGCAGCACTAATTTGCATAAAAAACGATACATAGGACATTTTGTTGACTTGTTAACATAGCAAACCGTTTTCTATGTATTTGTTTCCGATCTAGTGATACCAATTAAAAGTATATTTCCGGGGGTGAACAATAATGACTAAAAGGAGAGGGAGATGTCTCAACTTCTTCACATCTCCTTCCACCTGGCACATCCTGCCCACACTGCAACAAGATCTGCAGATCAAGAATCTGGCTCTTGAGTCACCTGACCGACCATTGGAATACGTCATCCTCTTTTCGACGATGACGATAATGACGATGATGACAATAATGTTATGCCAACATGATACGTGTTAAATACTTGAAGTACGATTTAATAGTGGTTATACAGATAAGATCATATCAATCTCTGAGAGTAAGAATAAAACTTGTCATAACAATAAATATTAATTAACACTATTTATTAACTTACATAAAATGATACCTAATTCCTTCTTAGGCCATATCATGGTAATACGATAAATAAAGAACACACAATTTTGATTAATAAATTATGTGACACTTACCTATATGATAAGGTGTCCTGAACAAGTCACACCAAACCTTCAAATCAGTAGAGATAGAGGGGGGGGAGAGTTAGCAGCGTGTCACGTGACCACTGTGCGCTGCCACTTTGTGATGGACAATTATGCCATGTCACAGTAAAATTCACTAAAGTTATGGTAACGTTACGCATTAACTTTGTGGTAACGTCATGCACTAACGTTATGTTAAATGTTACCTTTGTGGGAAACTTGAAACTATGTTTTTTTTTTATAATATCACTTCATCAAAGCAGAAACATAAATACATTAAAATGAAAAAGAATGCATATAAGTTCTCTTAGTACCATATCAGTCGGCCCTGACAAAAACATGGCTGCAGACACATTTTTATTCTATGTTGTTGTTATATTTTTTATTATTATTGTCATAAGAAACTAGTTATTTACATGGCGTACATTTAGTTGCATCCATTATGTAGTTTTCCATAATATTACAATTTGCTCCACAGCTCCACAGCTAAAACGTGTTTTTCCTCTTTTGTAAAAATTATTTTACACTGGGATCATACATTTTTGCAGGGCATCTACCATTCACATTGTGGACAGTTAGTATGAAATAATAGTATTTCCATCAACTTATGGGCAATGTACTCGTCCTCGTATATTATATCCTGTTAAAAATGTTAATCATGGGTTGCAGGAGAGCTCCACAGCCAAAGTAGGGGGTTTTTGTTGAAGAAAAGGCTATCAGGACCAGTCAGCAACTAAGAACAGCAGTATAATGCCATAAGCTATGCAAAATAGCAGATATGGCAACCTGGATACTCTTTACAAAGCAGTAGTCCAGCACAGAATAAACAAGGAACTCAGCAGAGGTACATCCCACTTCCCCCTTGAAGTGGGATAGACACCCTGGGCTAGGCATATCCAATGGCTGACTATCCACTCCTTTGTGTTCATTAAAGACACATTTCAACTTGGCTGGCAATTTTTTCTCAAACGTCGATCACATTTTATGCCTGATTTACATGTAAGTTGGTAGCTAGGCGACTTAATATTGCCGTAGATATATCAATACAGTGACACCACATGCTTGTATTGCAGAGAGATCTACTACATTGTCAGACTAAGTTAATTAGAATAGTGCTGGATGAACTTTATTGTTGCAACAGCTAAAGCATAAAAAAGTAGAATGTCAACTGTGCTTAGCCATTTTGTGGTACCACCTAACTCCATAGGGAATGTGTTAGGTTTTACAAATTTCCGACCAAAAATAATAAATAATTACCATTATGTATTCAGTTGTGTTGAGTTATATAAATGTTATTAATTAATATTGTAAAAGCACACCATTATTTAATATTTTTTTTAAGTGTACTCATGTATGGACTACAGGCATAGGACTGTTTCGAAAACATCGTACAACTTTACCCGCCCATATACTACTTACCAATTCGTTACATTTCAGGGTATAACCCATAAGCAAAATAGCTTCCTTGTCTAGGCTTGGATATGTGGGAAAATGTATATTCTTTTTTTAGTTTCGGCTATTAATAATGCATAAATCATTGTGTGGCTTGCACAATTTTGTTTATCTTATATTAACCACAAATTGTTTCACATTATAAGTTGAAATTATTGTAGCTGTCTTAGGTATAAAATAAAGTAGAATTTAAAAAAAATGCATTTACCACGCATACGTTGACATTTATAACCCTTAATAAGGTTAAATTTGTTTTAAAATCAAATACAAGCTTAAGTTGCAAAATTCTAAAGAAACCGTTTATAAAAACCATATGCCGGGATTTGATCGTGAGATGTTATGACTCAGTCAAACACTACCGATTGGGTCACTAAAACATATACGACTGCGGTAGTAAATATTGTTAGCATGTTCTATGGAAATGATGCGATCTAGGTTCCGCATGTCTGTTTTCGTAAATATATTTCTATAAAATAACTCAGGTAACACATATTTACAGAGCTGATGTTAGAGATCTGGCACATATATCATACGAAATAATTAATTTGTAATATATCATAACCATATTTGAAAAATCAGTTAAATAAAAATATACGGCCGGTCTCCTGCAGGCGTCCTATATGCAGCATTTAGCCTTATATATATATATATATATATATATATATATATATATATATATATATATATATATCTTTATATATAATTAAAACCCAACATACATGAATATGAATGCACTAGCGACGAAGGCACTAACATGGAAACAACAGGAGAAGGTGCAGGTTTGCGGGAAAAACCTGGTAAGAATAATTATGGGAGTTGAGAGCTGATAAGAGAAAATTGATGATAAATATTGGCAAAGAGAGCAGATGCCCGGAAAGTGCAGGGGAAATGAAGGCGAAGAACACCGAGATTGCGATGGGGTTGCATTAAAAGTAACCTAGAAGAAAGAGTGGGAAAAGAATGAAAACAATATAGATAGAAGAGTTGGAGAGTCAAAATTATACTTAAGTTTCGAAGCGGCTATTTTTGCTTGATTAAAATCACCACTCATGTTAGCTCGCAGTCTTTTACGTACTAACTCTCTGAACCTGTTTGTGACCCATGGTTTATCAGCCGTATGCCTCATAACAATCTTAGTAGGAAATTTCCATCAGGTTGCAAATAACCGTTTGATAATATGAATACTGATCTGCAGATGAATCAAGCCTAAATAGGGGTTCCCATTTAATGGCTGATAAAGCCATATTGAATGTGGCTTTTTCATTTGGCCCCATACACCTTACGGTTAACCGTGTCACGCCTCCAGTATCAACTGACTTTTTCACTTTGGGTTTAAGCAAAACCATGTTATGGTCCGATGACCCACCTTCGGATATAGTAACAGGCGGGGTGGGGTGTATACCTCCTCTATATTCGTCCATATTTTGTCTAATATCGCCTGTCCACGTGTTACAACATTAACTACTTGGACAAATCTACAGTGTGTTTTCATAAAGTTATCCCGCAACTGGTTGAAATCGCCAGCTATGATCACGCCACATTCTGGATGTTTGCGCATTACAGTGTCAAAGCTGGTGATTAAATGATCACGTATTTTCAAATACTCCGTCTTTTGAGTATAATATATACATGCTAACAGTGTACATGAGAATTTTCGAGGCATTTTCTTTGGCATAACCTTTATTCACATTACTTCTAAATCATGAACCTCCATGTCATTCAATCTCTTATACATTAAATCATTTCAAATTTAGCAAGCTAAACCACCGGCTCGTGCATGACCCCAACATTTCCTCTCCAAGCAAATCCCTTGCATAGTAAGGCTAATCGAATCCATATAATCTTTAAACCATGTCTCACTAACACATACAATTGAAACATCGTGTGTTGCTACAGTTACATGCAATTCGTCTACTTTTTCATTGTTCAAAGATCTGGCATTTAAATTAATTAGGTAAGGCAGATCCCATTTGCGTATTTGGTTCGCTGTGGGATTCGGAACACAAAACCGCGTTGAATCAGAGTTCTCTGTTTGCGTGTTCCTGTCTGGGAAAGTTTAGGCCCATTTCGTAATCACAGGTGTGATTCTTTTCTTTATGTCCTCGTTCCCCGCACTGACGACACAACACTTTGTCAGGGTGTTTGCAGGTGGCAGTGACGTGGTTCGTCCCACCGCATTTGGCACACTTGCCCATCACCTGACGAGCACGATGTTTGACCACTATCCACTTACTGTCAGGTGCCACTCTTGCGTTCGGCGATCGGTCGCGGTTCGTTGCGTTTGATACGTGTTGGTGTTGTTGTTGATGTTGGCGTTTGTAGTGTTTCGGTGGCTGTTCTGGGAGAGACAGATTCAACAGCAACCTGCCAACTCCGCTCTCAGATAGGTGCAGACCGTCTCTCTGGAAAGTTGTGTCGTCACCATCCCCGTTCCGGAATGTGAACGTTGCGCCGTTGTCGACGAATTTGACGTCGACTTCGTTGCACGCTTCCTTCACTTTCATGTTGACGTCCGCCCGTCGATCTGGATTGGCTCGACGCTTCGACGGCAGTACGCTGCTCACCGTGAAGATTGGTGTCAAGGTTTTCGCCTTCCGCTGTAGTGGCGCGATGTTTTCTTTGATGTTAGCAACACTTACGTCATTCGTTGTTTCGTGAGTACCACCAACGATGAATATTTCGTCGTGGTTTCCGTTTTAGCCGCGTCGTCGATCATTTGTTCGATATTGGCGATAGGGACGCCTGAGTTACTTCGAATTTTAATGGGGTTGCCATTGGACGTTTTATTAACGCATACTCCACGCATACACCACTAGCAGTGTCACTGCCTGTGGTCTCCCATCGTTGGCGTCGGCGTCGCCGTCTGGTCGCTTGCTTGTCGCTATGTCTTCTCGCAGACCTCGGATTTCTTGACTCTGCTTATCCATCAAGGAGACAAGCTGCTGGTTCGATCGTTCGAGTTTGACGACCAGCGACTCGAGCAGGGCCGTCTTCTCGAGTAGACGCTCCACGAGTGTCGGTAGCATACGACAGGACGTGCAGGACCAAATGGCTATAATGTCCTTATCGTCTTTACCCACACACTCCGGGTGTACCCACGTCTGGCACAAACGGCATTGAACCACCTTATAGTTGTCATTGGCTTTGTGGATGCAGTTTTTCACGGAGTACTTCAAGTTGTCTGCGTGTTTACCTTTCGCAGCTTTCCGGCGCGCTTTTCTTGACTTGTCGCTCACCGGGTGGCGTCTACTGGCGGCAAATGTACCGTTAGTACAGGTGAGCCGCAACAGACATCACATGCACTGTTAGCCACATTTCTAGAGTCGATGTCCATAGTTGTTCAGGCGGAACCGGCGAAATTGGTTACAGGTAAACTGGTGTTATTGCTTCTACCTGTTGTTCGTTCACCTGGTAGTCACCCGTTGGGCGACAAAAGGCTCAGATATCCAGCTAAATATTAAAATACTTAAAATCTCTCACATCGGGTCAGCCTAATGGAAGATATCACGTACACGACAAAGTGGTTAAAATCGAATAAAACTGGCTGAAATAAGTATTTGACGCTAGCACTTCGTAAACACGTCTTAGACTCTCGAGGATCATTTGTGCCCTCCTGATTCAAAACGTGACCCTGGGAGGGTGCATGGGAGGGTGCATGGGAGGGTGCATGGGAGGGTACATGCCTCCAGTTGGAAAGTCTTTACGCAATGCATTGACCTTTCAGGTTGATGTTCGCGCCAGACACTGTGCTGTTAAATTGCAGGATACTGCCCTTCTTGCGAAACTAAGTGCTGCGGACATAATCGCACAAGAGGCCAAATATCATACCCAATGCCTGGTCTTTTGTACAACAAAGCACGCGAAGTAGCAACATCCGACGAATGTGAAGTATACTCTGATTATCGTGGCATTGCATTTCATGGACTCATCTAATACTGAATAAGCCTGCTTGTTGTACCCGTTTTAAACGGACCGTTCTCGCAAACTTGTACAGTAACTGACTTAAGCAACTGAGAAGTGATATAGCGGGACGTGTCCACTCCATAAGATTGAAGGAGAGAATACTTGCTTAGTGCTTACTTTCCAGATATGGAAGCTCACAAGCAAGGCCGTGAAGTGGTTCTCGTTTGCAATAAAGATGCTGTATCGACAATACGACCGGCGTGTGAAAGTGATGCTGACAATGACGATGTTCATCTTGCCTCGGCCGCTAACATTGTCAGGAGAGACATGTTCAAAATTAAAAGACAATGCAGTGGTTCGTTTAATGCCGCGATATGGCCCGAACGGTCACCTAAACGCGTTCTGATTGTCTGTAACGTTTGCGCGCAAACATCAAACTTGCCGCGCCACGTTATTGCCCAAAAGGCCACCCATGTACGTGCAGTTATAGTTGCATGGCAAATTCAAATACGAATGTAAAGATTGGTTTAGTTATTTGACGTTTATTTTGCGCATCGACACCAATTGAAGCAATGTTGGCCAGTTACTTGTGTTTCTTTGGCATGTGTCTACTTTTGCGTCCTGTAGTGATCGATAGTTGCAGGGGTAGAAAACTAAAACGTAAGTAATACGTTACTATTTTCCATAACGGAATGATAACCTTATCTTATATTTTACTTAAGGTTGATCCGAGACAACGAATAGAAATAGACTGAGACAATACTATGCAAACGTCTGGACTTCTGCCATCGCGAAGGTGGTATGCATGAACCGAACAGTATTGCCATTCAATGTATATGATTCGCCAGTGGAACACGCTCGCGAGTTGAACATTTAAGTTAAGGATATCGCTAGTATTTATGCCAGATGTAATATATAAAGCATATAAAACAGGTACATTTGGCATTCACACAAACAATTTGATCAACAAAGATGTAAAATGAGGTTTGGGAACATATATAGAATACACACTAAGGCGAACACTTTGCTATGGCGAATGTACCTTACTTTTAGCATATGTGAAGGAAGAAGTAAAACCGCCGAAAGCGTCATTTTTAAAAGCAAACTTTTTATTTCACTCCGCGCTAAAACGACTGTTCAGTGCACTGCAAGAATAAGAACTTTGACAATCTTAATTAATTGAGGCACCAGTAGATAGACTAGGAGCCCTTAAGCCCAGACGAACGAGGTACTCGTATATCAGTACAGTGGCATTCTGACAGTAACATGAGACATACCTGAATGGGTCTATGGCGGTTTAACGTTCCGCGCGTTAAAAAATGCGGGGCATTTTCAAGATGGCCGCGGAAAACCTATTTCCTCGTATCTGTACCTGTGCAACGTAGAGCAGTCATTGTGGAACCAAACATAGGCTTTCTTGGTCAGTAATTTCATGTTTGTTACCTTGACCTTCTCCGACACTCATGTCCCCCATTTGTAAAGATGGCGGCCGCCAAAACTTATGTTCCTATATCTCATGTACTACGTCACATAGAGCGCTAATTTTGATGCCATAAGATATTATTATAATGAAATATTTTGCATTTTACCTTCGTCGACCTTCGTATCCGCCATTTTTTTAAATAACAGTCGTTAAAACGAATTCTGACCTTAAATATCGTCCTGTTAGCTTCAATAATTACGACAAGTGGTGGCACATATTTATATTATGTTATTTGAGATCGGTAGGAGGTTTAGCAGCTAATGATAATTATGACAACGAGGATGTCACATGATCAACAAAAGAGGAAACCGCGTTTCGGTTTGAATATATGTACTGTTAGATGACATTTAAAGCCGAGTGCATTAATAATAACAACATGAATATGTATCGTGAGAATGTAGTGCACGTAATCCGTGGAGTTATGACAACCGTATACATGCTATTTCCACCAGAAGAGTATAATTGTCATGGCCAAAGTAGGCCCTTATATAAAGTGGTGGACCAGCTTGACCCTTCAACAAGACAACACTTCGGGGAGCAGAGTAGATGAAATATCAAATTGAAGACAATACATATGCTTCCAAGAAGTTCACCCGTCAGTCTGTAGAAGAAGCCCTCCTTCCACCGAAACATGTTTCTTCTGCCGCATGCCTCCAGTTGGAGAGTCTCTACGCAATGCATCGACCATTCAAGTTGATGTTCGCGCCAGACAGTTGCTGTCAAATTGCAGGATACTGCCCTTCTTGCGAAACTAAGAGCTGGGGACATGATAATAAGATAAGATAAGAAGAACATTTATAAAGCGCCATAAATCTAGAAATATCCAATCGGAGGCGCCGTACATGAGTATGTATACATGAGTCGTAGAATTATAATATTAAGTTTGTTAAGGTAAATAAAATACATAAAATATGTATAAAAATAATAAATAATAAAATAAGTTAGCTAAAGATAATTATTAAAATAAATGGTATATTGATAATAAAATAATAAGTATGACATTTTGTAAAATTAATGTAAAACATGTACAAGATAATAAATAGGTAAAATCAAATACAAATTAAATAAACTGACAGGTGTCTACATGACAATGATCGCACAAGAGGCCAAATATCATACCCAATGCCTGGTCTTTTGTACAACAAAGCACGCGAAGTAGCAACATCCGAAGAACGTGGGCATGTGTTGAAACAACTAAGTGATCGCTCGTACAGTGTTGTTCCACTAGGGCAAGCGTTACGTAGAAACCGTAAACACCTGCTAACACAAGACACAGTGATGTATGATGACGTGGTTAAGCCGATCTATACGGATGTTCCGCTGAATCAAGTTCAATCCGTTCCAGTCGACAATGAGGGAGCGAACACCGACAGCAGTGTGCAGTCGACAGATGATGTTACACAAATCATAACAACCAGAAGTGGTCGAATGATTAGGCCACCTAAATGGCAGAAAGACTATTCCCTTTGATGTGGACAATAGTTCTAGAGAAAAAAAGGGGATGTTGATCGTTGGGTTTCGTGTACCAATGCCAGGTTGTTAATTTGAGACTCTGGGACTGAAAGCCGGTTTCGTGTTTTGTGTACAACCCGCCCAGTGTGTGCGCGCCTATTAAAACGTGCTTTCTATCCGAGTTGTATTTATTATCATACTATTAGGTAAAGAACACACGAAGAACATGTACCAAGTGTCTGTTCTCCAAACAGCCAAAATTCCAGGGACTGTTATTACTTTTCTCGGGTGTTACTGGAAATACACTCTGCAGAATTCTATAGAAAACATATCATATCTTGTAGAGTATGAAAGTTGCCAAGTGGTATCACATTGTGCTCAAAATTGTCAGATTGACCTATTCACTCTAAATTAGATAACGTGGATACTATGTATTCAACTGGTTGACAAATAAATAAATATGTCGTAGCAACCTTAAGAGGCGTGGACTATTGTGTTATTGTTGAATGTCTTGTGTCGCCAAGCACCCGATATCTATATGGCAGTTTAGCGTCGTGACAAACAGCACCGGTGTTGGAACGGCCAGAAGCGCTCAAGCTCGTTTGTCGCTTGACTCTTGAGTGTCAACGCTAGTGGAGGCGAAAGCTACTGGAGGTAAGAATTATGACGGTTCACTGCAGTGTAGAGCATACCAAATCTCGTAATTTAACGTGATAGAAAAGGCATAGACTCAACAATAGCAGACTTGGGCATATGGCGTATTCACGTTTCGCACAGTTTCTATCGAAACACGTCCAAACGCAATCAATACCTATTAAATAGGATCCAGCCACGCTGCTGGATTTTGTTTTTTCAGCAGCGTGGCTGGCTGCCTCCCAAGGAAGTCGGAACGTGTAAAATGCTTTGAGTAATCTTGAGTATTGGTGACACCGCTTTATAAGAGCACACCTGGTTTAGTGAATGCTCAAATAACTTACAATGTACCATAGTTTGAGAACAATACCTGTGCAAAGGGTGTTACAAAGACAATACATTATATACGTCAATAGTTTGTGGTATTAGAAATAGTGGAAACATTTTATATCTGCCAAATACACACACACACACGCACGCACGCACGCACGCACGCACGCACGCACGCACGCACGCACGACGCACGGCCAAATACATCGTATATATATATATATATATATATATATATATATATATATATATATATATATATATATATATAAAATTTCATCATCATCATCAATCATCGGTACGGAGGTTGCTCCTTGACAATTGGCGATGATACGGTTTCACTATCACACCGCATATAGTGTAGACTGGAATTTACTTTCCGTAGGAATCGGATGCCCAATGTGAGATAGTGATTGATTTGACTTTATTTGGGTATGAACTAAACAAAAACTTAGGAAAAAATGTGAAATCCATACATGGTGGCCTGCACTAATAAGGAATCTGGGAGTTCACATGGATCAACATCTGACGATGACAGATCATGTGACTGCTGTATGTGCCACATGTAACTACCATCTGTACAGTCTGTCATCAATAGGGACCTAACAATCGAAGCTGCGAAAAGTGCAGTCAACGCACTCGTCACCTCTCGACCCGACTACTGCAACTCATTATTAAATAACATCCCGTTATCACAGACAACTCGGTTGCAGCTTGTCCAGAACAATGCAGCCAGGGTAATAACACGCACCAGTAAACATGGCCACATCAGACCAGTGTTGAAGGAGCTGCATTGGCTGCAAGTTGAGAGCCGAATCGCCTTCAAGATGTTAGTAATGACTTTTAAATGCATCAATGGTTTGCCTCCGTCTGATCTGGCAGAACTTGTTCAATCACGAAAGCGTGATGGACGCCTACGCCAGAACTATGCGCCGACACTGCACCAAGGCATAACAAAGAAGTGTATTGGTGATTTGGTATTTGTCGCAGCAGCACCTCGACTGTGGAATGAATTACCTGTGAACATTTGTGCATCCGGGACATTATCTATGTTTAGAAAGTGTTTAAAGACTTCTTTTTATTAGACATTTCAATTAATTCAAATAGTTTTGAAAAGATGGACATTGCTTTAGAATTTCTTTTTAGTGTTATACACGTTTTAATCAGTGTTTATGTTTTAGATTAATTTATAGATTTGTATATATATATATATATATTTATATACACAGTTTTAGTAAAGGTTTTAATTTTATATTAATTTATATAATTTACATACCAAGTTTTAGTACTATATGTTACAGATTATACATTTAACTGTTTAGTTTGACATGCATGGCGCACCATTATCTAATGTTTGTAATAATCATCCAATCAGAATACAGAACGGGATTCGCCCCTTAGCGTTGTAGCACATGGCTGTGTCAAGTCGTTGACTATAACATGGTGTCAGAAGTGGGATTTATCGAAAATAAGTCGATAATGGAAGCTTGTTTAACAAAACCGGAATATATGAGCCTTCAAGGTAATGTAGCCGAAAACTGGAGGCGATGGTATCAACGGTTCGAGTTGTATATGCTCGCAATTGAAGCGGACTCGAAACCGAATCGCACGAAGATTGCCATCTTGCTCAGCGCTATTGGCCCGGGTGCATTGGAGCGATACAACCATTTTAAATGGGATAATTCGCGGAACGATCCACCGAACAATCCGCCTGTACCTGATGATGACAACAACAAGGTAACGCCCAACCTGCTCAAAATAATGCCGCTCAAACCAATGGCAATAGTAACGTGTTGAGATCAGATGTTTACGCTGACGTTGTCAAACGATTTGAACTAGAATTTGTTGGGGAACAGCGCGTCGTATTCGCGAGATATCGATTCTGTATTTATGAGAAGGCGGAGGAACAGCACTTCGACGACTACACCACGGAACTACACACACTTGATAATGCGTGCGAATTTAAGTAGCACGAAAACATGATCAGGGATAAGATTGTGTTTTCCATGAAAGACAAACGTATTCAGGAACGTTTGCTGAGGGAAGTGAAGCTAACTCTCAAGAGAGCAGTGGATATATGTAAATCTTCAGAGGTAACCAGAAAAGAGGTGCAAACCATGAAGAAAGGTCCAGTTGAGTCGACGAAAGTAGTGTATGAAGTGAATTTCAAGTCACGAGTCAAGCATAAACCAAAACCTGCCAGTGTAATGTACCAGCACAACAAAACAGAAACCATGAAGTGTGGGAGGTATGGAAAACAGCACCCTCCAAAAAGATGTCCAGCGTGGGGAAAGAGTTGCCTAAAATGCGGTGGACGAAATCATTTTGCAGAAATGTGTAGGACCAAGTCAGTGAACGAACTAGTGCAAGGTGATTAAAGAGACGATGATCAATTCTTTCTGGACAAGCTCTTTATTGGAAACATTGAGAAAGCTGATGAATGGCATGCTGTCATTAGATGTAATGAGACACGTGTGAAGGTGAAATTAGACACGGGAGCAGCCACCAATGTGATGCCGTTGGGAACATTCAGACAAAATCACACCAAGACCGCAGATAAAGCCATCAAACACTGTGTTCAGAGCGTATGGAGGTCAACGGGTGACACATATCGGGAAGTGTCAACTCGAGCGTTCAGTGAATGGCCGCAACAAGCAATGTGGTTCTACATATTTAATCGGAATCACCACCGATCTTAGGACTATCAATGTGTGAAAACCTTGGATTGATCACCAGAGGAGTGAAAGGCGTAGAAGTCACAACAGAAAGTATCAACAGTACATACAAAGATGTGTGTAATGGACTAGGCTGTTTCGAAGAACCATACCACATTGTAGTCGAACAAGACACAATGCCAGTGAAAGAGCCACCTCGAAGAGTTTCATTTGGGCTACAGGACAGACTGAAACTCAAACTTGATCTAATGGAGAAACACAAGGTCATACAGAAGGTCAACAAACCCACAGACTGGGTACACAATCTTGTGATTATGGAGAAGAAAGACGGATCCTTGAGACTCTGTCTTGATCCTAGAGAGTTGAACAAAACTATCAAGCGGGAGAACTTCCAGATACCTACTGTGGAAGATGTAACCTGTCGTCTAAGTGGCAAGAAGGTGTTCACGGTGATCGACCTGAAGGATGCATTCTGGCAAGTTCTTCTGTCTGAAGAGAGTGCCTCTCTCACTACCTTCAACACACCGTTTGGACGACATTTCTTCAAGCGAATGCCCTTTGGACTTTGCTCTGCGTCAGAAGTCCGACAGAAGAGAGTGTACCAAACATTTGGTGACATTGATGATGTACACGTGATTGCAGACGATATAATCATTGCATCCAACAGCGAAGAAGAAGCTGATCGCACACTCATCAAGTTGTTCAAGCGAGCCCAGGAGAAGAACGTGAAGTTCAATATCGCGAAATTGCAGCTCAAGAAATCGGAAGTGAGCTTCATGGGCTACATAGTCGGTTCCAACGGAGTAAAGCCAGACCCATCCAAAGTGGAAGCAATCATCAATATGCGAGAACCAGAGTACAAGAAAGACATTCAGCGCCTGATAGGAATGCTGAATTACTTGAACTACCAGCACATACCAGATATGTCTACTGTAACAGCTCCAATGAGAAGCCTACTGAAAGCAGACGTACCGTTCGTGTGGAACACAGAACATGAACCCGCTTTCAACAAAGTCAAGGAGATTCTTTCCACAACACCTGGTCTCCGCCTGTTCGATCCGAACCTGAAAGTCCAAATACAGTGTGATGTTTCTAAGACTAGACTAGGTGCCTGTCTGCTGCAAGAAGGACCAGTAGCCTACTACTCGAAGGCACTAACTCCAACAGAGATGAACTGGTTTCCGATCGAGAAAGAATGTCTCGCTCTAGTGTGTGCGATAGAGAAATATCAGCACTACATCTATGGGCGAGAGGTAGAAGTGAGATCCGACCACAAGCCGTTGGAAATGATCACTAGGGAATCTATCCACAAAGTGTCACCACGTATTCTAGCCATGCTGCTAAGACTCATGAAGTACAACCTCTATATGAACTACCAGCCCAGTCCAACGATGTACATAGCTGACACTCTGTCGAGAGCGTATGTGGAAACCGAACATGAAAGTGATGACATCGAAGTTGACACAAACATGAGAATCCACAGCTTGGTCACGAACTTACCAATGTCCAACCAGCGAAAGCAGAAAGTATAATGCGCTACTGCGGAAGATGAGACCATGGTACAGCTTAGCCAAACAATAACTGGAGGATGGCCGAGACATCGTAGGGACTATGATCCACTGATTCGGCAGTTCTGGCCAATCAGGGACGAACTGCGTTATTCAAAGATTTGTGTATGCGGGTGAACGTGTCGTCATACCAAACAGTATGAAAAGTGAAATGCTGCAAAAGTTCCATAAAAGTCATCTCTGAATTGAGAAATGTCGTACCCGAGCAAGGTCCGTCATATATTGGCCAGCAATGTCCAATGACATCAACGAGATGATAACAAAATGCTCGACCTGTTTGAAGTACAGGAGGGAGAATCAGCGTGTACCGTTAACTCCACATGAAATGCCACTGCTACCATAACAGAAGCTTGGAGCAGACATCTTTGAGTAAGGAGGAAGTCCGTATCTCCTAATAGTGGACTACTTCTCCAAGTATCCAGAGGTGTGTATCTTACAAGGAAGGTCAGCCAATGCGGTGATCAGCCAGTTCAGGACAGTGTTTGCGATACACGGACTGCCAGAAATTCTGGTCGCAGACAATATGCCCTTTGACAGTAGCGAAATGAGAAAGTTTGCTGCTGAATATGATTCTACCATCAACACGTCCAGTCCGGAACACGCAGCGTCCAACGGACAGAGCGAGCGCATGATCGGAACGGTCAAACAACTGATGCGAAAGGCAAATGAGGATAGCCGAGATCCTCACTTAGCTCTATTGGCTTACCGGAACACACAGGTAGGGGATATGCCATACTCGCTATAGCACAGCTACTGATGAGCAGGAAGTTGCGCGACAATCTACCAACAACTAAGTCGTTACTCAAGCCCAGAGTTGCAGAACACGCTTACGTCAGACTGAGAGAAAGACAAGGGAAGACGAAAGCATACTTCGACAGAGGGACGAAGAAATTGTCTAAACTCGATCGAGGTGACACCGTAAGAATCAAGTCTGGAAGGATGTCGACACCGACGACTGTGTACACATCACCACGATTCTACATTGTGACAACTGCGAGTGGTCATGTGTATCGTCGCAACCGAAAGTGGCTACGCAAGTCATCTGAGCCGCCACCTCTCACCTTGATGGAAGATGCAGGTGACGATCATACTAACGAACAGTATAAGCAACATGGTGCACCAGCAACGCATAACCCAGAAATTGTTCAACCAGGACTGTCAGCAGAGTGTGAGACTGCAGACTCACCAAACAACGAGAGGTGCAAGAGACAATACCTGTACGAAAATCGTGCCGACATAAACGACCACCAGTTTGGTTGGCAGACTTTGAACATGCTCAAACAGTGAAGTGAACATTTCGCGAGAACGCTACACAAATTGTGAACATTGACAGTGGACTGTGATTGCTACTTAATTACTGTATTTGCAGTGAAAATTCGTAAAAGCCGGAGAATTATGAACGTTGATCATAAACTGCGATTTACCACTCGATTGTTATGTGTTGAAATACAGCGTTGCGTCTCAAGTCTTGGTAGATGATGATTAAAATCTCGCAAATGTTTGCTAATGTATGTTTGTCATAGTAGTGACATATAATATTATTTGAAAATAGATTATAGCTACAGTCATCAGTCATAGTGTGTTAGAGGCAAGACTAATTATATATCTCGTTGGTAGTATATTACGCTATGTTGATAAGTCATAGTTAATTCTGGTGAAGAGTTTCTTTTAACATTTATGATGCGCTAGGAAAAAGGGGATGTTACAGATTATACATTTAACTGTTTAGTCTGACATGCATGGCACACCAATATCTAATGTTTGTAATAATCATTCAATCAGAATAAAGATCGGGATTCGCCCCTTAGCGTTGTAGCACATGGCTGTATCAAATCGTTGACTATAACACTATACATCTTAAAAGCAGTGGTTAATTTATTTTTAATAAATTTATATAATTTACATACAAAGGTTTACTAGTACATCTTTAAAAAAAAATTAATATGATTTATATAATTTACATTTCTATTTATTAATATACATTTAGTATATTTCTTGTGCAGCGCATCGATCCGCCTTGCGGGAATTAGCGCATATAAGAAAACGGTATTATTATTACTATTATTAAACTGGAGAGAGGAGATTTTCGCACCGCGCCACCCTATAACTCCGCTAGTAGTGCATCAAATGCCCAGAAGGAGGCGCCATACGGTGAATTCCGCAAGAACGCGCATGTACTGTGCGAACATGAAATCTGCGAAAGGGAGCAAAGGTTTATTATAATATTATAGCGTGATTATTATCATCCTTTGAAACAAGTATGGGTTACATACACAGGTGAGATAACGTAACTGACCTTCTAGGAGGTTGTTGTCAGTTAATTGTTTTGTAAGACTAAGAATAAATGAAGAACAATGTGAGCGATAATGATATCATCATGGCGGACTGAAATTCAGAATAAAACGAACGCGCAGGTGCCACGTGCAGGGGGGGGGTTAGTACAAAAAGGCAGCTTATGAAGCGGTTTGGAGTACAAATTATGGGTGATTTCAAGTTTGTTAAATTTTATTTTTTCTAATCCAGCTGCACTTCCCGAATAATTTATAAACTAAAGTTGCATCTTGGACTCAATTATCGGATCATGTCGCGTTTTTCAAAGTTTTTGGCGCGCAGCCTATCCAGACCAATCCACTATTATAAAGTAGGGGTCTAGTATTGCTGCATTATGCAATACACACACCCTAACTTAACCCGTATTATATAATAGTAGAGACAGCAAAATGTAGCATGCTGCATTATGCAATACATTAACCCTATCCCCTATTGTATAATAGTGGACTGGTCTGGATACTTATTGGCCGTTGTTATGTAGCCTAGCATCTGAACTGTGTTTGTTTGTGCTAAAGGGCATTCAACAGACAACACACAGATGATTTCCTGGTCGTACCTTCACGTTTCTCTTTGCATCCGTGATCAGGTCAGTACGAGTGCGTCGTCGTACTACTGCTAATAGCGTTTAAAAGGGATATTCGATTAATATATACAAGTCCATTATAATAACATAAACTAACAATGCCGTAGTCATGGGGGTGCCTACTGTAAAATGCTTTATGAAATAAATGCTGAAAACTTAAATTTCTAAGACTTGTTTCATGATTAGAAATGTGTTTTGCATAATGGTATGTATCTAAGTATGTAATATATACCCACAACAATATAATTAATAAACATGAGCATTATTAATAATTAAATGAGAACCGAAAGAAACAACCACAAGTCACAACTGTGACAGCATATGGCTGTTTGAGGAATTTCTTCATAGGACATAACAGGCTGAAGTCATTGCGTTTTGAGAGCTGCAGATTGAAATTGCGTCAGTATAGCAGAATTATTTTATGGACTTCGTATTTTTATATAGTAAATTGAATATCATTATTTTAATTGGGATTAGCTCTATTAAAATAATGATATTCACTATATACGCTTATTTATTACCTGGTATTTAATAGTTCTGCATAAATTAATACAGCAGATGTGCATATACATCTATAATTTCAGGAAACAACAATTATATTTGTATTATTTTTGGCAGAGCAGCTCGGCAAAGGTTTACTTATTTTGTTGGCTGTTATTACATAGCTGATTGTCAGTGACCCATGTCAGTCAGTGCTAAATGTCTGAGCACTGACCATGCATGCACATGTTGCTGGTTGTTTGACAATGAGCAGCAAAGTGAGCATCAGCACTCAGAAGATCTGAGCACTCAATGTGTTTGTGGTGCTCATACATGAATGATCAATTTTTTTAGCACTTGGCATATTTTTTTACTCACATAATTTGCCACCAGTAAGAGTTTCGTTATTTGTTTAATTTCACACAACATTTCATCATCACAGGCCTTTATGCAGGATAAAATGATTGCCAGTCACGCATGTTTTGGTGGACACGTGGATGTGAACTGTTAAGCCAGTTTACAAACTTTTAAATGTCTGATGACCTGAAATGGACTACAAACACACATGTGACACCATTTTCACTCACTTTCAAGGCACAACTAACAATATCTATGGTTTTGGAAGACCTTTTCTTTTGCTCAATTTTTTTTACCCGTCCACCATATTTCTACCTGTCCATATTCGTTTTTACCCATCCAAAAGACGGGTAATGCATGCTTACTTGTCTTCTTGACGACAGTGCTCCATTGAAACTGACTATCAGTCTCTGAATCGGTTTCCACTGGCACTTGATAGATTGATGGTACTTGGAACGATCATGTTATGGAAAGTTGCTGATGGTGAGGCGTTTTTTATTCAGAAGGTTGTGTGTGCGTATGAAGTAACAAACGGGACAACAGTGTTCAAATGACACAATGGCATATGTGGACATCAAGTCAAAGGCACAAATCCTCAAATAATGAACACTTGCTTACTCAGGATTTCGCAAGCTATCAAAATGAACAAAGTCACTTAACTGCACCAGAGCTCTTGTCCACGGCCAGCGTGTGTTGGTTTCAAACTTCCTGACGTTATGTTTTGTGTTACACAAACAAAGCATATGAAAGTAACAAACATAATATTCGTACACAAGTTACACTGACACGTTTATTCTCCTGCCGCCAGTATCCCGGGTGTACATGTGATGTAATAAGATCTCATGGTACACTATGGCAGTTTGGTCAACACACCAGACACCATACAATTCTACTATAGCTGTGGCACAGACTTCCGACGCTTTACGGTGTAACTTATTAATCTACTATAGCCTGGTGTCATATAGAATATTGACCTGCGTAGAAAAGTAACCCGGGGGTCAAAATTCTATAATAGAAAATTTACCCCCCTGTTGAAAAATGACCCACTCCATGTGGTCTTGATAGCCACTGTCTGATGACTGACAGTGACACCCTTTATGACTGGTTGCTGCCAATCACATGGGAAGACGCGATTGTCTACCACAGCCGTAAGTCTTACCCCACTATCACCTCGTCGTTTCCCATGCTGGAACCGGCCCTGTTGTGAAATTGAACGGGACAGTCCTTGCCCTCACTTCCCTCGTTTGCAACATTTGTTGGTGGCAGTGGACATCCATTGCCAACTTGCTCACATATGCGTTGGTTGAAGTGATATTGAAAGGACTAGCCATTCCCAAAAATGTCATGGGAAACATTCTGATTGGTCCACGTTCTGCTAACTGCCTTAGGCAAATGAAACAAGTTGGGGGGGGGGGTCATATTTCTATGGCATAGTATATTGACCTGTGGCTCATAATAGTAAATGCTATAAAAAATATTTGCCAATTTATATGGTTATGTGACAGTGTATGATTCATACAGACATCACAGTAAAATTAGTAAATATCCATTTGATAATTACAACAAAATATTTTTTATTTTAAGGATTCTTCAATTCACGTTGTACATAATTTATTTATACATCTGCGATATTTGTCCATGACTGATCACATGCTAGCAACTGGCACAAAGTGATCAGTCATGTTTTTGACAAACATGCATTTCTTAGAGGGTGAAAACAATGAGGCAACTCCTGGAATGGGCTGATAGCATTGCCAATGCCAACCATTCACACCAAAGGGCGCATGTGTCCAAACTGGGGTTGTCAAGAGGCTGGCTGCAGCATAGATTTTTACCTCTGTTGCATACTCTCCTGGTGAGGCAATGGTGGCATAGTTCTCTTCACTTGCTAATGCTATCACTGAAAACTGTCTATCGTTCTCTGCCATATACTCTCTGGTGTATGTCTGGAGATGAACATGTTGTGACTGGGATCCAGTTAGAAAATAGGGAAGTGTCCGGAAGAAGCAGTTGTCATCCCTACTGTTGCACCTGCCTGAGTATCGCAGTCAATGACTTGAGGTTTTCCTGTTTCAATTTCGTTCCACACTTTATATCCAAGAAGGGAGGAATGGTCTGATTGCCAGTCCTTGTCAGTGCCGTTGAAGATCCGTGTGGGAGGTGGCTGGTAGCTGGTTTCTTCACATGAGGAGTCTGTCGAGAGCCTCTTTGTAGGAGCAGGCTTGAAGGTTGTGATGAGGTAAGAGGTTCATCAGTAGAAGGTATGGAAGAGACTGGTTGTATGGCTTGATTCGCGTCATGTTGGTGAAAGCTGTCTTCCCCTCTAGGATATTCGATTCGGTTTGAATGACATTCCAGATTTGTCCCATCCTTAAACAGAAGTAACCTACCTTGCGATTTTTTCTCACACTACTTCCTTTCGTCCCTTTCGTCTTCAGTCGCTTTGAGTTCTTCCAGGCATTTGATTTTCTCTGACGGGCGATTCCATCATGACTGAGATATTCTTCAAAATAAAACGAACTGAAACAAAACAAAAAAACAAATTACTTCAAGACCCGTTGATATTAGCTAAGATAAAATCAGTAAAATTAAACACAATAATATTAAGATTAGATAAACAAGGTCAATAGATTAATAACGAATCAATAAATTACATTATGAACATAATGAGTAAAATAAAATATACTTGATATGAATAAAACAGTAAAAATAAAAGCGTAATTAAGGAGTGTTGGTAATATTAAAACATATATGTCATGAACGAATAGTAACAACAGGTTTCAAGCAAGCAGTCCTGAAAAGAACAACATAATTGTTTATAATAAGTGTTACATATTTCGAAGATATTAGATTTGAATGAAATTCCAGGTTCGTTCCATCCTTAAACAGAAGTAACCTACCTGGTGATTTCCTCTCTCAGTATTTCCTTTCGTTTTCAGATGCTTTGAGATCTTCTTTCAGGTGTTTGATTTTCTCTGAAGGGCGATTCGATCGTGACTGATGTTACATTTTCAGAGAAATATAGTCTTGCTGCTGACAAGATCCTTGTGGCATTAATAGTATATCCTTAGGTCTGATGTGCTCAACATGGAGGTGGAAGTTAAGTGCGTGACTGATGTTACAAAAAAAGACATAGCAAAAATTCAGTCAACTTTATTTCAAATTTCTCCTCAAACTATTGGCAGGTGAACACTGGTTATAATATTCATTGAAAGGATATCCATCTACAAAAACACACACACCTTTTCAGGTAAAAAATTATATGTTGTTACAAAGAAACTGATGTAAATGTCATGTTGGTGAGAGCTTTCTTCCTTTTGAGGCAAACAACTCCCTTCTTGGGGATTTCCACAATCTTATGTAGTCCTGTCCAGCGTGGAGCTAACTTGTCACCCTTGTGTTGTGCCCGGCGTGCGTTGTTCAAACGAACTAGATTACCAATGTTGCAGGATGGTGGCTGGTGGACTTGGTCATAGTAATTTTTGTGATTGTCGTGAGCAGCTTGGTTGGTGGTCTGAGCGTCTTGCTGGTGCTAGAAGAGGCCGAGAGCTGCTTCCACATGAGCATCCAGCGCTACTTGCTCGTCCACCTCCTGTGTCTGCTGGCCAATCGGAAAGGCTGTCTCTATAAGAAGACTGGGTTCCTTCCCATAGGCTAAGAAGAATGGAGGTTTCTTGGTGGAGCGGCTGACTGAGGTCCTGGGTTAGTTAACATACTCATCCCAGTCATCTTGCTCAGAGGGCAGTTACTTCACAAGTGAAGAGCAGAGTGTGCCATTTTACCTAAAATAGGAAATGTGATGTTTTAGGATCAGTACCAATAGAATCCTTCACCTCTTTAACACAATCATGTTTTAGCAATTTCTGCTGAAATAAAATTTATATTTGTTTGAAAGCCAATTTTAGGCATTAAACATTTCAAACAGATCAATATACATACCAATTGCCACCTACATTTGTAGTCAGTACTGACCTTTCAGAATTAATGAGTTAATGTGACAACCATTGCTGTGAAGTTTATTATCATATTATGTGATTAAAATGACTCATTCATAAAAGAAAACGTAATGTTTAGAATTTCCCCAATAGTTGAGTTCATATAACAACATGCAACATTCAAATTTATAAAATATGATGTTAAGAACGAAATATCAGAATGGACAAGGCTACGTTTGTATTTTTTCTTTTGTTTAACTAAAAGATCACTGACCCCTCACATCGACCATTAGATTGTGGATGGTCCTGCGATGGTCAGTACAGAACTCCCCCCGAGCGCTGCACCATCTCAAGGCGGGGTTTAAACTCTGGAAACAGAAAGTCAAAAACTCACCAGGTTTCAAGCAAGCAGTCCTGAAAAGAACAAAGTAATTGTTTATTAACAAGTGTTTCCATATTTCGAGGATATTCGATTCGAATGAAGTTCCAGATTCGTCCCATCCTTAAACAGAAGTAACCTACTTCGTGATTTCCTCTCACATTCCATCCTTTTGTCTTCAGCCGCTTTAAGTTCAACTTGCAAGCCTTTGATTTGCTCTGACAGTCGATTCCATCGTAACTGATGTTACGATTTCAGAGAAATATAGTCCTGCTGCTGATAAGTTAACACTGATCGTTGTGTTTATCTGTCCGAGACCCTAGGCTCTTATATACTCTAAGGGCATTAACAATATACCCTTAGGTCTGCTGTGCTCAATATAGGGGCGGAAGTTAAGTGCGTGACTGACGTTACGAAAAAATTGAAAAAACCTTATTACTGGAAGGGACATCATCTTATAGACGTACGCAGAGCACTTCATAAACTGGATAGACACTTCTCCATCAGCAAGAGACCACCGACTGTGTGCCCATCCAACTGGAAACAGTAAAATCTGCAATCTGGTGAAGACATCAAGTGTGATGGGCCACTCTCCGACCCACTGTCGCCTGCCTGACAGGCCCTATCAGATGGAGACTGACCCCCGTCCGAATAGCCGGAAGTGGTGTGTGGCTGACTTTCGTTAGGCATAGATAGCCCCAACCAACTAAAATGCAAAGTTACCTGTAGACACTGTATAGAGGAAACAAGAAACTACCCTTGCACTGGTTATGAAAGTAGGCTGTATTCCCATAAATCACATGATGATGCGTCATTAGCCAGTGACCAAAAAACACAGAAATTGTGGTAAACACACAAGACCATCTAAAGTTGCATGCATATGGCACCACCTACTGGCAATTGTATGTTCTGATGTCTCTTATGATTGGGGCTTCATGCAGTTAATAAAGTACTTACAACATGACATAATGATAACACATAAATTTGAGCCGTTGTCCTTCTTCTTGAGTAGTTCTTCTTCTAATTTTTGTTTCAAGTCATCGAAACATCCAGCTGAATCACCTACTGGCAATTGTATGTTCTGATGTCTCTTATGATTGGGGCTACATGCAGTTGATAAAGTACCACTTGACATAATGATAACATGTTAATTTGAACCGTTGTCCTTCTTCTTGAGTAGTTCTTCCTCTAGTTTTTGTTTCAAGTCATCGAAACATCCAGCTGAATCACCTACCGGCAATTGTATGTTCTGATGTCTCTTATGATTGGGGCTACATGCAGTTGATAAAGTACCACTTGACATAATGATAACATGTTAATTTGAACCGTTGTCCTTCTTCTTGAGTAGTTCTTCCTCTAGTTTTTGTTTCAAGTCATCGAAACATCCAGCTGAATCACCTACTGGCAATTGTATGTTCTGATGTCTCTTATGATTGGGGCTACATGCAGTTGATAAAGTACCACTTGACATAATGATAACACATAAATTTGAGCCGTTGTCCTTCTTCTTGAATAGTTCTTCTAATTTTTGTTTCAAGTCATCGAAACATCCAGCTGAATCACCTACTGGCAATTGTATGTTCTGATGTCTCTTATGATTGGGGCTACATGCAGTTGATAAAGTACCACTTGACATAATGATAACACATAAATTTGAGCCGTTGTCCTTCTTCTTGAGTAGTTCTTCTTCTAATTTTTGTTTCAAGTCATCGAAACATCCAGCTGAATCACCTACTGGCAATTGTATGTTCTGATGTCTCTTATGATTGGGGCTACATGCAGTTGATAAAGTACCACTTGACATAATGATAACATGTTAATTTGAACCGTTGTCCTTCTTCTTGAGTAGTTCTTCCTCTAGTTTTTGTTTCAAGTCATCGAAACATCCAGCTGAATCACCTACCGGCAATTGTATGTTCTGATGTCTCTTATGATTGGGGCTACATGCAGTTGATAAAGTACCACTTGACATAATGATAACATGTTAATTTGAACCGTTGTCCTTCTTCTTGAATAGTTCTTCTTCTAATTTTGGTTTCAAGTCATCGAAACATCCAGCTGAATCACCTACTGGCAATTGTATGTTCTGATGTCTCTTATGATTGGGGCTACATGCAGTTGATAAAGTACCACTTGACATAATGATAACATGTTAATTTGAACCGTTGTCCTTCTTCTTGAGTAGTTCTTCTTCTAATTTTTGTTTCAAGTCATCGAAACATCCAGCTGAATCACCTACTGGCAATTGTATGTTCTGATGTCTCTTATGATTGGGGCTACATGCAGTTGATAAAGTACCACTTGACATAATGATAACATGTTAATTTGAACCGTTGTCCTTCTTCTTGAATAGTTCTTCTTCTAATTTTTGTTTCAAGTCATCGAAACATCCAGCTGAATCACCTACTGGCAATTGTATGTTCTGATGTCTCTTATGATTGGGGCTACATGCAGTTGATAAAGTACCACTTGACATAATGATAACATGTTAATTTGAACCGTTGTCCTTCTTCTTGAGTAGTTCTTCTTCTAATTTTTGTTTCAAGTCATCGAAACATCCAGCTGAATCACCTACTGGCAATTGTATGTTCTGATGTCTCTTATGATTGGGGCTACATGCAGTTGATAAAGTACCACTTGACATAATGATAACATGTTAATTTGAACCGTTGTCCTTCTTCTTGAATAGTTCTTCTAATTTTTGTTTCAAGTCATCGAAACATCCAGCTGAATCACCTACTGGCAATTGTATGTTCTGATGTCTCTTATGATTGGGGCTACATGCAGTTGATAAAGTACCACTTGACATAATGATAACATGTTAATTTGAACCGTTGTCCTTCTTCTTGAATAGTTCTTCTAATTTTTGTTTCAAGTCATCGAAACATCCAGCTGAATCACCTACCGGCAATTGTATGTTCTGATGTCTCTTATGATTGGGGCTACATGCAGTTGATAAAGTACCACTTGACATAATGATAACATGTTAATTTGAACCGTTGTCCTTCTTCTTGAGTAGTTCTTCTTCTAATTTTTGTTTCAAGTCATCGAAATATCCAGCTGAATCACCTACTGGCAATTGTATGTTCTGATGTCTCTTATGATTGGGGCTACATGCAGTTGATAAAGTACCACTTGACATAATGATAACACATAAATTTGAGCCGTTGTCCTTCTTCTTGAATAGTTCTTCTTCTAATTTTTGTTTCAAGTCATCGAAACATCCAGCTGAATCACCTACTGGCAATTGTATGTTCTGATGTCTCTTATGATTGGGGCTACATGCAGTTGATAAAGTACCACTTGACATAATGATAACATGTTAATTTGAACCGTTGTCCTTCTTCTTGAGTAGTTCTTCCTCTAGTTTTTGTTTCAAGTCATCGAAACATCCAGCTGAATCACCTACCGGCAATTGTATGTTCTGATGTCTCTTATGATTGGGGCTACATGCAGTTGATAAAGTACCACTTGACATAATGATAACATGTTAATTTGAACCGTTGTCCTTCTTCTTGAGTAGTTCTTCCTCTAGTTTTTGTTTCAAGTCATCGAAACATCCAGCTGAATCACCTACTGGCAATTGTATGTTCTGATGTCTCTTATGATTGGGGCTACATGCAGTTGATAAAGTACCACTTGACATAATGATAACACATAAATTTGAGCCGTTGTCCTTCTTCTTGAATAGTTCTTCTAATTTTTGTTTCAAGTCATCGAAACATCCAGCTGAATCACCTACTGGCAATTGTATGTTCTGATGTCTCTTATGATTGGGGCTACATGCAGTTGATAAAGTACCACTTGACATAATGATAACACATAAATTTGAGCCGTTGTCCTTCTTCTTGAGTAGTTCTTCTTCTAATTTTTGTTTCAAGTCATCGAAACATCCAGCTGAATCACCTACTGGCAATTGTATGTTCTGATGTCTCTTATGATTGGGGCTACATGCAGTTGATAAAGTACCACTTGACATAATGATAACATGTTAATTTGAACCGTTGTCCTTCTTCTTGAGTAGTTCTTCCTCTAGTTTTTGTTTCAAGTCATCGAAACATCCAGCTGAATCACCTACCGGCAATTGTATGTTCTGATGTCTCTTATGATTGGGGCTACATGCAGTTGATAAAGTACCACTTGACATAATGATAACATGTTAATTTGAACCGTTGTCCTTCTTCTTGAATAGTTCTTCTTCTAATTTTGGTTTCAAGTCATCGAAACATCCAGCTGAATCACCTACTGGCAATTGTATGTTCTGATGTCTCTTATGATTGGGGCTACATGCAGTTGATAAAGTACCACTTGACATAATGATAACATGTTAATTTGAACCGTTGTCCTTCTTCTTGAGTAGTTCTTCTTCTAATTTTTGTTTCAAGTCATCGAAACATCCAGCTGAATCACCTACTGGCAATTGTATGTTCTGATGTCTCTTATGATTGGGGCTACATGCAGTTGATAAAGTACCACTTGACATAATGATAACATGTTAATTTGAACCGTTGTCCTTCTTCTTGAATAGTTCTTCTTCTAATTTTTGTTTCAAGTCATCGAAACATCCAGCTGAATCACCTACTGGCAATTGTATGTTCTGATGTCTCTTATGATTGGGGCTACATGCAGTTGATAAAGTACCACTTGACATAATGATAACATGTTAATTTGAACCGTTGTCCTTCTTCTTGAGTAGTTCTTCTTCTAATTTTTGTTTCAAGTCATCGAAACATCCAGCTGAATCACCTACTGGCAATTGTATGTTCTGATGTCTCTTATGATTGGGGCTACATGCAGTTGATAAAGTACCACTTGACATAATGATAACATGTTAATTTGAACCGTTGTCCTTCTTCTTGAATAGTTCTTCTTCTAATTTTTGTTTCAAGTCATCGAAACATCCAGCTGAATCACCTACTGGCAATTGTATGTTCTGATGTCTCTTATGATTGGGGCTACATGCAGTTGATAAAGTACCACTTGACATAATGATAACATGTTAATTTGAACCGTTGTCCTTCTTCTTGAGTAGTTCTTCTTCTAATTTTTGTTTCAAGTCATCGAAATATCCAGCTGAATCACCTACTGGCAATTGTATGTTCTGATGTCTCTTATGATTGGGGCTACATGCAGTTGATAAAGTACCACTTGACATAATGATAACACATAAATTTGAGCCGTTGTCCTTCTTCTTGAATAGTTCTTCTTCTAATTTTTGTTTCAAGTCATCGAAACATCCAGCTGAATCACCTACTGGCAATTGTATGTTCTGATGTCTCTTATGATTGGGGCTACATGCAGTTGATAAAGTACCACTTGACATAATGATAACATGTTAATTTGAACCGTTGTCCTTCTTCTTGAGTAGTTCTTCTAATTTTTGTTTCAAGTCATCGAAATATCCAGCTGAATCACCTACTGGCAATTGTATGTTCTGATGTCTCTTATGATTGGGGCTACATGCAGTTGATAAAGTACCACTTGACATAATGATAACATGTTAATTTGAACCGTTGTCCTTCTTCTTGAGTAGTTCTTCTTCTAATTTTTGTTTCAAGTCATCGAAACATCCAGCTGAATCACCTACTGGCAATTGTATGTTCTGATGTCTCTTATGATTGGGGCTACATGCAGTTGATAAAGTACCACTTGACATAATGATAACATGTTAATTTGAACCGTTGTCCTTCTTCTTGAGTAGTTCTTCTTCTAATTTTTGTTTCAAGTCATCGAAACATCCAGCTGAATCACCTACCGGCAATTGTATGTTCTGATGTCTCTTATGATTGGGGCTACATGCAGTTGATAAAGTACCACTTGACATAATGATAACATGTTAATTTGAACCGTTGTCCTTCTTCTTGAATAGTTCTTCTTCTAATTTTTGTTTCAAGTCATCGAAACATCCAGCTGAATCACCTACTGGCAATTGTATGTTCTGATGTCTCTTATGATTGGGGCTACATGCAGTTGATAAAGTACCACTTGACATAATGATAACATGTTAATTTGAACCGTTGTCCTTCTTCTTGAGTAGTTCTTCTTCTAATTTTTGTTTCAAGTCATCGAAACATCCAGCTGAATCACCTACTGGCAATTGTATGTTCTGATGTCTCTTATGATTGGGGCTACATGCAGTTGATAAAGTACCACTTGACATAATGATAACATGTTAATTTGAACCGTTGTCCTTCTTCTTGAGTAGTTCTTCTTCTAATTTTTGTTTCAAGTCATCGAAACATCCAGCTGAATCACCTACTGGCAATTGTATGTTCTGATGTCTCTTATGATTGGGGCTACATGCAGTTGATAAAGTACCACTTGACATAATGATAACACATAAATTTGAGCCGTTGTCCTTCTTCTTGAATAGTTCTTCTTCTAATTTTTGTTTCAAGTCATCGAAATATCCAGCTGAATCACCTACTGGCAATTGTATGTTCTGATGTCTCTTATGATTGGGGCTACATGCAGTTGATAAAGTACCACTTGACATAATGATAACATGTTAATTTGAACCGTTGTCCTTCTTCTTGAATAGTTCTTCCTCTAGTTTTTGTTTCAAGTCATCGAAACATCCAGCTGAATCAACTACCGGCAATTGTATGTTCTGATGTCTCTTATGATTGGGGCTACATGCAGTTGATAAAGTACCACTTGACATAATGATAACATGTTAATTTGAACCGTTGTCCTTCTTCTTGAGTAGTTCTTCTAATTTTTGTTTCAAGTCATCGAAACATCCAGCTCAATCAACTACCGGCAATTGTATGTTCTGATGTCTCTTATGATTGGGGCTACATGCAGTTGATAAAGTACCACTTGACATAATGATAACATGTTAATTTGAACCGTTGTCCTTCTTCTTGAGTAGTTCTTCTAATTTTTGTTTCAAGTCATCGAAACATCCAGCTCAATCAACTACCGGCAATTGTATGTTCTGATGTCTCTTATGATTGGGGCTACATGCAGTTGATAAAGTACCACTTGACATAATGATAACATGTTAATTTGAACCGTTGTCCTTCTTCTTGAGTAGTTCTTCTAATTTTTGTTTCAAGTCATCGAAACATCCAGCTCAATCAACTACCGGCAATTGTATGTTCTGATGTCTCTTATGATTGGGGCTACATGCAGTTGATAAAGTACCACTTGACATAATGATAACATGTTAATTTGAACCGTTGTCCTTCTTCTTGAGTAGTTCTTCTAATTTTTGTTTCAAGTCATCGAAACATCCAGCTCAATCAACTACCGGCAATTGTATGTTCTGATGTCTCTTATGATTGGGGCTACATGCAGTTGATAAAGTACCACTTGACATAATGATAACATGTTAATTTGAACCGTTGTCCTTCTTCTTGAGTAGTTCTTCTAATTTTTGTTTCAAGTCATCGAAACATCCAGCTGAATCACCTACCGGCAATTGTATGTTCTGATGTCTCTTATGATTGGGGCTACATGCAGTTGATAAAGTACCACTTGACATAATGATTGATAACATGTTAATTTGAACCGTTGTCCTTCTTCTTGAGTAGTTCTTCCTCTAGTTTTTGTTTCAAGTCATCGAAACATCCAGCTGAATCATTAAATTCACACATGATATTGTATGTTTGTAAATTAATGCACTTTTGCAAAGCATTACTATTTGGGTACATTACACATGTAAATGAACAACTTTTTTTCTTAACAGATGAAAGCATGCTTATTTAAATATGCCTCCCATCATGCCTATGTCACCATGGCTCAGTCTGGCTCACAAATAATAAATGCAAAGTTCAAGTTTTACATGTAAAGATTAAGTTTATTGTTTAATGAAATATCATGTAGATGCTGCCGCTATTTATGCAAGGGATTATTTGCAACATATACATTCCCGAACAAATAGGCTAGTGTTATATCTAGAACACAAGTGAATTACTGAACATTATATTTATTGATCTATGACTGTCTTCTTTTTTACATATACATCGTACATTACTAATCTACTATAGCTCCGGCACTGACTGCTGGAAGCCGTTCTAATCTACCATAGCTCCAGCACAGACTGCCAGACACCATTCTAATCTACCATAGCTCCGGCACCGACTGCCGGACACTGTTCTAATCTACTATACCTCCAGCACAGACTGCCGGACACCGTTCTAATCTACCATAGCTCTGGCACCAACTGCCAGGCACCGTTCTAATCTACTATAGCTCCGGCACAGACTGCCGGACACCGTTCTAATCTACCATAGCTTTGGCACCAACTGCCAGACACCGTTCTAATCTACTATAGCTCCGGCACGGACTGCCGGACACCGTTCTAATCTACCATAGCTCCGGCACCGACTGCCAGACACCGTTCTAATCTACCATAGCTCCGGCACAGACTGCCAGACACCGTTCTAATCTACCATAGCTCCGGCACAGACTGCCAGACACCGTTCTAATCTACCATAGCTCTGGCACAGACTGCCAGACACCGTTCTAATCTACCATAGCTCTGGCACAGACTGCCAGACACCGTTCTAATCTACCATAGCTCTGGCACAGACTGCCAGACACCGTTCTAATCTACCATAGCTCCAGCACTGACTGCCGGACACCGTTCTAATCTACCATAGCTCTGACACAGACTGTCAGACAACGTACAAATCTACTGAATGTTGTATACTTTATGAATCTACTGTCCGGACCCAATAGCCGCTGACACTGCATGAACTGCAAGGTGAACCTGTCACTACGGTATCAGGCATTGTCTATTGATACCCCTTTCTATAATAAGTTAATATTCTAGCTGCTACTTTACTGTTTTGGTTATCCAATGTAAGTGATTACATTTAAGAATACAAAAAAAAATGAGGTAATTAGGTGAAATAACTCTGTTAGGGCAATCATTTTTATTGCATGGCAAGCTAGGAAGAACTTTACAAATACAAAGTCTCTGTCAGCAAGTATTAAAAAAATGATGTCAACACGGTTGTGGGGTATCCTTTCCAATATTTTATTAGAACTTGCTGTGCTACAAACAAAACAAATCATCATTACTACAGAATATTAAGCCAAGATAATGTTAATAATGTCAAGGAAAGAAATCCAAACTTAAACATTGTGGCATTTGGGAATGCTCTCCCAAACTCTGTCCTCTCAGTCATGTCTCTGCCCGTCACCACCATGGCAACTCTATCCCACCTCGGGTTGTTCTTCTTGAAAGCATCGGCCATGGCTGTCATTCCGTCCTCTGTCTCCAGTCTGGTAATGCAGCATCTCACTTTGCCCGTTCCCGTCAATGCAGAGCATCAGGTGCACAGGCATGTGTAAACTCGTCACCCTATATGTGGCATCCAACATGACTTTAGAAAATGAACTGAAATTGCTCTTCATTTCAGCATCTTGGAAAAGATGCCTGTCAACGTTTGGCTTCCGTCAACGAACACTTCCACTGTGGAACCTGTAACAATACCATGGCATCACTTAAATGTTGTTAAGGCTAGGGGCTTTGCTTACAAAATCAGTGTTTTAATACAACAATAGATGGAAAATAGATGCAGATGATGGGTTTTAATAGAACCGCTACAGAACTACTGAACTAATCATTACTGAAATGAACAGATAAAGCCAGGACAGGACAGATGTGAACTGTCTTTATGAACATAAATACATGCAGTCATATGCCTACCTGTGGATAGGTTAAGAAGGTCACGGTCACTGACTACCAACATTTACTGAAGGGTGAGGCAGACGACACAGTGACCTTTATTAAACAGGTGTACTAGTCTATGGACTAGCGGGTAGTTCTACCCCTGTAAAGCATACAAAATATTCAGCACTTTGTACTTGAAACACAGAAGTAGTAACTAGTATCTCAGAAATCATTTGTCAATCGCTACCTTTTATCTGCTGAAGTTTTCCAATTGCTCAATTGATGTCATTTTCAGTATGTTAGTCATACGCCTGACACGGATACGGATCATGTTATCGATCTCCTCGTTCTGTACCGAATCCAAGCGATGTTGTTTCGGCAGATGCGCATAAATTTCCTACAACACATAATCTTGAATCGTTTGTCAATCCCTACCTTTTATCTGCTGAAGTTGTCCAACTGCTGCAGTGACACCATTTTCAGTATATTAGTAATTTGGCTGGGTTCGAATACAAGCGCTACTGAACTAATTGTTACTGAAATGAACAAACGAAGCCAGGACAGGACACATATGAACTGCCTTTATGAATATGAACTTACATCAGGGACAGCATGATTTTGTTGCTCCTTCACGTCGGTAACAACCAAAGACTGCTTATTGCCACTGAGATTCAGCTTCAGACAAGCCTTGCTCTCCTCCTGCTTGATGGTTCTGAACATAAAATATTGCCACTATACATATAGACTGAAAAGCATAAAACCTAAATACAGTGTTGTCAATGACAGAGCAAAGAGGTATTTGTCTGAATGTTTAAGTGTAACATGCAAGCAGCATGGTATAAGTTCAAGTATTTCTTCACCCGAAACACGTCAATGCAGGGATATGTGATTGTTTCTGGAAGGTGTTCGAGTTTATCACCGGTGTCCACTGATCCTGTGATGGTTTTGAAGTATTTCTTCACCTGAAACACATCAATGCAGGGATATGTGATTGCTTCTGGAAGGTGTTCGAGTTTATCACCGGTGTCCACTGATCCTGTGATGGTTTTGAAGTATTTCTTCACCCGAAACACGTCAATGCAGGGATATGTGATTGTTTCTGGAAGGTGTTCGAGTTTATCACCGGTGTCCACTGATCCTGTGATGGTTTTGAAGTATTTCTTCACCTGAAACACGTCAATGCAGGGATATGTGATTGTTTCTGGAAGGTGTTCGAGTTTATCACTGGTGTCCACTGATCCTGTGATGGTTTTGAAGTATTTCTTCACCTGAAACACGTCAATGCAGGGATGTGTGATTGTTTCTGGAAGGTGTTCGAGTTTATCACCGGTGTCCACTGATCCTGTGATGGTTTTGAAGTATTTCTTCACCTGAAACACGTCAATGCAGGGATGTGTGATTGCTTCTGGAAGGTGTTCGAGTTTATCACCGGTGTCCACTGATCCTGTGATGGTTTTGAAGTATTTCTTCACCTGAAACACGTCAATGCAGGGATATGTGATTGTTTCTGGAAGGTGTTCGAGTTTATCACCGGTGTCCACTGATCCTGTGATGGTTTTGAAGTATTTCTTCACCTGAAACACATCAATGCAGGGATATGTGATTGTTTCTGGAAGGTGTTCGAGTTTATCACTGGTGTCCACTGATCCTGTGATGGTTTTGAAGTATTTCTTCACCTGAAACACGTCAATGCAGGGATGTGTGATTGTTTCTGGAAGGTGTTCGAGTTTATCACCGGTGTCCACTGATCCTGTGATGGTTGAAGTATTTCTTCACCTGAAACACGTCAATGCAGGGATATGTGATTGCTTCTGGAAGGTGTTCGAGTTTATCACCGGTGTCCACTGACCTGTGATGGTTTTGAAGTATTTCTTCACCTGAAACCACCATGCAGGGATATGTGATTGCTTCTGGAAGGTGTTCGAGTTTATCACCGGTGTCCACTGATCCTGTGATGGTTTTGAAGTATTTCTTCACCTGAAACACTCAATGCAGGGATATGTGATTGTTTCTGGAAGGTGTTCGAGTTTATGACCAGGTGTCCACTGATCCTGTGATGGTTTTGAAGTATTTCTTCACCCGAAACACGTCAATGCAGGGATATGTGATTGTTTCTGGAAGGTGTTCGAGTTTATCACCGGTGTCCACTGATCCTGTGATGGTTTCGAAGTATTTCTTCACCTGAAACACGTCAATGCAGGGATATGTGATTGTTTCTGGAAGGTGTTCGAGTTTATCACCGGTGTCCACTGATCCTGTGATGGTTTTGAAGTATTTCTTCACCCGAAACACGTCAATGCAGGGATATGTGATTGTTTCTGGAAGGTGTTCGAGTTTATCACCGGTGTCCACTGATCCTGTGATGGTTTCGAAGTATTTCTTCACCTGAAACACGTCAATGCAGGGATGTGTGATTGCTTCTGGAAGGTGTTCGAGTTTATCACCGGTGTCCACTGATCCTGTGATGGTTTTGAAGTATTTCTTCATCCGAAACACGTCAATGCAGGGATATGTGATTGCTTCTGGAAGGTGTTCGAGTTTATCACCAGTGTCCACTGATCCTGTGATGGTTTTGAAGTATTTCTTCACCCGAAACACGTCAATGCAGGGATGTGTGATTGCTTCTGGAAGGTGTTCAAGTTTATCACCGGTGTCCACTGATCCTGTGATGGTCTGAGATTGGCGGCAGCTTCTTTACAAAAAATGTGACGTTTGGATCATCCAACTTCTGAATTTTGTACAACCGTTACAGCACAACTGAACTAATCATTACTGAAATGAACATATAAAGCCAGGACAGGACCGGACAGATGTGAATTGTCTTTATGAACATAAATACATGCAGTCACATGCCGACCTGTGGATAGGTTAAGAAGGTCAGGGTCACTGTGACTACCAACATTTACTGAAGGGTGAGGCAGACGACACAGTGACCTTTATTAAGCAGGTGTACTATTGTATGGACTAGAGGGTAGTTCTCCCCCTGTAAAGCTTACAAAATATTCAGCACTTTGTACTTGAAACACAGAAGTAGTAACTAGTATCTCAGAAATCATTTGTCAATCCCTACCTTTTTTATCTGCTGAAGTTGTCCAACTGCTGCAGTGACATCATTTTCAGTATATTAGTAATTTGGCTGGGTTCGAATACAACCACTACAGCACTACTGAACTAATCGTTACTGAAATGAACAAACGAAGCCAGGACAGGATACATATGAACTGCCTTTATGAATATGAACTTACATCAGGGACAGCATGATTTTGTTGCTCCTTCACGTCGGTAACAACCAAAGACTGCTTATTGCCACTGAGATTCAGCTTCAGACAAGCCTTGCTCTCCTCCTGCTTGATGGTTCTGAACATAAAATATTGTCACTATACATATAGACTGAAAAGCATAAAACCTAAATACAGTGTTGTCAATGACAGCACAAAGTTGCGTTTGCCCCATTGGAAGGCGGTTTGTTTAGCTGCGAGAAAGTTTTCTTTGCTTATTGATGAATTGACCAAAGTTTGGCTTGGTTTGTTTAACGTCGTTTGGTAGTGGTTTAGCAGGACCATGCCTATGTCAGTGGCCCATGCTAGGGTAGTTGCTTTGATTTGACGTTTAACACTCTTATCTGGTCGGGCGGGTTGAATAAATGCACTGAGGTGGTCCGTTTTCTTGGATAGGAATTGGGCAGATTGCCTACGGACTGCTTCTTAACGACACCGATGTGGTGAAGCAACTGCAACACCTGATCAAACACTTTCCCTATAGGATTCCCCGACACCATCTCACCATTGTTGTTTCGTTGACTAGCTACACTAGGACGGTTTCTACTGTTCATTTCTACGGCTAATTTACTGTTAACTAGGAAATTAAGTAAAGGTACAAATTAATACAATAAAAACCAATAATACAAATATAATAACAATGCAAAAATCTCCTCACTCTTACATACACCGACTAGTTTCGACTTGCGTCTTCTTCAGGGTA
This sequence comes from Ridgeia piscesae, assembly GCA_025642075.2. Lineage (NCBI taxonomy): Eukaryota > Metazoa > Annelida > Polychaeta > Sabellida > Siboglinidae > Ridgeia > Ridgeia piscesae. The sequence goes on along the minus strand of JAODUO010000415.1, from coordinate 87,691 downwards.
TTTAAAAATTGATCCTGACGTTGGATAGAATTTCGCTTGTATATATATAGGGACTTTTGGGGGCGGGGTAGTAAATTGAGAAGGGTTTTTGTGGTTGGTCTAATCATTTCCGCACGGTCACGTGGCAGTAACGACCATCTTCGAACAATGGTATAAAAGTGGGGGGTATTAAAGTGGTTTCAGTCGGTCGGTGTGCCGGTTATTGAAGCGTGGCGGGACGGCTTTGTTATCAAAGGAGGAACGCCAGCAAGGGCCGATGGCGCGCGTATCAAAGTAGATCTATGAATAGTTGGTGGACGTTTCTATTGTTGAAAAACCTGAGTTAATCTCAAGGTTTCAATGTGGTTAGATTGTTTATTTAGCATGGGCAAAATCTTGGGTGGAAAATACACTCTATGGAAATTTGATTGTAACCCCTCCCTATTGAGCTTTTGCTTAATAACTATCCAACGCAGAGTGAGTACATAGGAGTAAAATTGACCTTTTGGTCAAGCATTTTTAATACTGGGTAGTCGTTCCCTTCCAGACTCGAGCTACCTAGGAGGATACAATTTTGTTTAACTTAACTTAACACATTATAGTAGCATTCTTTATAATCAGATTAGTGGTTCTACTATAGTTTATAAGTTGATATCTGTCGGTCTGGACCGCGTCAAGGGGCAGGCTTGTGTTAGGTGTTGGGGTTAGGATTAGGGTTAATTCCTTTTCCTATTGTCTCCTACTAAATACAGATAGGTAATCTATATTGATTTACACTTTCCATGTGTAGGGCATGGGCAACATGATGTGACCCCGACCTGTTGATATCCTTAAAGATATAATATATAATTTTTTTAAACATTAATAATTACATATTCCGGTGCATCATGTTGATAGGTATGACTATAGTTGTCGCCGGCAACCCGGGGTTGAGTATCATTCCCTCAAGCACATTGCACCTGAACATGTTTTGCTAGCGACGGTTTTAGAATAATAATGGAAGCTACATGATCCTGCAATACATAGACATAGTATATGCATTTTTGCAGGAGCAGAATTGTTTGGTTTTGATGATATTTACATACATAAACTGAATTCCTGAAGCAAGCACGAATCAGCATTTTCCGACATTCTATCAGAAACTCCACCTTGCCACGATCACTCACTTTCTTCAAGGCAGCTAGTTCCTTTAGCTTCCTGGCAGCTGAGAAGTCAGGATCGATCTTTGTGTGGGGAAAGTTTTCGGATCAGCAACTTGTAACTTCACCAACAGCTATGCTGGCATTGTCTAGTATAGCCTTCTTGATGAATTGTTGGCAGAATGACCTGAGCAGTGCATCCAAATCCCGACATAGGAATGGCACCATCGGCTTGTCCGTCTAGTTGTGAACCAGGAACCAATCCTGACTTTCACTGCACCTTCTCCCACGTTTTTAACATCGAAACTTCGTTGACACATGCGGGAGCATGTGCGAAATACGTCTTTTGAATCACGGCATAGTCACTCAACAAACTCTGGCCACTGCTGCCGGTGGATTTGAAACTTCGATTTATCCATAATTATGCTTCTTTCATGCAATATTCAATGCTCCGAACGATAATTACACTCCTTCATCAACACGCATAGAAACAACAACCTGGAATTGAAAGAACAGTTGGCTGTCTTTCTAAACAAACACCACCCTGGTTACGAAATGGCAAGGACACACATTTTATTGTGTGTTTAATATTATTGCAGAGAGGGTATTTATAAACTGGTTAAATTTTTAACCTTTTTATAGTTTTTTCGATGGTTCCGACTAATCACATGGTGCCACCTGGAGGAAATGCAGGGAACTGTATGTTACAGTGGTCCGCCATTTTATTCTTGGAAAAAAAGTTCCAGGCTTTTCCATGCCATTTATAAACGACAGAACCTAAAACATACACAAGTGAATACCATACTACATATATGACTAAACTGCCAAAAGGCTTACTAGTCCGGCAAAAAACAACCCAAATTTAAGTCGATAAAATTTTATTTCAAACTAAAAAACATTTTGCTACCCCAGTTCATAAAGGTCTTGGCAACAGCGTCAGTTGCCAGGTGACATGATGTAACAGGATTTCAGTGGCCCATGAAAACAAGAACCAAACCAGTTTCCCTAGGGGAACCTTGCTCTTGAAAAAGGAGTCTTCCCGCACGCTGTGTCTCTGGCGACATTTCCACCGCCATCAGTCCTGGGAATCATGTTGGGCGATGAAACTGTACAGAATTGCACAACGAGGGCAGTCAAACTTCATCTACTTTCTCTACGTATGTACTGATCACGTGTTCTTGATCTTTTAATTATCCACTTGAAATTATTTAGAAATGACCTGCGTTTTCTTGCCGCGAACTGATCACATGATCCTACAAAACATACTCTTTTTTGTGTTGTCGACAACCAGTCAATAAAGCAATTGTGTAGAATTTACCCTAGTCCACGGTAGTTCTTGGTGACAGCGACAGTTGCCAGGTGACATGATGTAACAGGATTTCATTGGCCCATGAAAACAAGAACCAAACAAGTTTCCTTAGCGGAACAGTTCTCTTGAAAAATGAGCCTTCCCGCACGCTGTGTCTGTGGCGACATTTCTACCACCATCAGTCCTGGGAATCATGGTGGTCGACGAAACTGCACGGAATTGTGCAACGAGGGCAGTCGAAACTGTTCTTCAACAATCCTCATGCAGCAAGCCATTCGATCTGTGCATGCACGTCGTCATAAAGCATCAAATGCAACTGGAACGGGCCGAGTTTCTCTTGCGTAACCACCACTGGAACAAGAACGGTGTTGGGAGGCATAATTTGCACTGGTGCTACTGGTCTACGGCCACTGTGTTAAATCGTATCTTTTCACTTCTGTCTGTGTCAATGAAGTTGTTGAAAGGCTTGCTTTATACGAACTGATTTCATACGGGAAACGCCTATGTTATATGTAATTGCACATCCGAATACGATACAGTGTAATAGATTTTACCCGCCTAACATATCGCGGAATGCCATTACTGCAAAATAAATAGCAAAACTAAGAACAGCAGCAATGGCATAAGCTATGCATGCTTATGCGTGTGATATAATATTCATGTTTAAAAAAATGCCTGACATTTACATCTAATATTGTTTTAATTAGTATTTCATCGTTTACGTTTTTGAATTATATTTCATTGTAAGCAACTGTGAATAGAAGGTTTTAATAATTGTGATAACCAATTATATAATTCTCCTGCATTTGATGTTCTGTTGCACGAGATAATGGAGGCTCCCCTAAAACCACCGAGTTTCTCGCACGTTCAACAACTTCCTTCACAGCCTACTGCCAAAGTCCCACAAACTAATTTTACTTGTCATGTCGTCCCTAACTTCATCTACTTTCTCTACATATCACGTGTTCTTGGTCTTTTATCTATCCACCTGAAATTACGAAGAAATGACCCACGTTTTCTTGCCGCGAACTGATCACATGATCCTACAAAACACAAATTCTTGTGTTGTTGACAACCAGTCAATAAATCAATTGAGTAGAAATTACCCTAGTCCATGGCAGTTCTTGGCAACAGCGTCAGTTGCCAGGTGACATGATGTAACAGGATTTCAGTGGCCCATGAAAACAAGAACCAAACCAGTTTCCCTAGGGAACCTTTCTCTTGAAAAATGAACCTTCCTGCACGCTGTGTCTCTGGCGACATTTCTACCGCCATCAGTCCTGGGAATCATGTTGGGTGACGAAACTGCACGGAATTGCACAACGAGGGCAGTCGGAACTGTTCTTCAACAATCCTCGTGCAGCAAGCCATTCGATCTGTGCATGCACGTCGTCATAAAGCATCAAATGCAACTGGAACGGGCCGAGTTTCTCTTGCGCAACCACCACTGGAAGAAGAAACGGTGTTGGTAGTCAGAATTTGCACTGGTGCTATTGGTCTATCAGCCATTGTATTAAATCGTGTCTTTTCACTTCTGTCTGTGTCAAAATGAAGTTGTTGAAAGGCTTGCCTTATACAAACTGATTTCTTTCGGCAAACGCTTATGTTATATGTAATTGCACATCCGAATACGATACAGTGTAGTAGATTTTACCCGCCCGCCTAATATATCGTGCACTGGAATTACTGCAAAATAAATAACAAAACTAAGAAGAGCAGCAATGACATAAGCTATGCATGCTTATGCGTGTGATATCATATTCTAATATTGTTTTAATTGGTATTTCATCGTTTACGTTTTTGAATTATATTTCATTGTAAGCAACTGTGAATAGAAGGTTTTAATAATTGTGATAACCAATGATATAATTCTCTGGCATTTGATGTTCTGTTGCACGAAATAACGGATGCTCCCCTTAAAAACACGAAGTTTCTCGCACATTCAACATCTTCCTTCACAGCCTACTTCCAAAGTCCCCCAAACTAATTTTACTTGTCATGTCATCCCTAACTTCATCTACTTTCTCTACACGTGTTCTTGATCTTTTATCTATCCACCTGAAATTATGTAGAAATGACTCGCGTTTTCTTGCCGCGAACTGATCACATGATCCTACAAAACATACTCTTTTTTGTGTTGTCGACAACCAGTCAATAAAGCAATTGTGTAGAATTTACCCCAGTCCATGGCAGTTCTTGGTGACAGCGTCAGTTGCCAGGTGACATGATGTAACAGGATTTCAGTGGCCCATGAAAACAAGAACCAAACCAGTTTCCCTAAGGGAACCTTTCTCTTGAAATAGGAGCCTTCCCGCACGCTGTGCCTCTGGCGACATTTCCACCGCCATCAGTCCTGGGAATCATGTTGGGTGACGAAACTGTACGGAATTGCGCAACGAGGACAGTCAAAACTGTTCTTCAAAAATCCTCGTGGAGCAAGCCATTCGATCTGTGCATGCACGTCGTCATAAAGCATCAAATGCAACTGGAACGGGCCGAGTTTCTCTTGCGCAACCGCCACTGGAAGAAGAAACGGTGTTGGTAGTCAGAATTTGCACTGGTGCTACTGGTCTAAAAGCCATTGTATTAAATTGTGTCTTTTCACTTCTGTCTGTGTCAAAATGAAGTTGTTGAAAGGCTTGCCTTATACAAACTGATTTCTTTCGGCAAACGCTTATGTTATATGTAATTGCACATCCGAATACGATAGTGTAGTAGATTTTACCCGCCCGCCTAACATATCGTGCACTGGAATTACTGCAAAATAAATAACAAAACTAAGAACAGCAGCAATGACATAAGCTATGCATGCTTATGCGTGTGATATAGTATTCTAATATTGTTTTAATTGGTATTTCATCGTTTACCTTTTTGAATTATATTTCATTGTAAGCAACTGTGAATAGAAGGTTTTAATAATTGTGATAACCAATGATATAATTCTCCGGCATTTGATGTTCTGTTGCACGAAATAACGGATGCTCCCCTTAAAAACATGAAGTTTCTCGCACATTCAACATCTTCCTTCACAGCCTACTGTAAAAGTCCCCCAAACCAATTTTACTTGTCATGTCGTTCCTAACTTCATCTACTTTCTCTACATATGTACTAATCACGTGTTCTTGGGTGTTTTATCTATCTATCCGCATGAAAATACGAAGAAATGACCCGCGTTTTCTTGCCGCGAACTGATCACATGATCCTGCAAAACACACTAATTCTTGTGTTGTTGACAACCAGTCAATAAAGCAATTGTGTAGAATTTACCCCAGTCCATGTCGGTTCTTGGTGACAGCGACAGTTGCCAGGTGACATGATGTAACAGGATTTCAGTGGACCATGAAAACAAGAAACAAACCAGTTTCCCTAGGGAACCTTGCTCTTGAAAAAGAAGCCTTCCCGCACGCTGTGTCTCTGGCGACATTTCCACTGCCATAAGTCCTTGGAAACATGTTGGGCGACGAAACTGTACGGAATTGCGCAACGAGGACAGTCAAAACTGTTCTTCAACAATCCTTGTGCAGCAAGCCATTCGATCGGTGCATGCACGTCGTCATGAGCATCAAATGCAATGCAATTATATTTCATTGTAAACAACTGTGAATAGAAGGTTTTAATAATTGTGATAACCAATTATATAAGTCTCCTGCATTTGATGTTCTGTTGCACGAGATAATGGAGGCTCCCCTAAAAGCACCGAGTTTCTCGCTCGTTCAACAACTTCCGTCACAGCCTACTGCCAAAGTTCCCCAAACCAATTTTACTTGTCATGTCATCCCTAACTTCATCTACTTTCTCTACATATGTACTAATCACGTGTTCTTGATCTTTTATCTATCCACCTGAAATTATGTAGAAATGACCCACGTTTCCTTGCTGCGAACTGATCACATGATCCTACAAACCATACTCATTCTTGTGTTGTTGAAAAACAGTCAATAAAGCAATTGTGTATAAATTACCCCAGTCCATGGCATTTGTTGGTGACAGCGTCAGTTGCCAGGTGACATGATGTAACAGGATTTGAGTGGCCCATGAAAAAAAAAACAGTTTCCCTAGGGGAACCTTGGTCTTGAAATAGGAGCCTTCCCGCACGCTGTGCCTCTGGCGACATTTCCACCGCCATCAGTCCTGGGAATCATGTTGGGTGACGAAACTGTACGGAATTGCGCAACGAGGACAGTCAAAACTGTTCTTCAAAAATCCTCGTGGAGCAAGCCATTCGATCTGTGCATGCACGTCGTCATAAAGCATCAAATGCAACTGGAACGGGCCGAGTTTCTCTTGCGCAACCGCCACTGGAAGAAGAAACGGTGTTGGTAGTCAGAATTTGCACTGGTGCTACTGGTCTAAAAGCCATTGTATTAAATCGTGTCTTTTCACTTCTGTCTGTGTCAAAATGAAGTTGTTGAAAGGCTTGCTTATACAAACTGATTTCTTTCGGCAAACGCTTATGTTATATGTAATTGCACATCCGAATACGAAAAGTGTAGTAGATTTTACCCGCCCGCCTAACATATCGTGCACTGGAATTACTGCAAAATAAATAACAAAACTAAGAAGAGCAGCAATGACATAAGCTATGCATGCTTATGCGTGTGATATAGTATTCTAATATTGTTTTAATTGGTATTTCATCGTTTACCTTTTTGAATTATATTTCATTGTAAGCAACTGTGAATAGAAGGTTTTAATAATTGTGATAACCAATGATATAATTCTCCGGCATTTGATGTTCTGTTGCACGAAATAACGGATGCTCCCCTTAAAAACACGAAGTTTCTCGCACATTCAACATCTTCCTTCACAGCCTACTGTAAAAGTCCCCCAAACCAATTTTACTTGTCATGTCGTTCCTAACTTCATCTACTTTCTCTACATATGTACTAATCACGTGTTCTTGGGTGTTTTATCTATCTATCCGCATGAAAATACGAAGAAATGACCCGCGTTTTCTTGCCGCGAACTGATCACATGATCCTGCAAAACACAAATTCTTGTGTTGTTGACAACCAGTCAATAAAGCAATTGTGTAGAATTTACCCCAGTCCATGTCGGTTCTTGGTGACAGCGACAGTTGCCAGGTGACATGATGTAACAGGATTTCAGTGGACCATGAAAACAAGAAACAAACCAGTTTCCCTAGGGAACCTTGCTCTTGAAAAAGAAGCCTTCCCGCACGCTGTGTCTCTGGCGACATTTCCACTGCCATAAGTCCTTGGAAACATGTTGGGCGACGAAACTGTACGGAATTGCGCAACGAGGACAGTCAAAACTGTTCTTCAACAATCCTTGTGCAGCAAGCCATTCGATCGGTGCATGCACGTCGTCATGAGCATCAAATGCAATGCAATTATATTTCATTGTAAACAACTGTGAATAGAAGGTTTTAATAATTGTGATAACCAATTATATAAGTCTCCTGCATTTGATGTTCTGTTGCACGAGATAATGGAGGCTCCCCTAAAAGCACCGAGTTTCTCGCTCGTTCAACAACTTCCGTCACAGCCTACTGCCAAAGTTCCCCAAACCAATTTTACTTGTCATGTCATCCCTAACTTCATCTACTTTCTCTACATATGTACTAATCACGTGTTCTTGATCTTTTATCTATCCACCTGAAATTATGTAGAAATGACCCACGTTTCCTTGCTGCGAACTGATCACATGATCCTACAAACCATACTCATTCTTGTGTTGTTGAAAAACAGTCAATAAAGCAATTGTGTATAAATTACCCCAGTCCATGGCATTTGTTGGTGACAGCGTCAGTTGCCAGGTGACATGATGTAACAGGATTTGAGTGGCCCATGAAAAAAAAAACAGTTTCCCTAGGGGAACCTTGGTCTTGAAATAGGAGCCTTCCCGCACGCTGTGCTCTGGCGACATTTCCACCGCCATCAGTCCTGGGAATCATGTTGGGTGACGAAACTGTACGGAATTGCGCAACGAGGACAGTCAAAACTGTTCTTCAAAAATCCTCGTGGAGCAAGCCATTCGATCTGTGCATGCACGTCGTCATAAAGCATCAAATGCAACTGGAACGGGCCGAGTTTCTCTTGCGCAACCGCCACTGGAAGAAGAAACGGTGTTGGTAGTCAGAATTTGCATTGGTGCTACTGGTCTAAAAGCCATTGTATTAAATCGTGTCTTTTCACTTCTGTCTGTGTCAAAATGAAGTTGTTGAAAGGCTTGCATTATACAAACTGATTTCTTTCGGCAAACGCTTATGTTATATGTAATTGCACATCCGAATACGATACAGTGTAGTAGATTTTACCCGCCCGCCTAACATATCGTGCACTGGAATTACTGCAAAATAAATAACAAAACTAAGAAGAGCAGCAATGACATAAGCTATGCATGCTTATGCGTGTGATATAGTATTCTAATATTGTTTTAATTGGTATTTCATCGTTTACGTTTTTGAATTATATTTCATTGTAAGCAACTGTGAATAGAAGGTTTTAATAATTGTGATAACCAATGATATAATTCTCTGGCATTTGATGTTCTGTTGCACGAAATAACGGATGCTCCCCTTAAAAACACGAAGTTTCTCGCACATTCAACATCTTCCTTCACAGCCTACTTCCAAAGTCCCCCAAACTAATTTTACTTGTCATGTCATCCCTAACTTCATCTACTTTCTCTACACGTGTTCTTGATCTTTTATCTATCCACCTGAAATTATGTAGAAATGACTCGCGTTTTCTTGCCGCGAACTGATCACATGATCCTACAAAACATACTCTTTTTTGTGTTGTCGACAACCAGTCAATAAAGCAATTGTGTAGAATTTACCCCAGTCCATGGCAGTTCTTGGTGACAGCGTCAGTTTCCAGGTGACATGATGTAACAGGATTTCAGTGGCCCATGAAAACAAGAACCAAACCAGTTTCCTTAGGGGAACCTTGCTCTTGAAAAAGGAGTCTTCCCGCACGCTGTGTCTCTGGCGACATTTCCACCGCCATCAGTCCTGGGAATCATGTTGGGCGACGAAACTGTACGGAATTGCGCAACGAGTGCAGTCAAAACTGTTCTTCAAAAAATCCTCGTGCAGCAAGCCATTCGATCTGTGCATGCACGTCATCATAAAGCATCAAATGCAACTGGAACGGGCCGAGTTTCTCTTGCGCAACCACCACTGGAACAAGAACGATGTTGGGAGGCAGAATTTGCACTGGTGTTACTGGTCTACGGCCATTGTATTAAATCGTGTCTTTTCACTTCTGTCTGTGTCAATGAAGTTGTTGAAAGACTTGCTTTATATGAACTGATTTCATACGGCAAACGCCTATATTATATGTAATTGCACATCCGAATACGATACAGTGTAATAGATTTTACCTGCCTAACATATTGCACACTGGCATTACTGCAAAATAAATAACAAAACTAAGAAGAGCAGCAATGGCATTAGGTTTTTATAATTGTGATAACCAATGATATAATTCTCCTGCATTTGATGTTCTGTTCCACGAGATAACGGATGCTCCCCTAAAAGCACCAAGTTTCTCGCACGTTCAACAACTTCCTTCACAGCCTACTGCAAAAGTCCCCCAAACCAATTTTACTTGTCATGTCGTTCCTAACTTCATCTACTTTCTCTACATATGTACTAATCACGTGTTCTTGGTGTTTTATCTATCCACCTGAAATTACGAAGAAATGACCTGCGTTTTCTTGCCACGAACTGATCACATGTTTTTACAAAACATATTCTTTTTTGTGTTGTCGACAACCAGTCAATAAAGCAATTGTGTAGAATTTACCCCAGTCCATGGTAGTTCTTGGTGACAGCGACAGTTGCCAGGTGACATGATGTAACAGGATTTCAGTGGCCCATGAAAACAAGAACCAAACCAGTTTCCTTAGGGGAACCTTGCTCTTGAAAAGGGAGACTTCCCGCACGGGCGACATTTCCACTGCCATCAGTCCTTGGAAACATGTTGGGCGACGAAACTGTACGGAATTGCGTAACGAGGGCAGTCGAAACTGTTCTTCAACAATCGTTGTGCAGCAAGCCATTCGATCTGTGCATGCACGTCGTCATAAAGCATCAAATGCAACTGGAACGGGCCGAGTTTCTCTTGCGCAACCACCACTGGAACAAGAACCGTGTTGGGAGGCAGAATTTGCACTGGTGTTACTGGTCTACGGCCATTGTGTTAAATCGTGTCTTTTCGCTTCTGTCTGTGTCAATGAAGTTGGTGAAAGGCTTGCTTTATACGAACTGATTTCGTACGGCAAACACCTATGTTATATGTAATTGGACATCCGAATACGATACAGTGTAATAGATTTTACCCGCCCGCCTAACATATCGTGCACTGGAATTACTGCAAAATAAATAACAAAACTAAGAACAGCAGCAATAGCATAAGCTATGCATGCTTACACGTGTGATATTATATTCAAGTTAAAAAAATGCCTGTGACATCTACATAATATTCATGTTTAAAAAATGCCTGTGACATCTACATCTAATATTGTTTTAATTGGTATTTCATCGTTTATGGTTTTGAATTATATTTCATTGTAAGCAACTGTGGATAGAAGGTTTTAATAATTGTGATAACCAATTATATAATTCTCCCTCTTGCCCGAGATAACGGATGCTCCCCTAAAAGCACCAAGTTTCTCGCATGTTCAACAACTTCCTTCACAGCCTACTGCCAAAGTCCCTCAAACCTATTTTACATGTCATGTCGTCCGTAACTTCATCAACTTTGTCTACATATGTACTGATCACGAGATCTTGGTCTTTTAATTATCCACCTGAAATTATGTAGAAATGACCTGCGTTTTCTTGCTGCGAACTGATCACATGATCCTACAAAACATACTCATTATTGTGTTGTCGACAAACAGTCAATAAAGCAATTGTCACCGCCATTGTTGGGCGACGAAACTGTACGGAATTGCGCAACGAGGGCAGTCGAAACTGTTCTTCAAAAATCCTGGTTTAGTAAGCCATTCGATCTGTGCATGCACGTCGTCATAAAGCATCAAATGCAACTGGAACGGAATTTATTTTCATATACATGCAACACAGGGACACAAGTGCTCCTATATGTGGTGGTCCCTGAAACATGCGCCCTCCTTGCACACATGCACGTTGCAAGTGAGGCAGCCGAAACATGTTGCAGAGGATGTAGACGTTCACGACGGCGATGTTCATAAATCTACAGAAAAGGTACTTCCACCATTGCCGTCCTGAATGCCCAATTGCAACGGAGCAACCGTAGCTGGTCCAGCCGATGTACACCACCCTTCGACGCATTGTGCTAGTGGACAACACGAGGCACTCCCAGCTCGATCAGCTGGCCTCTGCGTCGCACTTCTTTCACGGCATCCTTGCCATCGTCGTCTGTGGCAATGAGACAGACGTCACGCTTGTCATGCCATTTCACGCTGTTCTCATTGGTCCACTTTGTTGACTCTCCGCATGTATAGGTCCCCAAGTGCGTTTGGGAACTCCTTGCGGCTCGCACGGGTAATTCCCCAGAGGTACACGTGTTGTTGCCGCAGCAGAGCTTCAGCGGGGGGACTGAAGTAAAATAATTGTCTGCAAACACATGGCGGTTCGTGTTGAGATACATGTCCACCAGCCCCATGACGGCGCGGTACCCGAGACCCTTGCCTTGGGCGATGTTGTTTGTTGCACCGGTGTTTACTTCAAACTGCATGCAGTATCCTGTGGCAGAATCACACAGGCACCAGAGCTTGATCCCCCACTTCACCGGCTTCTGAGGCAGATACTGTTTCCAACTGAGGCGACCATTATACTCAATCATCGCCTCGTCCATGCTGAGATCTTGTGACAGCGAGTACACCTGGCTGAAGCATTCATTGCAGCGGATGATGAACGGTCCCACTTTTCAAAGCTTGTCCCCAGCAGCCTCCTCGGTCGGCAGAGAGCAGTGCAGGTACTAGCACAGCTTCTTGTAGCGTCTCTTTGCCATGACACTCGAGATGTAAGGACATCCGAGTACAGGATTTTCACTCCAGTAATCGCTGTACTCGGACATGACCTTAAGTCTCATGGTGATGTTGATTCCCACGTAAGCGCTCATGTCATCAGCGGTTGTGACGTAACAGTGCGGGTCTGCTGTGGCATACGACATGTCTGGGTCTGGCTAGGCAGGACGGGACTTGGCGACAGCATTTTTGTTCGTAGCTGCCGAAACACTGCCGAAGAAGTCTTCCCAGAACCTGAAGGAGGAAGCGAAGTGGTGAAGTTGTTGCATCTCTGTTAGCCCACTGGGCAGAGTGAATGGCCGAATATGTGCAGACAAAATCCAGTCTAAATGGCCCCAGTCAGACAGTCATCCTATACTGACATAAACTTTGCAGCGAAATAATAATATAATAAAAACAGTGTAAACTGACCTGTTCTGGAAGTGGAAGTACACGTCGATGAACAAGTCGTCTACAGCCATCGACAGTTGCTTCACCCCAGCCTTCACGCAGAGGTCAGCCAGGTGGCAAATACAGCCAATGTTCAACACATGTGGTTGTCGCTCCCGGACACGGGTGAGGACGGAGTTCTTGGATCCAATCATTACGTTGCAATTGTTGCTGGCGAAGCCGATGCAATTTCTCATAGGGATCTCCAGTTTGCTGTATGACAAAATGAAAAATGAGCTTTCTATGAAAATATGCCATAAGACAATGTTGCTGCAAATTGGTAAATGACTAAGCATGCCAATTATTTTATTATATTACAATAACTAGGCTTAAATTATGCAGTAAATTTGAAATGGTCACGATATTATCCATAATACTGAACATTATGTGGTAGATAAATAACCTTTAGGGGTCTCATGTCCAAGAGTTGGCAGGCCTACTATGTAATGAAACAGTTTTCAATATGACACAAATCGAGTACAAGACAAAAAAATACCTCCAGACACTGTGCATGACATTGAACACATCCTTACTTGTACCGCCATTGCATACAGGCATATCGAACAATCGGGTGCGTGCCGCCTTCTGTTCGAAATATCGAACGAGAACCACAAGTCGCTTGTCTGTTTTCCTGTTGGTCAACTCGTTGATCAGGATGGAAAACGGACTGTTTCGGCATCGCTCCACGACTGGCGTTGTGGCGGCCGTCGACAAACACCGTTTCACAATCTGGGTGGTCTTTGTGCGCTTGCATCTGAAGCGCTTCGCAATCTCGTTGTTGGGGAACATTTGGCGTGCCAGGTCGGTGAAATGGTTGCCCAAAGATGACTCCGTTATTCTTCCCCACCGTCACATAGGTGTCATCACTCCTGAACCTGACCTGACGAGGTTCTGGTGCCAGTCCGTCACTCCAAGCCTCATCACCGCAGCCATGATGGCACTGAGAATCCCTGGGGTGTTCGCTCACTCGACGTTCATGTAACCTGCGAAGTCGACTGCATTGGCCTCATGATGGGCATGGCGGAGGTAAACTGTGTCTGCTTCCAGTGTTGTTGAGTAGGTTGACCCGCCAGATCACACAGCCAATAAGTTAGCTGTCTGGGCACCACCACGGATCTTTTTACGGGGAACCTCTGCGATGTGGTGTGCAAACTGTTTGGCCTGCTGGTTGTTCTGGTAGATGGCCAGGAGAGAGAAAGTACAGCATCATTTGGAACATAATATTATGTATGCAGCTGCCGTCACGTACACCCTCCAATGTAAAGCAATAATGCAAGACCAAGTTTGATTGAAATTGGCCAACTGAATCACTTTAATATGTACACATTATTATTAACAACAACAGTTATTTACATTATTTACGATTGACACCAAATTGATGGGGGTCAACACGCAATACTGCCTACGTTAATTTACCGCACTAAAAACCGTGAGTGCGGTAAGAGGAAAACAAAATTAGGCTAAAACCTCGTGCACCTAGACAGAGAAAAGCGTCAAGAAACTATAATGCATACAGTACATACAGTGTGGAACAGGGAGGTGGGTGGGATACAAAATTTCCCAATAGCAAACAACACTATAAATTTGCAAACACGAATAAATTAAATTGAACTCTGCAATGAATGACACGATGCTGCTTATTGAACTTAAAGTGGCGAATGGGTCGAGTACTGGTTTGGACTGGATTTATAAAGACTCAGGCTGATTACTACGGACGCCGCTAGGGTACTACTGTGATTACAACTAGCCTAATCCACCAGATGTCGCCACTTGAATTATCACCTCACACAGGATTATTAACTTTTAATGTTATCATGAAAAATACAGAATAACTTGCATGTAAAGTATCTCACTCCAGTAATATATAATAAAACATTATTACCTTTCGCCATTCTTAATGCCTGAAAGAGTGCTGACTTCTCTTCTTCCAGCACCTTTATTCTCTCTGCTGTCATGAGACTTCGAGTGACTTCAGCAGTATTGTGTTTTCCGCTTCAACCATGGTTAAGCGGTGTTGCAGCCTGTTGCAATGTTCACACTCTACTTCTCTGTCTTTGCCATAGGTGTCCTACAATTCAGTAGCTGCTGTGCTATCAGAATTATAGATTTCCAATTTTATGCAAACAAACCCCATTGAAAGCTTCATCACCGAAGTGTTCATTCCGACATCTAGGCCCTTCCTACTCGTCCAGGTCACACATCCAGAAGTAGTCAGTGTACAGCCACGCGTGTTTCGCCAGAGCATGACACGAACGGAACAAACAACACAGCCTGTCTAGTGTCTCGGTATTCAAGATCTTCTCGGGTGGGGGTCATCCTTTTTAAAAGAAGTTATATTTTGCATGTGACAGGAAACGCCATTTTTATGGAAACAGAAACATAGCACAGTATATTACTGCAACGTTTAACTCACCACGATGGCATCCAAAGTGGCGTCCCCCGCGGCCCTCTTGCGAGTACAACGACCGCGGGATATGTGTCACTTCCAATTATCCCGCCTCAAAAATGTCGTCACAATGGGGGCAGTCCAATTCTGCCCGCGATGGTGGTGGGGGTGCGACAGTGTGGATTTCCGACTACAAGAAGGAACGAATGAGATAGTTTGGCCATCCCGACCCACAAGAGAAGGAATACTAATGGTTTTGATATTGTAGTGGGATGTTCATGAACTAAGACTGTGATGTCACCTCTGGCTCTATAAGGAGCTGGAAGAGGTAAACGGGACACAATTTCTTTTTCCTGGTTATTGGTGGGCCTATTCTCAGTAGTTTACTGAACCTTCCGAGGCTCTGTCATCATCTTGTTCATACATTTTATCACTGAACCACTTGGAAATATGTGGACATTTAAGTGATTAGGAAATATTGTTCATGGACAAAGACAATTGATTATTTCTTCGTTGTTTTAGCATTAAAACCGAACATTTGACAAATGACCACGTTTCCCGGCCAGACAATGTGTGGGAAGTCATTAAGATACTTATGAGACATATCTGAGAAGCCAACACAAAATTGTCAACTGTCAGGGGAGATTGTGACTCTGTGACTCTGTCACACTGTCCTGGCTGTCTTTTTAACTTTTGATCATGGTTTTTCAATACACATTCCAGTAAACAATTCCACCAGCTGCCAAGGTGTGTTATTGTGTCAATGCTTATAGGACAAATTTGCTTTCTGTGGTCAAGGGAAAGTTAAGAGCTTTGCGTGCCAAATGGCATTTGTGGCATCATTGTACTTTCCTACAAAGACTACAAATATGTTTACAGCACACCAAACATAGCCAATCAGTAAGCAATGTATCGTGTCATAGATGTACATAACAGCATCAAAACATGTTCATAAACAACTTATTAAAATAAAAAATAAAAATTTTTTTTTTAATTAATTAGTCATGTTGGTGTTTTAGTATTCAATTTAATAATGGCTTGACTTAATGGATTTTCTGTTAGAAAATCAGTTTTATTGGTGTGATGTCTATTTGGTGTCAGATCAACTCTCCAGATGGCACCACTTGTAAGATAGCTGTGAGTTGAGAAAAAGCTTGAGTAGTTAAGGCTGAAAAGTATGCTATAGAAACACTTAAAAATAACAGCTAGAATATTATTAAATGTGTATCACCATAGCTGTAGACATAACATGATTTTGCGTGATGTCATAGACAGCTGTTTTCTTCCACAGCTCCAGTGGCCAACACCTAAGTATGTGAGAAGTTGTGAACACGGATCATATTGAGTACAGCTATGGGTAAGTTACCCCTTTTGTATGCCCTTGTTTCACTAAGTCAAGTGAGTACACTTATTAGTGATCCTGATTCTACCAAAGACTGTCAACACTAAAATTGGTCACCACATGTCATGGAATTAGCATCCTCTCAAACATTGGCTGATTTTTGTATTTTGAAAATTTTCGTATTTAACAGTAGATATTTATTTTATGTTAACTTTCCTTATCACTAAGAGCTCATTATCTTACTGTCTATTGTTTTGGTTTTACTGTATATGTTTATGGTTTTGGAAAGGTTAGATTCAGATAACTTATAAAATGACTCGGTAACCTCGTTCCCAATTTTAAAGTATTTTTGTAAAATTTGAGTGTTGACGGTGTTACTTGACGATTGAGTTTATTGACTCAGCCCTAAACAGTGTTTGGAGGTCGATTTGAATGTTGAGCATGCAAAATGTTCAAAAACATCAGGCGTAATGACAGAGCAGGTACCCATAATTCAGCTGTCTTCCTGCTAATAATTACCATGCAGGATGAATCTAGGTGCTGGAGCAGACAACCTCGTTTTCAAGAATTCTAGATGGCTTCTCTGTCAAGTTAAAAACTTTTAATTTTTGTATATAATTGCTGACCTATTTAGAAAGGAACATAGATTGATCCTAATGTGGTCATTCTGTCATTTTCATCTCTGGTGAACACAGTGTTATGGCGTCAATCCGTGACAACTGCGGTGAATTTATTAAATGCATAGTTGCCACTGTAACTTTTTCAGGATATACTAGTTGCAGGTAGATCGGTGACTTGTGGTTTTGTTGCTGGTGTAATTATTTGTATCTTTTTGTTGGAAAGATGTGATTGACACAGATGTAGTTTTCTGAACAAAAGGCACAGCTCCATTCTTCAGTCTTATCAATCACCTCAGTGTCTGAAGCTTCATCAACATGTCATTTTGCAGTACTTTTCACATCATCCAGAATTGAACATTTGATCAAGGAAATGTTTCGACTCAGTTTGCTCTTCACAGTGTAATAGATCTATGTTAAAATCACCACACCTGTAAATGACTTTACTGGTGACATTTCTCACTATATATGACAAATTTCCAGCCTTCAGCTTTTTTGGTAGGAGCTCATTGTCTCGCCATAATTCTCTGCGAAAAGTCTTCGTTAATGTAAATCCCACGAGGCCATATCTTCTTTGCCGTCACAAACACAAGCTGGCATTCTTTGTAGTTTACAAGTTTGACCACGATGGTCCTGGCTTTCGACCCGGTGTGGTCAGTTCATCACTTGTAGTTATGTAAATTCTAGTGACATTATACTTCGTCTGTTCCCACGTTTCGTTCACAGTGTCAGGAATGCCGTCGAAGCACAGATTGCAGCGTCAGGACTGGTTTTCTTGGTAGTTGTCAGTGCGTTTGACTTTGGTGATGTGAAACAGCATTAGTTTATATGCACATGTGTAAAAACGGTTCTCAGCTGGGCGATAATGGCTGACTTACCATGGTCATTCACAATGACTCTATCAGTGGCAAAGACTGGTGCTTTGGAAGTAATGCTGATCTCTTGTGGTCAGCCAACACCTCATTGTTTGCCAAGCAGGCTTTCTTCCGTTTTACATACTCTGTTTGAATGGCCGATTGATCGACATGTTTGTACCTTTTGTGTCACATTGCCTGGGATAATGACGATGTCGCAAAGACGCTGTTCTTGGCACTTGGTGTGTCTGTCAACTGTCACAGACAGGCTGGCGCCATCCTCCATAGTTCTTGCAGAAGGAACATGAAAACCCTCACTCACAGAATTCGCTGGCCATTTGGTCTATATGTGTGTCCACAGTCAGTGAACTTTGGGCGCTCAACGTGAAAAAACTTTGCATCATACTGTCCATGGTTAGCATCTATGTGTGCCTGTACAGTTGTGTTGGACTGTACGGACTCCATCCAACACCGGTCAGTGCAGTTTTGGGTTCAAGAACCCACGAAAAAACAATGATTGAAATATGCAAGCACCGTGTCTAGAAATGTACTGTTGTCTGCTGGGTGCTCAGTGCTCACGCCTGCAAGACAATGCTGCACAGTCGTCATTGAACCCAAAGCAGAAACGTCGGCAGTGCATGCAAGTGTTTTTCAAGTTCATTACAGCACTACATGCCTTGCATATAACACTACATGCCCTGCATGTAACACTACATGCCCTGCTTGTAACACGAACAATTGTTGCAAGACCTGCACCAAACTCAGTGACATCGTCCCCACTGTGGTGACATGCGAGACGCGGAAGTTGCTCTGCAAACTCTACCAGTGGTTAAATGTCAAACAACCAATATCCACTCTGTGATTCATCACCAGCTGCTGCAGGACCCGGCTGCACAACACGCAGCTTATGCGGGTCAACAGGTTCACAGGCAAACATTCAAAAATAAATATATCACCAAAACACATTTCATTCACAATTATTTATGGATTGAAAAAACTGACTTTTTTGTCTGCCACCATGGTAGATTTAATGCTACATTGGTGAACAAATGGCTACAATTATTTTACAATTGAAATAAGTAACTTGCTACACTGTAATTTGTTTCATTACACAGCATCAGTATTACAATCTTTATCGCCTGTGACTTATGTCTTTTTACACTGAGTATTTTCATTTGACTATTGTTGCAATATGTGAGAAATTAATCGAGCGTCACATGGTTCAGAGACGCTGGTTCGGCTCTGCTGTATACTCTGCATATCGTTTTGATGTTGCCCTCCACATCTCACTTGTTTTGAAACTCCTCATCAGTGTTCAAACGTGTACTTCCACGTGAAGAGACAACTTGTGCAACAAGTGTTGTTCACCTGGTGTCACCAATGCAGAGAAACCCCGCACGGTGACCTGATTTGTATACACACGGGGCGGTCGCTTTGGTGTCACATTTTGAAACTCCTCATCAGTGTTCAAACGTGTACTTCACGTGAAGAGAGAACTTGCACAACATAAGTCTTGTTCACCTGGTGTCACCAATGCAGAGAAACCCCGCACAGTGACCTGATTTGTATACACACGGGGCGGTCGCTTTGGTGTCACATTTTGAAACTCCTCATCAGTGTTCAAACGTGTACTTCACGTGAAGAGAGAACTTGCACAACATAAGTCTTGTTCACCTGGTGTCACCGATGCGGTGAAACCCCGCACCTGGTATCACCGATGCGGTGAAACCCCGCACGTTGACCTGATTTGTATACACACGAGGCGGTCGCTTTGGCATTTTGAAACTCCTCATCAGTGTTTAAACATGTTCTTCCACGTGAAGAGACAACTTGTGCAACATAAGTCTTGTTCACCTGGTGTCACCGATGCGGTGAAACCCCGCACGTTGACCTGATTTGTATACACACGGGGCGGTCGCTTTGGTGTCACATTTTGAAACTCCTCATCAGTGTTCAAACGTGTACTTCACGTGAAGAGAGAACTTGCACAACATAAGTCTTGTTCACCTGGTGTCACCGATGCGGTGAAACCCCGCACCTGGTGTCACCGATGCGGTGAAACCCCACACGTTGACCTGATTTGTATACACACGAGGCGGTCGCTTTGGCATTTTGAAACTCCTCATCAGTGTTCAAACATGTTCTTCCACGTGAAGAGACAACTTGTGCAACATAAGTCTTGTTCACCTGGTGTCACCGATGCGGTGAAACCCTGCACGTTGACCTGATTTGTATACACAGGGGGCGGTCGCTTTGGTGTCACATTTTGAAACTCCTCATCAGTGTTCAAACGTGTACTTCACGTGAAGAGAGAACTTGCACAACATAAGTCTTGTTCACCTGGTGTCACCGATGCGGTGAAACCCCGCACCTGGTGTCACCGATGTGGTGAAACCCCGCACCTGGTGTCACCGATGCGGTGAAACCCCGCACGTTGACCTGATTTGTATACACACGAGGCGGTCGCTTTGGCATTTTGAAACTCCTCATTAGTGTTCAAACATGTTCTTCCACGTGAAGAGACAACTTGCACAACATAAGTCTTGTTCACCTGGTGTCACCGATGCGGTGAAACCCCGCACGTTGAGCTGATTTGTATACACACGGGGCGGTCGCTTTGGTGTCACCGTGTCAGGTGAACCAAATATTTGTCATATCTTTACCTTAATTGGTGGACACTTGCAGTATACGTGCTGCTCTGAAACTGATGCTTTTGTCTTTGTGCACTAAGTAGATTCTTGTTGCAAACTGTGGCAATAAGCGTCCCACCAGACAAATATGTAAGTCGACATGTACGTCAACATGACAGCTGTCATGTCTGACCTTGTAATGACCATTATTACATTACATAATTAAATATGTAGAAATTCACTTCATGTAGGATTGGATTGCAAGTATAAAATGCTTCTCTTCTGCTTCCTTGCTCGCTCTTGACCTAAGACATGTTATACTGACTTTTTGTTTTGTTGTAATACAGAAAGTTTATAAAAAAAATTATGGGTTTGTTTACTAGTTGTTAAGACAATACAGAGAGTACATGCAGTTTCTTTATTTTTCTAAAAAGATATAACAATGTCATGCTTCCACACGTAATTCAACCCGACCTATAGGTACATGAACTGACCATTCTGTATCACTTACCTGTCTGTACACACCCATACAGCAATGTGACGGCTACGTGTTGACACTCATGATGTCGGAGTGGACATCAAGAATTTACCGTTACTTTGTTAGATATGTTCCTCACTGTCGCTTTATGACGGATTCAACAAGACAAAATCCAGGGTGTAAAACAATTCAAAATAAAACACAACAAAACACATATTTCATGTTGCTCAGGTGGGCTGGGCTGCCTACAAGCAGCTTACTGGTGAGTTCACGGAAAATTGGGCCGAAGGGCTCGTTGAGTACTGCCAGCCGTTCCCTGCCCTCGCTTGGAGAGCAGCATGAGGGATGTCACTCTGCCCTGGAAGATATGCTAATGTACAAAACGATTGAGCTGTGCAGCCAGCAGATGTTCCTTACTTGGTTTTGGCACATTTGCCCTGATCACTAGTGGCTGTGTAACTTTTCCCATCATCATATGGATTATGTGGTTCATCAGCATGGGTAGACAGTTATGTCGGACAACTTGTGTTCTGTTGCGCAACCTCCAGTTTAATCATTGTTTCTCAAAGATGCCATCTGTGTTAACAGGGATGAACAGGGATGCCTGGGACAGGACATGGACAGTCCGAGTTCCAAGCAAGAGCAGATAACAACAGTCGTGCTTTCATTCCTACAATGAATATAATGCTTGCATTAACTGATTAGTATTTAGACAACTTTGAAACGCTTTTCTACATGATTATAAACATGTCCTCAATTTTGGTAATTTCATTTGATAATCATTTAAAAATCATTGTTTTAGTAACCACACATTGGCCAAATTAGTAACCATAAGTTAAATAACAATTGCTACTGTATTGAGTAGAGTACATTGCTGAAGCCTTAGTATGAGTAAGAGTACATTTTCATGAGTACAAGTACACTTTTTTAAATATTAAATAATTGTGTACTAGTGTACTTTAACATTATTAATTTAACTCAACACAACTGAATACACAATGGTAATTATAGATACATTTTTTGAGGATTTTTTTTTTAATATTTCAAATCTGTCAATATTGAAATTCAGTTGTTACATCATTGCTGTCTAGTTTATATCACATCAGATGAACATTAGTCGTTTAAACGTAGAATCGTTTAGGCAACAACATTTAGGGCGGAACACTTTCCCTGCTATGCTAAATAGCCTTTCAACTGGGGCTGATGAGGCAGGAATGGTAAAGGACCGACTGAGCCACAGTGGGAAAATTGACGGGTTGACATTTCCAGACCTGCAGTTGGTCACCCTGACGATCTGTGCCTGGCTGACTGAGGAACTCATTCACATGTACACTGATGACAGAGTTGTTCGATGACATGGTCGGGGCTTCCATATCTTCCATAAACTGGAAGAGGTAATCACTAATGTGTCTTCGGCATGTTACAGAGATCCTGCAGTTGTGTTCATTTGTGTCACATGCATAGTGTCGAGGGCATCCAGCTTCTCAGCTGACACATTTAGTATTGACCGAATCATGTCAATTTGCGAATTCATCGTGTCACATTTGCAGCCTTGAGGATGTCAGTGCAGGCTTCCCTTGATGGTGTCAAATGAAGCCTGGTTTTTTCTTAATTAGTTACTTTTTTCGGATGTGAATTTCATATAAAAACTTAAGAGACAAAGCCATAACGCAAGTAATAAAGATATACTAAATACATAATACAACAATTTGAATTGGAACACCTGCCCATCCATCTGTTGTACAGCTTTCATGGCGCATCGTTGGACCGACCTGAATAAAAAAACAAGAGTCCCAGTGGCCCGTGAATTGAAAATAGGGCAGGGTTTGAAGGCAGGATCAGCAGCCTGGCCTCTTATAAGATGTCAGGCTGTGATGTGTCATTGAAAATATCAGTAGCATAGTAGTAATTAGTCGATAGATGGTGACGTCTTTTTTGCCATTTTTGTGACATGGTCGTTGCAACAGCTTGTCAAATAGTGTTACCATATATTTCTGTAACTTGTGTGGTCAAGTGTCCAAACGTCTGTTGACCGTATTAGACCTTCCTTTTCTGTTTCGTGACTTCTGAACAACATGCACTTTTTCTGTGATTGTTTTGTTTGTGACGCGTGGGGATTTTGCTTTTATTGTGACTGATATCGTTTAGATGCTTCCCAAGTTTTGTCGTCTCTAACACTGGTGGTGGATATTGGTACGTTCCAACGTTGATGTTCTTTGAGCCCCTTATGCTGATAGAAGTGTTCCTGCTCTGTGTCAGCCACTGCAGGAGCTGCGTACAGCTTGGAAATACAATGTCACTTCTTTGACGCTGTGAGGAGATCTAGTTTCTCGACCTTAACCTCTTCTCCCATCTTTCTTATTGTGTTCCAGGCCAATTCGTGGAACTGGGATTTTTCCATGTTGGGGAACACGTAGGTTTTGCACTCTAGAATCCTGACATCCTACCACACTTGATGATCAATGAGTTTATGAAGTCTGGCAAAACAGTCTCTTGGTATCAACACTCTACATGCATTAAACAGGACCCTGACCGTTTGACTCCACCAGAAGTGTTGGCCATTATACCGACAAGACAAGACATCTACCCAGTTCTTTACTTAAGTCAACTGGGTTGTCCACCTCTACATACATTAAACAGGGTCGTAATTCTGCAGATGACGTCTCACAGTTTGACGTAGGTGTTCCAACTGATGACATTTGACAGCACGCTGATCCTTAGTTCGTCCTAACTTGTTGTCCATCCACCCGGTGTTCTGGTGTCCCCAGTCGTTCCTGCCGACTTTGGTTTATCACATATACGGGGTCTGAAAAAATGGCATCTGGATTTAGTTAGAGCCAGTGGATAAACATCTCAATGGTGGCAGAAATCTTGTCCCATTCTTTATGCCACATGTCAAGGTGCATTTGTCCTCCCCAGTTGTGTCATAGCCAGTGGCTGCTTCGAATAAACCACAGCTCTTTCAGACAAGCATGTTCTCAGCTACACTAACTTGATACTAACAGAATCTTTTAGCAACAGTATGTATTAGTTATGGCCACAACAAAGACAAGGAGGAAAGGTCAAACATTAAATTAGATCCAGTGCAATCAACATAAAATACAAATATATCAAGTCAAATGTATTGTACCTGTCTACATCAAATGACGTGTCCGAGTGTTCACGTGCACACTTGTGGTATGTGTGCTGCTCTGAAACTGGTGCTTTTGTCTTGCTATGTTAATTTGTTTCT
Organism: Ridgeia piscesae; assembly: GCA_025642075.2. Classification (NCBI taxonomy): domain Eukaryota; kingdom Metazoa; phylum Annelida; class Polychaeta; order Sabellida; family Siboglinidae; genus Ridgeia; species Ridgeia piscesae. The sequence continues at coordinate 63,312 of JAODUO010000415.1, read as the reverse complement.
TGTTGTTCACTCTGACAGTAAGTGTCCCACCAGACAAGTACATACGTCAACATGATAACAACATGTCTCACCTTGTAATGGCCATCGGTGACACCATTGATTGTGTCCAATGGCACATCATTCGGGTTCAGATTCAGATAAAGATAAATAAGTTAAAACACATCGTATAAATATATTGTAGACCATGAAATAAAACTGTGATCCACAAAACAAATGTGTAAAGTAGTTAGAAGCTTCAAAAATAAAATCACGATCGTAACACAAAGTTACCCCTCATGCTAAAGTTACCCTACTAAAGTAGATCATGTGACACGATACTATGTAACTGTTGGATTCTTGCAACGTAGGGTTGTGCCTTTTTTCGGAAAGGGAATGCCACCATAAGTTGGGCCACCCGAGTCTCACCATCTGAATGCCAGTTGTAACAGTCGCGTCAGTGCCAACGATAACAAACAATCTGGAAGTAGTCCATGTCCAGACAATGTGTTTCTACACAGACAGTCTGTCCTATTATTACTGATGTTATGTGACTCCGAACTGATGTGTGGGCAAGTCACGCACTGACTGTTGTGACACTTGCATTGATATCGTCAATGTCAACTAATCTGATTATGTGTTCCACGCAGTCACTTACAAGGTGTGTTGTGATTTACCTGTGTTTTCCACACTTAAGTTTACAAATAGTCACACCTTATGTGCTTGTTGTACCTGAATCTAGGCTATGATTTTATGAATTAATGTTTTATTTCCACAATCAACTTGTACATTTCTTTGTAGCAGTATTAAGCATTTGTGGAAATGCAGACGGTTGAAGTGCTATACTTATTAGACACGTCCCCATTCCAGGTAATACGTGCAAGGCAATAATAACTAAGAGTTTTGCATTATGAAAATAAGAAGAAACAAATCAGTCATTGTGTAGCAATAATAAATAAATAAATAGTAATGCATATTTCTCATATATGATATTTCTAAATAGTGATATTGTTAGGGATATTTATTTTAGTGTGTAGCTTGTTCCACAATTTCACACCATGTATTTTTATAGAATTACTTTTTTTCGTTGTAATTGCAAAAACTTGCCTCACCTTTTCTTCATTTTGACGTGTGGCATAGGTTGAGTGAAAACTAATTTCAAACTAATTTTTTAATTTTTTTTGTAAACATCTCTTGTGAGCCTTATACATTATTATAGCAGTTTTAAGTTCAATCATATCAAATACCTTTAGTGTATGCAATTTTTGACAAGTATGATATCATATAGGACAAGTTACACTTGTAAACACACATCCTTTCACAACGAGACAAGTTCACTTACAAAAATGGTTATTGCTATGCTTCATATGTAGGTAACTTGTACATCTTCTTAATGGTGTCTCATCTTTCTGTCTGACCTTCACCAACTCTGAAATACTTGTGGCTTCTATCATGGTGTAATTTTGCTGCTCTTTTGTCACCTTTTGTTGATAATGGCTCTTATACATTCTACTAAATTGAAGAAACATGTATATACTTTTTATTTAGCAGTTGTTTTCATGATGACAGCTTCTGTCTGTTGATATGTCGACAGTGTCACCAAAGTGGGTGGTCACATTGGCCTACTGTCATGTCCTGGATCTTGTCACATGTCTTCTTGCCCACTACTTGTCACCAAAGTTGGTTGTCATATTTGCCTGCTGTCAAATCATGGATGTCTTCTTGCCCACTACTTGATCATCACCACAGCTGGTAGCCATGCAATGTTGTATGTAAACCAGACCAGTCTTTAATGCATTCATCAACTGTCATGTCTGACCTTGCAATGGTCATCAGTGACACCCTTATACGTGCCCATTGCCACATCTCGTGGTAGGACATTTAAATGTTGACCACATTGACCATCGGCCATACGTAATAGTCTTCAAACCATGTTGTGATGACGGCTGTCAGTTGTAGACATTGAATGTCTTCAGCCATGCATGATAATCTTCAGTTGGGAATTATTGCTATATAAATACTGTATTATAGTGTGATAATAATGATTGTAACTACAAAGGAGTTGTAGTTTTAGATACCTGCACAAGCTGTACGTCAGTCACCCTCTGTCACTGCAGGTCCATTGCAGTGTCACTGCCACACTTGACAGTCAGAAGTCTGGTGAGTGACACCTGCCACCACCCCCAACCACCAGGTGGCGGCCAACAATGTCAGACAGCATGGCACTTTGTTGAGTTTGCCATGTCTCCACCACTGCAGGCACCAGGTGGCATTTCTGCAGTTTGTTGAAAGTATGATGTGAGAACATTGGCCACTGCAATACCTGCACTTGGGTCCACATAAGGCTATGCGCATGCGTGGTTGTTGGCGCCGTGGATTCAGTGCAACGAAGTTCGGTGAAAGCAGTTCATTTATTGAAATGAAGAATAAATGTTGCACCCAACAGAACAAAACGACTGAATCAACAGCAGCAGAAATAAATTGATCTAATAGACATGTCCACATAAATACAGGAAAATACATACATAAATCAATAAATCGGGACGTAGTGCAATTTGACTTTTTTAAATTAACTTTGCAAATGATGGCTGACAAAGTATCAGATTACCAATGTCATACTGTCTTACCAATGTCTGTCTATGTGTGCCTGTCAATGAACTTTAATAGACAAATAAATACATATTAAGTGTAGTAAGTAGTAACTGGAGATTGATCATGCCATCAAAGACTGGTAGGAATCACACGATGACCGTCACAATGTCGTCTTCAGTTTCGCGGTGTATGTGCCGTTGTCACGCTTACATTTTTCCTATCATTACAAAGGTTCTGGTTGATGTTTGTGTGTATGTGGCTGTTTATGTTTTGAAAGAAAGGTAAGGTTGGAGGGACCATGATAGAGTTCAGGGTGGAGATGGGACCATGGCATGGAATGTATGGCCATCAACTTCCTAAAATCACACTCCAAGGTGTCTTCACCCCGGTTAAAGGGATACAGAAGGGAACAAACCCTGTTGTTTAGAATTGCTCCTAATATCAATCACATATGCAGTGGCAGAGAGAGAACAACAACAAGCACTGGAAGAGAAATAAGACTGACACGACACATCCAAAGACACGTGTGTTAACACATACAAGTGACACTAGTGGCTAACACACTTGTGTACGTCTGTGTTAAATCACATACACGTGTATGTATTAAAGACTTACTTTATTGCCACCTCCGGTCTCTCTGTCAACAGCCGCGACACTGTCTCCTCACTCGCCGCTGTCAACTTTTTGTTGTCGTCGAGGTCCCTACACCTGTACCGACGATACACGAGGGTAGGGTAAATATGGCGGGGTGAAATTAGACGTCTTTGTCTTGTTGTTTACATGGTGACTTATAACTCTGTCCTAATCATAACATGTGCACTGTCACCTGGCTGCCAAGTTGCACCGAAGATAAAGCGTCCATGGTCTACAGATGGTCCATGGTCTACGGATGGTCCATGGTGTCACTCCAGGCATTGGGGTTGCAGCCAATTCAGAGGCCGCTGTCACATGAGGCCTCACTACAGTGGAGGGCTGCAGCCATGTCTGCGATGATATCGCTCATCGTCTCTTAGTGCCTCTTTCACTTTCACATTTATTGTTCTTAAAAAGGACAAAGTAAACTCTGTGTCGCTGTCTCATGTATGCAGCATCTGTTCCTGCAGGGCAGCTGTAGTGATGGTCGGCAGGTCAACGCGATTTTGCGATACACATGAATTGGATGGTTTAGTCTGAGTCACTCGTATGAGTCTATCGTACGTTATCACCACCTTAACTCTAGTTCTGTTGGCCCTGCATTCACTCCAGCAATATTTGCTGCTTTATGACAGTATTTGTATCCGGAAAGACGAAGTCCTTGCCTGTCGTTGACATTGTCTATAAGCTATATAGTAGCATCGCAAGCAGTTCCAATACCGTATTATCGTCCATCATATACTTTCCAGTCTTTGTAGAACAAAATGCAATCCATTCATATCTATGCAAATAATGTCCATCCTAATGTCCATCCATTAGTCAAGAGGGATATAAGGAATATGGCCCGGAGGGTGGAAATGTTGTACAGACTTTTTAATAAGGGCATTAGCTCATAACTTCCAGAGGGTGCAAAATTTTGTTCGGTTTTAGCTGCTATATTGGATTTATATGGTGACGCAGTTGTTAAGTCACATTAATAACCCTTCCATTCGATTCCATGTGTCTCTCAATCTAGGTATAAAGCCCAACATCAAGACCCTAGCACAAATATTGACCGAGTTATGACCATTTAATGATATCCGTTTGCGATGGTGGCCATCTTGGATTTACAAAAATGGCACCGAACAAAATTTGATGTGTGTGTATATGTGTATATATATATATATATATATATATATATATATATATATATATTCAACTGAACACAATTTAAGTTAAAGTCCCAATTTCATTTGTTCAAACAAATCACTTTAGTGACATTTATGTTGCAAACGAGTAGTAACCAGAGCATGATTTGTGCACATTACTCATCACTGTCCTCGTCTGTTTGACGGATTCTTGAGTTGGTTTCGTGTCAGAAGGTTCTTACATTCCTCCCCACCCTTGCACAGACAAAACACTGCATCCTGCCTTGGAGCAGCTGCAAGAGGACTTACAGTTGCAGTGAGTTAGCAGGTGCAGCTAGTGTGCCTGTTGGCACTGTTCGTGGTAGCAGGATGCCCTGGTGGTCGGGTTCCCAGCCAGGTCCATTGTCGATGGTGATTCGAGAAGTGCTGCTTTCCATGTTGCGACTTGCAGGTGACATCTGTTGATGTTTTCGACGAACGTATCATTTGTTGGTGGAAGGGAGCAGTCAGTTTAACCTATGATGCCCCATTCTTCCCTGTTCATGACACCACATTTGGTCATGGATGTGCACGGCTCTGCTACCTTGCCATATGCCGCACATATGATCTTATTGGCCTGAGCTTGAATTAACGTTACATAGAGTATTGTCATTTAGAGACACATTATGGCAATATAGTGTCATCTATATCGATGTTAACACATGTCTCAATGGACATAAACTCATTACACATCAGATTGTCAACCAGAGGGCCAGTGCCTTCAGTAGTTTCTGTAATGGCCTGGGAGGGGCCGGGAGGTGCCACCACCGGCTGGGGCTCCACCATCACACAACTGTCCGCATCCAGCGAATTAAGCAACACCTTGTACTTTGGTGTGCATTTCATACCTTTAATTGCCTCTAAAGTTCTCGAAGGGAGAACATTTATAAAACGCCATTAATCTAGAAATATCCATTCGGAGGCACTGTACATGAGTATGTATACAAGTGTCGTAGAATTATAATATTAAGTTTGCTAAGGTAAATAAAATGTGTATAAAAAGTAATAGTAATAAATAATAAAGAGACATTGATGGCTGTAAATTTTTGATCTGCCAGTCTCAGTTCCTCCCGTGCCACCTCCATCATCAGCTCTACTCCCCAACTAACATTTGGGCCTTTTCTGCATTTCGGTTCACCTCTGCCCGGTCGGGGACCGGAGATTTTGACAACCCACGCTCTCCTCTCATTGTACACCCTCAATTTCAATCACCTCGATACTCACAATCTCGATTTCATGTGCCTTCGTCCTCTCTATAGGAGTAGTATTGGGGGAGTTCCCCCTCCTCTCCACTTGTCACTACTCTCCCTCTTACCACTCGAGGTATTACTACCACCTGCCACCTGGGACCTTTCCCACTCGTTCCCATACATGATCCCGTGCAAGTGGGATTCCCCGTCACGTGTAGGCTCACTCTCAAACCTTTCTCGCATCATCACTTCCAACCTTCTTTTTAGCACCTTATAATTGTTGGTTTTCCGCATATATTATTTCACAGAGTTTAGTGATCTGTGTGTGAGTTTCCGACATAAGTCGGCGTTCACTCTTACTTTCCCTCTGCTTTCCCCTCCGGCTCTCGCAGCCCACACCAGACGGATCTCCTCCCTTACAAGTAACACAATTTCTTCCTTCGTCCACCCAGGCGTTGTGAATACCGGCACACGCCTATGGTGATACCATTCGGCATGAGAGTTACGTTGGTAGAGTGACAGACCTCTGTCACTCCCGAAAACCACTCCACAAACCTCACAGATGCAGGTGATCGGTTTGTTGGGTGAAGACACCTCACTGGGACAATCGTCACATGTACCTGCATTCGCTGTTGCGCTAGACACAATCACGCCCGTTTAAGTTTCCATATAAACACTCACTTAAACAGAAAACACTATTGTTATAAAAGCGTTGATCTCCCTAACTTTCATTCTTTACTCACCTCTACTGGTGATGGTTTTGTGTGTCACGTGCCATCAACTCAACAGATGTTTGTGGTGGACTCTGTCCTTGTCTTTCACATCGCTTTGTCGTTTTGCCTTGTCCTGCAAAGTCATTTCAGGTATTACAACATATGTTCACAATCACACAGTCTGCTGTGCACTGAAAATATTAGTAACATAGTAGTAGTTAGTCGATTGGTGATGAAAACTATGACATGTCACACGGTAGGGGTATGATATTGCCTCTGACACCTGAATCAATTCCAGTGGCACTACCCGGTTGCTGCCTGTTCCCCCTCCATCTATGTGCACCAGGGTATATGACCCATACTTTGCACCGTGTCCTGGTGTATCTCACCGTGCATCCCCAGCCAGTGTAGCAGTGCCACCCTCTTTCAACTCCAGGGGTGTTCCTTCCCTTTCGAGTTCCCACACTTCCTTGATAACTCCTTTTGATAATGGTCAAACACCGGCTGCGTGAAAAAACAGCAGACCCAAACAGGCAGCCATTTCAGCAACTCTTGAATGTGTAAGTCCTGTGAAGAGTATTGCAGCTGAAATAAGCATATTTCCCATTGGAACTTTCTTTATCAGTGGCTGAGATTGCCATGCATATGTATGACCACCATGGCATTAAATTTCGATTGATAACATTGACCCGGTGGTGAACCTAATTAGTCGATTGGTGATGTAACCGTTTTGGCCATGTTCATGACGTGGTTGTTATAGCAGCTGGTCACATGGTGTCGCCACATATGTTCTGTAACTTGCGGAAAAGAAAGGTGATGTTTCTGTTTCTACAGTTGTTGATGTTTTTTTAAATGTTTAACTCAAAAGTTATTTAAAATGAATCACAGCGTGATGATTTCGTGTCTCACGTGCCGTCGACTCAAAAGATGTTTGTGGTGGAGTCTTGTCTTTGACTTTGCTTTGTCGTTTTGCCTTGTCCTGCAAAGTCATTTCAGGTATTACAACATGTTCACAGTCACACGTTGAGTTACTGACAGTAGTCACTAATAACATGTCAGTTTTCTTGAAATGGTGTCCCTGTCTTCTCTGCGTGGTGTGGTGTGGTGTTTTGCAAGGCAGTCTTTCTGCACAGCCTCTTCATGGGTTACTTGCAACAGTCTCACTTACCCTCTCAATGCCAGTGATAACAAACAGTCTGGAAACAGTCCATGTTCAGGCAATGTTTTCTCATTTGTAGACAGACTGTCCTGTTGTTATTTATGCTATGAGCCTCGAAAGTTATGTGTGAGACAGTCACACAAAGACTGTTGTGACACAAATGACTTGTGTCCAGATTACAGTAAATGTCATCTAATCTGATTTTGTGTTCTACGCAGTAGCTTAAGCGATGTGTTGTGATCTGCGTTTTCCACTCTGAAGTTTACAATTAATGGCACCACATTCTTTGCGTGACACACAACTGGAATACTACCAGTAGTACAGCTGTACAGACAATCCACATGAAATGTACACAATCGTAAAAGTCAAAAGTTACAATAAAAAAATAAATCATTTGGTTTGGATATACCACAAGTTAGGCCACAGGGAAAACAATGACCAGTTTCGTCATGGAACATGTAGTGGAGCTTCTAAACAGAGGAAGTCATCAATATTCAAAGAAATATCTGTGCTTTCTTTGGTGGCCTTTATTTCTTCATGAAACTTGTCCAAGTTCTTCTTCAATGATTCTTTATAATATAGTAATACATCTATCACTTGTTTACCTCTGTGTTAAATCACATACACGTGTATGTATTAAAGACTTTCTTTGTTGACACAGAACGTTATCTTCACCTCCAGTCTCTGTGTCAACAGTCTCAACACCGTCCTCTCGGACGCGTCTGTCAACTTTTTGTCGTCGTCGAGGTCCATACATCTGTACCGATGAGACCTGAGATTAAGCAACACCTTGTACTTTGGTGTTCGTCTCATAGCTTTAATCGCCTCTAATGTTCTCGAAGGGGATAACAGGCGAATTGTTGAAGAAGTGCATAAATACTGGAAAATAAATGAGTGCATAGATGTAATAAAATACATAAGTGAGCTGCAGAGCATAGCATAGCATTGATAAATAAATACATGCGTAACTCGTATCAATTAGTATTGTCATCACTAATATTATTTAATTATATTTGCATTGTCCGCTCGCTCAGCTCGATCGCCCCCCCCCCACACTGAATCGAGCGAATCCGGTCCGTGAATCTTGCCAACAGTGAGCACAGTTTTGCGTCGAATTCTGCATCTGTCGAAACAATGCGTCCGAATACACGACCAGGCCTTGGATAGAGGCGAGTCAACAGCCACGTCGGTATCTGTGAAACCCACCTTGCTGGCTGTTCCGTCGTTCGAGCGCATCCCCCGCAGGTGCCGGGTGTTACGTTGTCGTTTCGTCCGCTCCACAGCCCTCCTGCTGCGGCTGTGCCATCGTTTGCGAGCAGCCTTCGACCGTTGGTGTTGTGGAGTACGTGTCTCGCATGATGCGAGAGTGCACAAGCACGGACCCCCCGCCCCACTGTCTCATACAGGTTCCTATTCACATGTTTATACTGCAACAGCTTTGGTGCATCTTTCATGTTACCTGGCTTTAACAGTCACAATCATCTCTGCTGATGTCAGAACTTGTGACTGTGGCTGTCACAAGGTTGATAATATCAATTTGTGCCTCGTGGAAGGGGGCCCGTCAGCTTAAGGGGATAAATTCTTTGCACGACACACTACTGGAATAATATCAGTTGTACAGCTATACAGCCAGTTCATATAAATTTACACAATCATAAAAGTATTAAAAGTGTCAATAAAAGTTGATGGTCAGCCTTAGGTTCCGGATGCATTTCCCGTAGGATTTTCATTGTGGTCCATCACAATTCACTGGCATATATCCGTGTTTAACGGTTTCTACACCAAATCTCCGGTGTGTTTGTCTCTTAGTAGTCTCAAGATATCTTCATCGGCGACATCAATGGACGTGGTGGAGTTCTTCCTGGATTCAGCCATGTTGATTCTGATCAAGTCTAGAATCACGTCCAACAACTGCTGCAGTGGTGTAGTTGGCCTTCTTGTTAGTTCACACTCAGGTGTGACTGTCGCTGCTGACTACAACGTGTGTCTGTGTTTCACAGCACTGTTGTATGTCTCACAGCCGGCAGCATCACAACCTCATGGAATCATAGAGGAGGTAATACAGTCCATGTTTCAAGGTGCATCTATCTTCTCCTATTGTGATTTTTGTCAATGCCTCCTTTTAGTAGGCCGAACTTTTTTTGGACAAACGTGTCCTCACCAAAAACTCATTAATTTCCAACACTATGTGTACCTCTTCAGTAGAAATGTGACAGATGACCTGCAGCAATTGCCTTTTTGACTCCGCTGCGAAATAAGGACTTCACTAACCTGAACAATATATTTCCACTAATAACGCATGCAGGTGAACACACAGTGTAGCTGGTTGGTTTTATTTGAACATACACAACCTTCGTCTTAAGAAGACCACCACCTTCACTGACCAAAGTCACCTGATAATTGGCCCCAATCTGTGTTATTCTGCATGAAAAAAGGACTATCTTTTTATATTGAAGAGGTCGCTGCTTAATTTCACCAGCATAACATGACAGTAATGAGATTCTTCATGTAAAAACTTGCAGTGGCATTGCGTAGACCATTGTAACCTTACAGCAAAGCTGGTGGTTTATATTGGCATGATCTCTTCTACCTGAAACCTGGATATGTAATATTTTGGTAGTAAATAAACTAATTTGTTGAAATAGTATTCAATTAAAGCACACTACTAATACAGCGTAAACTAAACCTGTCTTATTATTTATATCAACATTACTCCAGATTAATAATTTATTAGGCAAGTCAACATAATTTTTGAATGATCATTAAACAAGGTCAGACTGCTACAGATGGCATCTCACAGTTCAATGTAGGTTTTCCAACTGATGACCTTGTATTGTCACAACCAAGAACAAGGAGAAAGGGACAAGAAATTTCACATAGATCAACATAAAATACAAATATATCCAATGTATTGTATCAGAGTATCAGAGTCGTGTGTCAGAGTTCAGGTGGATGCTTGCAGCATGTGTGATACTTGAAACTGATACTTTGACGCTTTTGTCTCCTTATGTTCAGTTTTGTCTTTCTGCAGTAAGTGTCCCACCAGACAAGTACATACATCAGTGTGTCAGTGTGTCAGTGACACCCTCAGTTTTATCCAGTGGCACATCCTTTGGGTTCAGATACAAGCAGGGCACTACCCAGCAAACAAAATGACGTTGTGACGATGTCAAATATTGGTTATAATGACGTTGTTAAGTGACATTACAACAAATCTTTCTGTAGAGTCCCATTGATGTTGCCACAACGTTGCAAATTATGTTGTGAAATGACCTTCCCCGAACCAAAATGCAACCTGCAGTGACCTTGTTATACCGTTTTAGTATTTTCATATGAGAATGTGAATGACATAAAACATTCAATTTGAATAAATTTATTTTACTGAAATTACACAAATCATCGTCTGAGGCCTGTCTCTCAGATTCACTGGTCTTCATCTGAAGACAGTGACATATGTGACGTTGCTGACACCATTTCGAACCACGATTCTGCAACCATTGTCTCATGGCTGGTTTGTCACAGTGTTCAACCTACCTTGCATGAGACTCAGCTGGGCAGTTGTTATTGACAGCCACCATGGTGGTGTAGGTAATGGCACAAAGGTAATGGCACAAGTGTCGCATGTCCAGACCGTGACGTCCACATATCTCTCTGTAAGTTAGTTGCAACAACCAGACGTTATCTCCATGCCTGAGATAACCACCTAAAAAGGTGTACAATTGAACTCACATTACTGTGAGTTCAATTGTACACCTGGTTACTGCAGTGAACAGGTGGCAATCTGTGTACACTTCTAGTCATTCAGGACCTTTAAGTGTCCATTGTTGGCAGGTATCCGCCATGGACATTTCAAGTCCGCCATGGACATTTCTTATTGAACCACGATTCTGTAAATGAGGCATTATGATTTGTTAAAAATATTATAATGCTATCGATGGCTGTCGATGGAACTTGTAAACATGGCTGCTGAACCAGACGTGGCTGATTTGGCACCAAACACCAGTTTAAATAGATACAGTGCCTACAGCGGATTGGCTGCTAGCTGCTGCCAGTGGTTCGGTCCGTTGAACAATGCCATCTTCTAGCCGCTTCTCTCATTGGCTTAGGCACATTTGCACCAACGACTGCAATTCCAGGTGGGACAGTGATTGCTGGTAGAGTACATGCAGTTTCTTTGTTTTTCAAAAAGATAACAATGTCATGCTTCTCCACACATAATTCAACCTGACCTACAGGTACATGAGCTGACCATTCTGTGTCTCTTTCTTACCTGTCCCCTGTACACACCCGTACGGCAGTGCAGCGGCTAGGTGGTGTCATTATACTTAGTCTTACTGTTAGGGCACTGGTATTGAACAGGCACTGTTAGGGCACTGATATTGAACAGGCCCAACTCATAGGCATAAAGATGTTTCTTTGAAGCCGAAATCTACCGGGTCAGTATGTTCGATCAAGAAGTTACTGTTACTTTGTAAGATATTTCCTCACTGACACTTGTATGACGGACTCAACATGACAAAATCACATAAAAAAAACACATAAAACGTTAAATAAATATTTTCAGTTAAAGCATTAAAATATATAACAAGTGTATAATAAAAAGAAACATGCATGTAAACAATAAATATGATATACACCTGTTCATTAAATTGGTATGGCGGCAGACATGTTAACTGTTCACCTACATATACAACAATTGCATGACAGACCATCCCAGTTCCGGATCAGTCTGTGAAACTAGCCGTAGTTTACAGTTTTTCACAATTCATTTGGCAGGCTGTTCCAGATCCAGGGCTCATTATGCACGGATGGTTTAAGTCCATATTACACACACAATGGACGTGTTTGCCTTAGGGACGATAGCAGTTTTATCCTTTCACAGGGAATATTTTTCTTCTTATACACTGGGATAACTTGCGCTTCTTTCAGTCTGTTTGGTGAAGTTGAGGTCGCAAAGGAGTGGTTGATTAATTTTGCTCATGGTTCTGAAATTGTGTTACTGGAAGATTTAATTAATTAATTTAAAATGTCAGATGAATTGGGAATTCCCTGATCATCCTAATGAATACACATAACTATTCTAATTAGTTTTAAGAGGAAGTTATTAATGTCACACCAAACCTAACAGAAACCTTTAAGTTAAATCTGATTAGTAGTCGCAATATTAATAAATCCCCTAACTAAGCCATCCCAATACACGTGACACCAGTATGGTACCAAGACCTGTAGATGATGGGTCGAAACGTCATATGTTTCAAAAGATATGTGACAACAGCAGTGTGACCATCACACGTCGAGTCTAATCGTGTGTCATGTTGTTTGTCAGCCAAACTGCAGTGGCAAAATAATTGTGTAAGCAGAGGTAGAATTTAATGTACATATCAGTCATAACTGAAAAACATGTGTGAGTGAGAAATTGGCATTCCATTTATTGAACACCGACTCATGAGCAAAGAGTGCAGAAGAGTCCCTACATGGGAGTGACGGTCGCCTCCCCATATGCCATGGCCAAGACATCTCATTGTTTTAATGTCCTTGTGGACATGTCTCACGAAGGTCACCTTCCGTGTATCTCGAATTGTCCAATGATGACGGTCTGTGTTTACGACGCTCTCCTGGTTCTGCTGTCCCCAATGGTGACAGAACGGCCTCAGTCCCAAGGGCCTTAAATCCTTGGGTGATATCCATAGAAACGGCCAAGATCAGTGTAGCATACAACACCGGGTTGACACTCGGCGGCCATACAGGTGGCGCCACCTCCTCCTCCATCACCGTCTGATCAGGTGTCTTCAACCTTGTGTTTTTCGGCATATTGCAAACCAGAGACATGCATCAGTCAGGCCACAAACTGACCAGAAATCAACCTTGCTGGCCGGACTCCCCCCCTCACTGCCTGTAGCCAGGGCCTACCCATTGGGTTACTGCTGACATGTACGGTACGCAAAGTTGCAAACAAATATAGTGATGTACAAACAGCTTTTTTATTTGGAATATTAGGTGTATAGAAATAGACGACTAGATAGTCCCAAAAATGCTGTTATGTCTATACACCTGAAGGAAAACTGGATAGTATAGAGTTAGAGAATATAGCTAACCACTGCATAGTTACATTACCCAGTCAGACTGATTAATGATGAACTATGTTGAATTTTACATGTTTGTTGAAAATCAAATCAGTCGCGAAATGGAAACGTGTGCCTTGACATGTCAACAGGTGTGTGCACGTGTGATGCACCATTCAGATGTCCTGACTGTTCCATTGATGGCGGGAAACCTCCTTCAATTGTGAAGAGTGAAATGATTTGCAGTGGCATCTGTCAAAAGGTTGTCATCACGGGAGAAGGATTCTTTGAGTGTGACGCCAGGCAGTGTGAGTTCACAAAGACTGAGGTGAGTGGAGCAGTCGTCACATGTTTGTGTGCCATGAGAGTTGCTTTGTCGTATTGGAAGTTTACTTTTCCTCTGGGAAATATATTAAAAATAATTAAATAGAGCAAAATAGTCAACTGTAGTTCAATTTTTGTCACGCAAACAATGTTATTGCAAATACACTTACAATGAAGTGAACTAATGTAGATGTAAGTGAAAATGTGGGTGCCATTTCACTAAAGTTGTCAAGAGCTCTGACTAAATTTATCATCTTTACCACTTATGCTACAGCCATTTTAAAAGATAGCAACCCGGGATATGTGTCGTATAGCAACTAACTGCATACATTTCTTTAGGTGTAATGTCTGATGACACAACTGTCATACTTTTCTTTGTTCTTTATGCCTTAATGTTTATGTTATTCTCTTGTTTTATTGAGTCATCAAACATTGTGTTATACAGCAAACAGTTCGACTCACACCGCGTCGAGAGAATCACAGTGCACAGCACAACCTGAAACAGCTGATGGGGCTCAGTGCATGACTCGTGAAGAATGCAGATGTTTACAGTCGCTTGACCAAGCTTCATCTAGTAAAACCAGGTGCCAAGAATATATTTACTTCTGCTGTTACAAGATTAATGATCTTTTGAAAATGGCACAAAATACATAATAATAAAAATGAATAGAAATGTTTTCTTGAGATAATTAAAAATCGAGGGTCTTGGCTCGTAGAGTTGGACAAGCAACATATATACTGGGGGTTATCCAAACTTGGACGTACACAGGTGTAAATAATTAAGAATGTAGTGTGTAAAGCTTGTTTCACAAATGTGTTAATGCCATACATTTTATATTGCATCAATGACAATCAAGAACCTTTTCTATCCCTGTAACTACTTCAAAGATGCCACAGTGCCTCTTTTCAATGAGAAATAGTATGTTTCAATCCCTAGTCCGACAGATGCACCCCATCTCGCAACATTTCCACAACGTTGGAAAACTGGTGATGAGTTGTCATCGACATATGAGAGTCCATTGTTGTACAAGGAGCAGTCATTGCCTCATTCAAAGACACGTGGTTACTTTCAAAGTGGACTGACTGTGTTAAACATCCAGGGCCACGAGGCAGGACGGGACGGAGAATCACTGTGCACACTACACGGTCGCTGAAACACAACATTGCAAATTGAAACACAGTCTTCACCAATTCACACACAGTCACATGACGCTTCAGCATCATTGGTCCCAATCTCAACCGTCAAAAGTCCAGGTATAAATCTCCCTACTTTGTCCACCAGTCTCACCAAGAACAAACCATCAATGCTCAGTCCACCAACACTGAGCAACCGACACGTCGTCCTACACTCATCACACTCACAGATCACATGATCAGTCGCTGTCATAAAAGTATCTAAACAATGGACAAATGAATGTGCCAACTAACAACAGCATTTTCTCCTGTCCATGATTGTGATCTTGTCGAGTGAACACAGTCAATCCTTTCAGTGGCAGTGCTGACTGTTTCCATCCTCTACCATGCCCTCTCCCCACACACTGCTATATATTACAAATGTCTTTTATTTATTTATGTTATATTAGGTGGGCACAGAAGACGCAGACAACAGTCCGCAGCCAACTTCTAGCAGCACCTCAAAGCACCCAGGTCCAATGCGGTCATCACTGACAATGTGGGCACAAACCTGAAGGTGGGTGAAGTTTGTTTCTCACAGAGTATTGAGTAAATAGTGTTATGTATTGCGATGTTTTCAGAAGAATGCGTCTGATACGTCACAAGAGCATGCTGGAATTGTAAACATATGTCCAGTTTAAAAACAAAGTGTCATTGCAACATCCCCAAAACAGGACATTAGTTACATCTTTTGATTTACCATCACATATTTTGTCATACGTGGTTGTAAATTTATCCAAATAAATTTGCCTACCAAACAACATATTAGTGACATAATCTGCTGTGTTGAATGTGGGAAAATTAACATCTCAGTTGAACGGATTCAACGCGACGACAACGGATATTACTGCGACTTATTCCAAATACTAAACCCTCTGTTCATTCTCTCAAGTTCGAGACGGCAGACTTCCTTTTACAAATTCCTATGGGTAGAGGGGCAGGTAGCCTCCCTTTGATATATATAGTATCTTATTGACACAGTCCTCTGATGTTGTTATTGTAAGTTATTTTTATTGTATTTTGCAGGAGAGTATTTGAACTAATTTACAGGAGATGGAAGCATGAGACTTGGTGACTCATTGTAACAATCATAACATTTCCTCTGAATGTTTTGATGTCATTATACATACATACAGGAGTCAAGAGTAAGTAGTTTCTCTACATTTCGATGGTGTTGCAGGTGTCTTCGGCAAATGTGACGGGAAACGAGAAGGATTGTTCTGACATTGCTGCTGCCTCACTGAGTGGGACAACAAACATTGGGATTCTCTCAACTTGATACATCAGGCATGGTGGTGGAGTGACATCAGGCACAGTGGTGGAGTGACATCAAGCACAGTGGTGGAGTGACATCAGGCACAGTGGTGGAGTGACATCAGGCACATGTGAGCATGGACTTGGTGACTCTTATAACAAGCACATGTTGCTCAGAATGGTGGAGTGACATCAAGCACAGTGGTGGAGTGACATCAGGCACTGTGGTGGAGTGACATCAGCACAGTGGTGGAGTGACATCAGGCACAGTGGTGGAGTGACATCAGGCACAGTGGTGGAGTGACATCAGCACTGGTGGAGTGACATCAGGCACAGTGGTGGAGTGACATCAGGCACTGTGGTGGAGTGACATCAGGCACTGTGGTGGAGTGACATCAGGCACAGTGGTGGAGTGACATCAAGCACAGTGGTGGAGTGACATCAGGCACAGTGGTGGAGTGACATCAGGCACAGTGGTGGAGTGACATCAGAGCACAGTGGTGGAGTGACATCAAGCACAGTGGTGGAGTGACATCAGGCACTGTGGTGGAGTGACATCAGGCACAGTGGTGGAGTGACATCAGGCACTGTGGTGGAGTGACATCAGGCACTGTGGTGGAGTGACATCAGGCACTGTGGTGGAGTGACATCAAGCACTGTGGTGGAGTGACATCAGGCACTGTGGTGGAGTGACATCAAGCACAGTGGTGGAGTGACATCAGGCACGTGGTGGAGTGACATCAGCACTGTGGTGGAGTGACATCAGGCACTGTGGTGGAGTGACATCAGGCACTGTGGTGGAGTCACATCAGACACAGTGGTGGAGTGACATCAAGCACTGTGGTGGAGTGACATCAGGCACTGTGGTGGAGTGACATCAGGCACTGTGGTGGAGTCACATCAGCACTGTGGTGGAGTACATCAAGCACGTGGTGGAGTGACATCAAGCACAGTGGTGGAGTACATCAGCACTGTGGTGGAGTGACATCAGGCACTGTGGTGGAGTGACATACTAGACAACACTGTGGTGGAGTGACATCAGCACGTGGTGGAGTGACATCAACACAGTGGTGGAGTGACATCAGGCACATGTGGTGGAGTGCACATTTCAAGGCACTGTGGTGGAGTCACATCAGCACGTGGTGGAGTGACATCAGGCACTGTGGTGGAGTGACATCAGGCACTGTGGTGGAGTGACATCAGGCACTGTGGTGGAGTGACATCAGGCACAGTGGTGGAGTGACATCAGCACAGTGGTGGAGTACATCGGCCATGGTGGAGTGACATCAGGCACAGTGGTGGAGTGACATCAGGCACTGTGGTGGAGCAATCGCACAATCAGGCACTGTGGTGGGTGACATCAGGCACAGTGGTGGAGTGACATCAGGCACTGTGGTGGAGTGACATCAGGCACTGTGGTGGAGTGACATCAGGCACTGTGGTGGAGTGACATCAGGCACAGTGGTGGAGTCACATCAGGCACTGTGGTGGAGTGACATCAGGCACTGTGGTGGAGTGACATCAGGACACAGTGGTGGAGTGACATCAGGCACTGTGGTGGAGTCACATCAGGCACAGTGGTGGAGTGACATCAGGGGGGCAGCACTGTGGTGGAGACATCAGACTTGGGGTCATAATTCATACATGCATGGTAGTTGAGTGACATCAGCACTGTGGTGGAGTGACATCAGGCACTGTGGTAGAACGAGTGGACATACAGTCACACACGTAGTAATAGAGTCACCATCCAAAGTAATAGAGTGACATCGGGCACTTTGGTGGAATCACATCGGACACAATCAGGCACAGTGATGGAGTGACATTGGGCCCAAGTGGTGGAGTGACAGTATGCAGGATTGAGGACCCAATGCTGTGTTATATACCATCTTTTACCATTATGAACTTACCTTTACATTTTACAATCATCATATTGATGTTGTCTATGTCTCGTTTATGTTATAGCAAAGATTGTTTTACAAGTTCCCAGTATCAGTGTTGCTCCTATGAAATTGTCAAATAAAAAAATTCAGATTGTAAATGGCTATTATTTTCATTTAGTGTGGAGGCAGCTTTTCAACATGGTACTTTTGAAGTAGGCTGTGGCAAAATTAAATTGATATAATTTATTCTTGTCTATGTTATTATAAACACGTGAGACAACAACAGACAGGGTTGTTTTAAACGTGGATATACAGAAATCACAATCTTATTATATTAGATTCCAAAGAAGAAGACCTGACCATCGAGGAACTGAGACAATTCTGCAGTCAGAAGCACCATAAGGCATTAGAAGATGCTTCAATACATGATCTAGTTAGTCCCAGTACCCACGGGGGCTACTAGAACTTATGGGGGGCTAGTCACACTATCCTTTTATCGGCATTACCTGGCTGTTCCATTCAGTGTTCAGACCCACCTTAATTTTAAGTATCAAATTTTAAATAAGGAAACTATAAAATTATAGTCAATGCACATTCCATGAACATCAGACTGTTGTGATATTTTTATTTGAAGAAAAACGATTAAAATAATTACGTAATAAACATACTGATGTTAAATAAATGTTATGTATCGATAATAGTAATAAATAATTTAGTAAAACAATTCATATCAAATTACATTAATTTGAAATACAAAAGAAATGTATCTTCAATCACTCACTCACCATCCACTCAACCACCCCCACCAACCACCCCACCGTCCACTCAAACACACTACCCACGATCCAATCAACTACCCCACCCACCATCCATTCTCTGCCATGAACTGCAAGTGTCATGCTGCTTACAGAGAGGTCTGCAGATCCTTTGTTGTGGGAGGCAAGACCCAGAAAGCTCGCAGAACACACAAAAGGGAGTACGAAAACTTTATGTGTGCATGTCCGGCCTTGAACGTAAGGTAGTGTTTTCAGTGTATCACAGAGTAGTCATCTCTGTTTCCCGCTGACGCTGTGTCATGGACGTGAAAGTATGGCTGGCGTCGCGCTAACTACTTTTGATTGAAGCGAAAACAGAGGCTATTCTGTTTACACCACCGAACCACCGCATCCCGCAGCCACGTCTTCCCAGCGACATCTGTGGAGGCGACGTCATCACCTCGGCCAACATAGCGACATTGGCGTGCCTCTCGACTCACTTTGTCGATGACCGCACACGTAAGCGATAGACCTGCCGAACTGCCTACGCCCAGCTTCGTACGTTACATAGCGCAAGTACGACCTGCTCTAACGCTTAGAGCCAGCAAGTCATGTCGCGACTTGATTTTGGAACTACAGCCCTGTAGGGTATTACTGGAACGCTGTTACATCAATTGTGCGTCGCGTCGTCCTATGTTTGCATCGCCGCGACCAACACAACAAGACGGCGGCACTACGAGAACTGCTCTGGCTGCCTGTGACGCAGCGAATTCAGTTCAACTGCTGACTTTGATGCACGGCGCCGTGCACGCTAACAGTCCGCGCTATCTTGTTGAACGTGTAACAGCCTATGTTCCTCATAGCAGTCTGCGTGCGGCTGATCAGCCTCTGGTTGGCGTTCCTATGATTAACCTGGAACACTTCGGCCAACAGTCTTTTTCATGTGCAGGACCCGCACATTGGAACTCGCTGCCATTACGTCACAGAACACTGTGATTCTGAACTTTTTAGGAAGGACCCTAATAATGTTTTGTTTAAACAGGCATTTTACTAAATTGTTGACATGATGTGCGTTGTGGTTCTATATACACTGTGTTGTAATGCAACTTTTACATGTAAGCACCCCTGAATTTGCTTTGTAAAGATATGTGGTGTTGAAATATAATTGAAAAATTCGTGATCGTCTGTTTCGTGATTGGTTAGATTTTTACCAGTTGTGATCCCGGAGACATCATCCCTCTCATAGAAGCTGCGAACCTCTTTCTTTATGTGTTTTCTAGATACAATCTACTAGGTTTCATCTCAGTTGTTATCATGCCTTGGAATTGCGTGACTCTGTCTTCTCCTTGAACACCCGAAAGTGATTTCATTGTATCGCTGGGGCGTATATCTTTAAAGATAGATCCAGTGATACAATGGCCAATAGTGTTCTGCTCTGTCTGTCTGTCTGTCTCTCTCTGTCTCTCTCTCCCTCTCTTCCCTGTCTCTCTCTCTCTCTCCTCTCTCTCTCTCTCTCTCTCTCTCTCTCTCTCTCTCTCTCTCTCTCTCTCTCTCTCTCTCTCTCTCTCTCTCTCTCTCTCTCTCTCTCTCTCTCTCTCTCTCTCTCTCTCTCTCTCTCTCTCTCTCTCTCTCTCTCTCTCTCTCCTCTCTCTCTTCTCTCTCTCTCTCTTCATTTCTTTGTCTGATTGGTAAAATTTTTTCGCTTTCCGCTTGGTCAGCCAGTTTGCTCTGTTTCAGTCTCTTCTAATTAGTTAACGTTCACAGTTCAACTCTCTCTCTCTCTCTCTCTCTCTCTCTCTCTCTCTCTCTCTCTCTCTCTCTCTCTCTCTCTCTCTCTCTCTCTCTCTCTCTCTCTCTCTCTCTCTCTCTCTCTCTCTCTCTCTCTCTCTCTCTCTCTCTCTCTCTCTCTCTCTCTCTCTCTCTCTCTCTCTCTCTCTCTCTCTCTCTCTCTCTCTCCCTCCCTCTCTTACACACCATGTGCTCTCTCTCTCTCTCTCTCTCTCTCTCTCTCTCTCTCTCTCTCTCTCTCTCTCTCTCGCTCTCTCGCTCTCTCTCCTCTCTCACCCCCCTTCCATTGCTTTCGTGTGGCCTTCATTTCTTTGTCTGATTGGTCAGAAATTAGTTTTCGCTTTCCGGCTTGGTGCAGCCAGTTTGCTCTGTTTACAGATGCTCTTCTAGATAGATTAGACGTTACACAGTTACAAGACATCTTATGCACATGATAATCCCAATGGAGCCCCTTCTAATAACTGCTAGAAATGATAGGTATCTATATATCAGAACTGTTGCATAGTCAGTGTAACAGCACTGACATCAGTGGGTTAAATGCGAAGTCTAAGTAAAACTATATCCCTGTTATCACTCATATGATAATCTGTTTATAGGTATATTCATGTTATTGATTGCATGAAAGACTGGGTCGGTGGGATATTTTGACAGTGAGTTAAGTAACAGGACTGACCATGATTAAACCTAACTTTTGACAACGTATTCAAGTCATGATCAAAACATAATAACCATGAGTTCCCCACCTCTTAATTTCCCGCTATCACCAGTGGTTCCATTTCATGTATGCAGCTACACAAAATGCAGCGATTTCATATAATAAACACCGCAACAGTACTGACATTTGTGTTGGACAAGATAAATTGTTGGTTGTTTAATCAATAAGTACCGAATTAAGCAATGGTAATTGGAAAATTGTAGATATTTTAGTGCATACATATAGTATATAAGCCTTCATTGAATAGTGTTTAAACTGTAAATCATGCAAATGGTGAACATATAATGCAAAGAAAATCCAACCACCTCTCAAGGGACAGCACATATCCAGATATTACTTGGACATTTTGATAATATAGACGATATCCCAAAATTATGCTTTAATGGCAAATTGTCAGCTAAAACGACGCATGAAAGTGGAATGTCATTTTTTATTTTAGCTAAATTACATGCCAGAATATACTGAGGACACTGAATTGCACCGAAAGTACGGAATCACCGTAATAATAACGTATACAACAGATCATAGACGACAATTTCGAGTTGTGACATCACAAAACACGAAGAAAGGTACCCGGAGAACAATGCTAAAACAAACTCACTACGGTAGATATGTAGTGTTCTGTGTCAGAAGGCCACGTACGTTACGGCAGCAAAGGCAGATTTTTGACAGATTCTGACGACGTACGTCAGGTTGGTTTTACCTGCAACAACCCCCTATCACTTTCACGTCCAATTATTGTTGATGCTAATTACTAATATATAACTTTCTCATTTATCATGAGCAAACGAAGCGTTACTATACCAGATTAGCCAATATTGGAAATCTCCCAAAGGGAGAGTGTCTGTTCCTCAACTTACAATTTTCCAGCGTTGAACGTTGGAAAATTAACATCAAGTGGTATTGTGGTCAACTTCGTGCGCTCCTGTGATAATTTTATGTCAAATAGAGTTGTATTTAAATCTGGTGTATTGGTATTCACTTAGCATGTTTCCATGGGCAGATCTTGCGAACTGCGAACATTGTAATAGACTTACGAAGGTAACAAAACATACTTTGATGGGCAATATATCTTTAATACATTGATTATCGTCTTAAGAATTCAATATAATTATATGTTAAATAAAAGTAGGAACCTTTTCAATTACAGGTAGACACAATAAACGATACGCGCGCGTTTGTAAAATGACACTACAAAGCTTCTGTTTGCTATTTTGCATTGCCGTTAAACAATTTTAGACAATGTTTCTTAAGTTAGTAAACACCAAGCAGTTAAATACATTTGGAGAGAAGATAACTTGATACACTTCTTCCAAATATACATCAATCTAGGCAGTCTCCAGTATAGTTTGATTACAGTTATGATTACTCATCCACCCCCTTATCAATAGACTATTGATAAACATATTCGATCCATACACTTATGTGTCGTCACGCTAGAACGTCATCTCTCTATTCCGCACATCGTCCGGTCAGATGGTCCGCTGACTGCTGCTGTACGACGACGTGTCCACTACATCTCGACCATTGACCCAGGCAGAACACTGTGTACACCGGAAGGCCTACGACGTCGACCGGGTCTTGTTCGCGGACGCGCCGTCGTCGTCGTCGGTTCTTCTTCCGGCAAGGACAAGTCGTCATCTCCTCCAAGGTTCGCGATATTGATTCCCCCTGCCGCCACGGAAGTCTCGTCCTCCGCGTCTGTTCTGGAGCCGAAGCCGAACACGTCCAGGTAACCTGGTCTGATGTCGCTGCCAGCGCTCTGCGCATAGCGGCACTCACACTTGCTGCCCACTCGGACTGGTTCGAACTGAGGACGACAGTTGATTTCCTTGCACGGGTCGATCTTACACAGACACTGACTGCCGCTGATGACAGGCTCCTTGTTGGAGTCGCAGGTTATGCGGGAGCATGGGTTCGATGAGCGAGTGACTGAGCTCCTCATGCGGCCTCGTCGCCGCTGACAGCTGCGGATATGAACGGGAGAACACTGGGTCAGTCGAGGGAAGTGGGCGCTACACATGTATCGTCGTTAAGTATCGTTTGATAGACAGAAATAAAGTATGTTAAGGTGTCATGTTAGAAACAGATCGTACGTTACCTCAGCATCATTTATTTCACATGGTGTGTGTGTGTGTGTGTGTGTGTGTGTGTGTGTGTGTGTGTGTGTGTGTGTGTGTGTGTGTGTGTGTGTGTGTGTGTGTGTGGTGTGTGTGTGTAGAGAGAGAGAGAGAGAGACAGACAGACAGACAGACAGAAAAGACAGAGCGACAGAGCGACAGAGCGACAGAGCGACAGAGCGACAGAGCGATAGAAAGAAAGATTTAATAAAATGAAACTGTGAGAACGTATGTACCTGGGAGGGCGTGTTTCATGCATTGAGTGCATGTACGTGTGTGTGTGCATGTGCGTGTGTGCGAGCGTGTGTGCGTGGGATGGGTGTGTGTGCGTTGTGTGTGTGTATATATTGTGTGTGTGTATATGTCTGTGCGTGTGTGGTGTGTGTGCGTGTGCGTGCCTGTGTGTCCGTATGTACATGTCGATGTGTCAGTGTGACATCACGCCCCAGCCACCCACCAACACCCACCTGCACGTTTCGGAGTCGAAGAACTCGTTGTCGTAACACTGGTACTGCTTCTCGCACACGCATGCGCAACGGCGCTCGTCCCACTTCTTGCGCAGCGAGCACTGCGTGGACGCGTGCGTGTTCTTGCACTGACACCGGCAGCTGTCCTCCAAGTACTCATGTTTCGTCGGGTGACAGTGTCGGCGCTGCACGGTACAGCGACAATCGCAGGCTTGGTGTTGCTCCAGCTGGAAGCTCGCCAAGCCCTCTATCTGGAACTTGTTGGCGCCTGGGTACGGGTAGGTGGCGTTCACCACCTGCAGACGGTGTTCGCGAGTAAGTTAGGTGCAATGGCGAGAGCGTTGTACTCTCGAATCTGATTTCGAATTTCATCTCAAATATTAGGCACGTTTGATCGTTCTACATTGCTCCAGGTCACTCTTTTAGAAGAATATACCTATCACTATTTTGAAAACATGTCCACGTACTCATTTTCTACAGTTGAGTGAACTAGTACAATGTGACATGAAAGAAGTTGGTCAGAATTCGAAACGGCTGCAACGGGAAACTAGAATCGCTTCAGTTCCCTATGAACTATAGGTATGTTGGTTTCCTTTAATTGTAGCGGCGCAAGACATAATATTTTTTTGAACGTAGCTCTCCCGAACCAATTCAAACACCACATCAGTCATGGTATTGTTGCTACAAGTACATATACACGTATCAGCATCAAAATACGTCTGGAATTATTTACGGTGATAAAATACAAGTTAGCAATTGACATGTTGCTGACATAACACGATACTTTAAAAAATAAAACGGCAATGATAGCAAAACAAGAAGATGGGATTTAACTTTCCGAAACAACTGGGTGAGACGAATTTCGAGAGGAAGAATTATCGTCAAATGAAGAACGACAGAACAGGCAGAGGAGATGGAATCAAGTAGACGGGACTTGTAGGAAAATAGGAACAGAACGGTTGGGAAAGACAGCAGATGCCCAAAAAGGGAATGGAAAATGAGATGAGGATGATCTAGACATTTGATATGGAGGAATTGGGAGACGACAAAGCATGGGAGACGTTAAACATACAAATAGGTGAGGAGACGGTGCATGAAGGCAACGGTGCAAAAAGAACGAGGGTAAAGAAAACGAAAAACCGGACATCGAGGATAAGCATCAAGACCATATTCACTCTTATAATACAGGTAAACAACCGCAACGATAATAGCAACGACGTCACCATCAACGCCATCAACAACAGGCAGGCAGCACGACTCACAAAGAACGTGACCATCTTGACGGACGTTGGCACGCAGGAGAACAGGTCGCTGTCACAGCATCCGCCACAGCGCTGAACGTTGACGCACATCGGCCAGAAGACGCTGTTGGCACTGCTGCCACGCGGGATGGGGACTGCCTTCATGGACGGCTTACAGTTAGCCGGCTCGGACATCTGACTGGCTACTATCTCTACAACACCATCGTTGACATATGACCCCTTCTACTAAACTGCATTCTTTCTAGTAAGCTTAGACCTCAGAGAAAATGGATAAATTTAATTACTGCATGATTTTGGTAGGGTAATTTACACGGAAATCGTTTGTGTGTTGGGGGAGTTTACTTTGTCGTGATCAGTCGTTTTTCAACAACATCAAAATTTGAAACAAACGAGAATTGTTAACGTATGATATTATCCAAATTATTAATTATTAGAAATAGTTAGCGTTATTGTGTAGGTAATCAGCTAGGTTTCACTGGTTTGTGAAGACATTTATAATTAAACACAAGGAAGATTACTATTTGTATACCTACCGACGCCAGTTGGATCCACCGATCCTACAAAAAGGTAACGTTCATATTAG